>JAPYYQ010000039.1:0-328223 GCA_030522585.1 Anagyrus pseudococci | reverse complement strand
CTAGTTACAGCCGTCTGCTATTTCTACGTTAGCTGCGCGCGCAACCGCAGCTAACGTAACGGCATAAGTCTGTAATAATTTTCGTCCCAACCCTGCCGTTTTCGGTGTGACCGCCGATCAATTGAGCTGATCGACTGCGGAGGCTAATGCACTCCGTGAACCTTCTATTAATTGCGTTACATCGCCGAACCATAAGTCACAGCTTTGAAAGTGTTTACGTGCGGCCGCGGTGACGTTTGACGCTCTGGGGGCACAACACTTTTAACTGCTTATAGATATACTCATTTTACTTATTCGTTTTGCTTAACTACTCTCTCTCTATTCTCTTATTTCATCTTTTGAATTTCAATTCACTACTTTGATTCTCACAAAACTCATGCGCTCTTTATCAATGGTACCCCACAAGCTATACTTCAAAATATTTTTACAAATAAAAAATTTTTTTATTTATTTCAAAATTATTGAAATTCTAAAAAAAAAAACTCAACAATTGCATTTAACAAGCCACGAATTTGGAGAAAATAAATTGCAATCGTTGTGTTAGAAAAATATTAGGTAGCTTTTTTTCCAGCGAATCGATAAAGACAAAAGAGGAGGCGCAGCCGTCCAATAGCACTTTCCCGAAATAAGTATATCCGTTCGGTTAGGAAAGTGTAGACTATGACATAACCTCAAGCTCGTATACGTAAAGTCGAATGTCGAGTCGAAAGCTACTCTGCTTGGAGCATAAAAAAAAAGTAAAGTCGAGTAAGTAGGTAGGTTTATAATAAACCTGCATGACTGGACTGCCGTGTACACTTAAGATAATGGACAAGTAAGAGACAGGCCGCATTTTTTGTATCGGTGGTCAAAGGTTGGACGAAGAAAAGGATGTTTGCTGCAGAGAGGGAGAGGGAGAGAGAGAGAGAGAAAAAGAGAGCAGAAGCCGCGAGGACTCACCTGTCGAGGAGGACGAATGAGAAGAAGCGGCGAGGTGAGGCTGCAGCCAAAGAGAAAGTATGAATCGTCGCGGCGTGGAAGAGGAGGCGGTGACGACGGCGCGGCGGCGGCAACAACACGCGCGCTGCCCGCTCTCCGAGAGCTGACGTGCTGCCGCGCGTAGCAGACGAGCGCTCAGCAGCCAAGCTGGAGGAACTCCAAAGAGAGCTGATGTTGCTGCTTCTGTCGGTCATGCTGCCTGCAGCGGCGAAGCATCCTCGCACAGCCGCGCACCCTCCGCTGAGCCACACCGCGGAGACAAAGCGAGCACTATGCGCTCTCGGCTACACTGCGCTGCTACGCTGGCTTTCCCGAAAGTCGCTCTATGTTTTCTCCTGGCGCCGCCGTCGCCGTTGCTGCTACGATCGGGCGCTTTCGAAAAAAGTCATATAACGCCGCCTGGTCGGTGTTCGCACTCGCGGAGCCCGATCCCTTACTGGCCGCCTCCCACCTCTCGTTTTATCCGCGGCACCGCGGCGAGGAGTAAGCTGCACTTTCACGCGTGTCCAACTCGAGCCTCTCGGCAGGCAGTCGTCGCTCCTCGCTGCATGGCTGCAGCAATCCACTGTTCTCGGTAATTGATCACTATAGACGACGGCACGCGCTCGCTCCTCAGTTTCCGCTTTGCCTCCTCGCTCCCTGGCCTTGTCTTTCTCTTCCGTTGTTACTTTAACTTATATTTACTCGTCTAATTAGTAGAAGTTAACGAGAGCAATTCCTGCAGATTGACGTATTCTACGGTACTGGCGCTGCCTGCTTCCCTTGCCCCTTGCTCCTTGCGCCGCATGCGCTGCTCGAACGCAGTGGTACGTGGAATCTCGCCGCCCCCGCTCCGGTTTCATTCTCGACACTAGCACCACCAACTTAAGGGAAAGCAAAAGTTTGATGGCTTTTCCTTCCAAGAACGTGACCCTCTTGTTTATTTGGCCAACGACAATAACGAATCTTGTTGGGGCTGCTCCAGATGAAATTCTTTTTTTTTTTTTGGCAACCAATCGATCGATTTATTCTATTACACAACGTGTGTTTAAATTTAATAATAACTTTAATAAGTCGTCAATTTTTTTGTATTGATTTATGGAAAGAAAGAAGTTAATCGCTTAATAAATTTCTTTTTATTTACAATCGTGCGCAAACTTATGGATTACAATAAAAAATAAATTTTGGTGGCACATAATACTTGTTAATATAGCATAATGTTATAATTTAATTAAAAAAATTGTCCTATATAAACCATCAAGTTAAATATCACAGAAATATTTAAAATATTCAATTATTATTCTTTTGTGTTTCTGTATTTGAGTGTCTAGCATGATTCATCATTGATTCAACGCGATTAGCTGTTTCTCTCATTACATCAGACAGATCGTCCGGCAGAGCTGGGATATGTGCAGACAGTCTTTTATACATGGATTCTTTACCACCCTCTGTTTTCTTACGTCGCTGCTCTTCATATTTAATTTGCTGCTTGTAAAATACGGCATTCTTGAGCAATTCCAAGGTGTTGTTGAAACTTTTCGTGGCAGCTTCGCTGCTTTTAATTGCGCTAACAGCATATTCAACGTCGTAACAATGACCTTGTAGTTGATGTCTCAAAGCCAACACTTCAACTCTTTTTTCTACCATCGGTGGCAGGGCTTTTCTCACGTGTTCTTGCAGCCTATAAAATGCCAACGACGGCTCATTGGCAACGATGTGTAGATTTTCCGAAATTCTTTCCGTCGCTGAAATCGGTAAAATACAAGATTTTTTAATTACTTTAATATGGACGGTATATTAAATGAAGTTTATTTAAAGGAAATACAAACCTTTCTTAACCTTAGTTTCAAGCTCCTGATCAGGTTGATACACTTTAGCAGACATTGTGCTTTGGATATTACACCGACTTTAACTGCCTCATTGACTGCTGAATTTAAGAGATTCCAGTATAGTATTTGCAGGATAAACTGTAATGAAAACAGTCATGTCTATTAACACAAAACATAGATTATCAAATTTTCGAATCAGCTGATTTTGCTTGCCAGCTGATAGCTGGGGATTGGCATGGGCGCTGTATCGAAGTAAGACAAGTTTCGGAGCAAGAATCGAAGTCGACTGGTCCGATTTCGATTCTCGAACTGCTTCGAAAAACGTAGAATCAGAGAAGAGGGAGAAAGAAGACGTTAAACGTGGCAGTGTGACGGGGGTCAGCCAATGAACGGACGCGGCTGTATTAACACTTGAAAAGTCTCGTCATTCGCGGCAGGCAAAGTGCCACATGTATGTAGTGCAGTCGTTCTTACTACCTTTCCTACAGCTACCCGGCCATTTGGTCCGTGTTTACTCGTAGGTTAGAGCCACTCTGCACACCGTTAGGTAAGCAATCCAGAATTTTTCAATGAAAATCTTCAAAACTACTTTTTACTGTTTTAACGAAGCTTTTTCCTCGTCCTTGCAATATGGATTTCTAAACATTTTTTCCCTTGCGAATCGTTTTAACTCTCGTCAATATGTTCAAGATGGAACAACCTGCTTGTTGGCACTGCTCCGTTTTGGTTAACCATACGCTAAAGGTCACAGATTTTTCAGAGTCTATAAAACAGCTCCCTTTTCATTTGTTTTTATACTTTTTCAACTTTTCGCCAAAGTTTACTCAAGCATATTAATTAAATTGGAGCAAATCCAATTCCCTTGTACTACAGATTGCTTCTAATATTCTTTGCGTTTTTTCAATTTAATTTACCTACATATTTAATGTTTCACACATTTTCTGCTGTAGAATGAAGTTTCGATTGCTGTTCTGCATCGCAGCTGCAGTGCTTGTTGCAACTGCTGGAAAAGAAGTTGACAGTGTGGGAGCTCGTCTACTTGTGGCCAAACATGTTCACAATAAGTACCTTGTTGAAAACATGGACATTATTGTCAAGGTATATCTTATAAATAAATATAATACATACGCAAACATAAAATGCTAAATATATACATTTATTAAGATAAGTTTATTTTTATAAACTTAAAATGAAAATAATTTTATGTTACAGTATACTGTGTATAATACCGGTGATGCCGCTGCCTTAGAAGTTGAAATCACGGACAATTCTTTTGACCCTGATAACTTTGCTCATGTTAGTGGAGAATTGAGTGCAAGAATTGACAGAGTTCCACCTCATACTAATGTTACACATACTGTAGTAGTTAGACCTAGGAAACCAGGATATTTTAATTTTACATCCGCAGAAGTTTTGTACCGTAAGAAAGAAGATGCTCCGAGGCTACAAGTCGCTGCCAGTAGTGAGCCTGGTTTAGCTTACTTTATCTCATACAAGGAGTATGACAAGAAATTTTCCTCTCATGTGGTAAATACTATTTTTTAAATTATTAGATTTTTAGTAATATTGTATTATAAATTATTATAAAAAATTTTAATATTATTTTAGATTGATTGGGCTGCTTTTGCAGTAATGACTTTGCCATCTCTTGCTATTCCATTTGCCTTATGGTACTCCAGCAAACGTAAATATGAAAAACTGTCCAAGAACACAAAGAAACATTAAATTTCAAAGAAGTTCAAGAGCAAATAATAAAATAGCCTTGAGGCTTCAAATGAAAAGATTATCAAATGAGATCATTTATATAAAAGGAACAATTTTTGTATGGATGAGAAGAATGTGACTGTTGTATACATTAAATTTTGTAATAAACATTATTTATAAACTTTACTTTCAATTGCTTTATTTGTAAAAATCTTTTATAATTTCTAAATGTTTTATGGCAGAAAAAATATATTTACATAAATAAAGTCCTTTCTACTTATTTTCGTCAAAAGTTTTCGACGTGTATCAAATATTTCCGCACTTTCACTAATCAATTTGTCATTACTAAGCACACTACAGTATAACTGTTATGATTCTCAGTTTTAAATAAAAAAAAAAATAAAATAAAATATTGTAAAAAAATAAATTAATCTTAATAATTAAAATGAAACAAGGTAACATTATGAAATCTATTTTGCTACTTTTTTGTACAGTAGTTATTGATTATAGTTCAAAGAAATGAATCACTTAACACAAATTTAGCAAATTTTTGAAAATGCAATTATTTAAAAAACATGATGTTTTTAAATTACAATTGTAATAATTTTGTACTTTTTTAAAAAGAATTCATAGAAAATTATGCACTAAAATACAAAATTATCATAAAAATGTTGTATTGAAAATATTTGTTCTTACAAAAGATTTTATCTTTTAATTAGCTACCTTATATGTTCATTCTAGCCTTGCATTTACAGTTAAATTCCACTATAATTACATTTTACACACATTCGTCGATCACTAATGAATATCACACGTCAAAAGATAACGATAAATATTGACTTTCGATCAACTGTTGGAACACTTACGCATAAGTACATTATTATTTCAGAAATGTCAATTTTACAAAAATTAGTGAGTCTTAGAAAAGTTTGGTATTATAAACAGCAGTCTATCACCATTTTGAATAAGCGTTTATAATTTCTTACAAACAAGTTCGATTTCTTCGCGCATTTGGTGTAAAGAATCCTCGGGGATCTCCGTATACCGGTTCGAAAGCAGAAAATGGCCTGAGAGGTGAGCCAGGACTACCGGGACTAGACGAATTTGAAGCATTGTTCATTGACGTTGAACCAGGTGCCGTCTTTTTCAATGGTGGTGAACACTTTTCAGCTTTAATATTTTAATTTAATATTAATAATAATGAAAATGGTATAATATTTATTCTATTTTTTTTAAATACTTACCAAAAACATTTTTATTTTTTACTGACATATCAAGATTTGTCATTTTGTTTCTCCAAACTAAAAAAATATGAATAATTTATAACAGTGTATTTAAGTCAACGAAAAATAATATTTTGTAAAAACACTTACAGTGTAAGAAAGAAATAGTGAGTATAACAAATGTTCCCAACGTATATCGATGAAAATATAAATAATCGAGCCAATGAATACCCGATATTCTTGGGAACTGGTCGTATTTTGGTACTCGAATCAACAGCTGAAATAATATGTTAATTTGTAATGCATTAGTCTTTTGACAAATATTTTTTAAAGTAAAAAAGTTTACTGTTATCCCTACCGAAACATTTTGCCTTGTAAGTTCATTTGTGATGATAATTTTACGTCCTTGCACTTCATCTTGATTTTGTGTTAAACTTAATTTGAACTGCGCTACATTTTTTGTTAAGACTTGACGCGCACCAACGCTAACTTCTTCAGGTGTCTCGATCTATATCAAATGATTTACAATCGTAAATGAATATTTCAAAATTGTTTTACAGAAGATTTAACTTACAATAACGTGTTCTAAAACATGTGGAAGACCATAAATATCTAGAGTAGCAGTAGGTACTTCTTGGCCCATAGAACTTAAAAATATTATTTCCCTGGTAGGAATGTACATTGGCGGAAGGTACGATACTTCAATTGGAGTTCCTTCAATATCTCGACTTAAAGCGTTGATTCGTAATTTTGTTTCTAGAGAACTGGACATTACAGACGGCAGGCCCATTGGAATTATATCGCAATAATAAAATCCTTTAATAAAGCATAAGAAATAATTAAAAATTTTTAATATGTATTATTACACAAGGTAATGTTCTTTACTAACCCGTGGCAATGTCAAATCGTGGTTTAGCATAAAAAATATCCTTTACTCCAACACTTGAATGCTGGGGTGCAAACTGTATAGTGCAAATAAATGGGTAATGACTTAAAGAAAAAGAGGTATGAGTTCGACAGCCACCAAAACCTCTAGATAAAATATTGTTTTCCTTGACTGTTTCATGTTTGCCCTTAAGTATCAAAGGTACACTGAAGATTTCTGTGCCAGTGACATTTTTACCCTTGAGTGGTATTAGCGTAAGTTTTGATATGGGGTTAACAATCACTTCCACTTCGTCTCGAAGTTGCGTAGCAATACTGTGTTTCACTCGTGCTGTACCTGGACTTCGAGCTCTACCGATACCGCTTATGGGTTCCACGTATAAAATTTCTGGTGCAGATGATTGCCAGTAACCTGGATCTCCATCAGATGATAGAAGAGGCATTGAAAAGCAAACTACGTCTCCGACAGTAAGAATAGTCTGCAATAAAATCAATCGTTAAATTTTGTAATAAAATAAAATAAAATGTTATTTTTACCTTTGTTGGGAAAAGAACGTCTCCAATGCTCATGTGGACATAGTCGAACATTCCATGTGGGTATTTTTCATTAAAAACTTTAACAATAAGTTCACCGTTTTCAATGAATTTAGCATTCACAATATTTTCATCACGTTTGGTAAATGAAACTAAGTCTGTACGGCTTGAAAGTGTTTTAAAATCAATTTCAGCTGCATGAAATTTAGATCCAACATTATCATAATACTCAAGAACGTAATCCAAATCCATGCTTTTAGGTAGCATTGTTAATTCTTCTCCACTTCGAATACGTATATTAGATTTTAATGACAGCATCACGTAATGAATCGGCCTAATCTGAAATATACGAGAGGTAAGTAATTACAAAAATAATACTAACTTTAAAAAAAAACTGTATATTTTACATAAACTGCAATTGTAAGAGTTTGCTTAGTGCTGTATGTTTCCGTATTTGTGATGGTAACTATTCCACTTCCATAATGTTCTCCAGATTTTAGAATACCATTTTTATCAACAGTAATAACGTTAGATACAGATGTTAAAGCATGCGAATCATCGGATTCTCCACTAGCAAATTGTCCACTGCTCAATACTTTGTATGTGTTTAAGCCAAATTTGTCACGATTTGTTTCAAGTTTTAGCGATGAGTTTGGAGCCATTAAAAGAGTTAAAGATATCGAATTTGTATCTGGATTGACCAGCTGTAGTTCTTCAAAAATTTCTATTTTCACAGACGAACTAAAACTTGGTTGGACTCTGCAGCCACCCAGAACATTACAAGGTGTTGTTGCTGTTAAAATAATCGTAGCAATTCCTGGTTTATTTGCCTTTGCTCTTAAAGTCACTTCGTTTTGATATCTAAAAAAATGTAAGATTAGCAAAAAAATGTGAAAATAGATTTTTTTCGCGTATCTGTTCATATAATTGCAATAATTAAATTTTTTACCTAACATTTATTCCTGTTCCTTCGTACATATTATGCAATGTCATCATTTTTGAATCACTTGTTGTCCAAGAAAAGACTAATGGAGATTTCATGGAACCAATAATTAGAGGAGTCAAATGGTCAGGAATGCCAAAAGCCCATACCGGAATAACAGCTCCGACTTTAATTCTCAAAGTCGGTACAACGATTTTTACTCCTTCTAATAAAATAACCCTGACTTGAGCATTATCTTGAGAAAAAACCGCCCTTTTGCCCTTGGAATCTTCTCCAAGTGCCTTAGCAGAAATTATTGTCTCTCCTGTTGTCTTTCCTTCGATGACTCCACTGGTATTAATTTCTAATATTTCCTCGTTATCCGTCGAAAATTCGATTTCTGCGTTTTTCGGACCGCCGATTACTGAAATTTGATAAATGGTGCCGACTAGTGTAGTAAGATTTTTAGGCAACAGTTGAAGGGGTGGAAATACTTGAATATTTAGCACGTCGCTCGTAACTTGATTAGAGCCTTGGCCGCTGCTGAAAACAAGTTGAGCCTCGCCTTCTTCTAAACCTTGTATGAGATACAAAATTTCTTCATAAGGTGCCAAGCCTTGATTCTTAGCAGGAGCGCGCTTGACAGAGATATAACCATTTTCTGTTTCAATTTTTATATCTAATGCATCAAGCACAGGCAGCATTATCAAGTAACCATTCGTGTCATAAAGCTTAAGTCGTGCTGTAATAAATTTGTCCTTTTCAACTTTGTTCACTGTCTCCACTTCAATGATGGACAATTGTTGCACCTCGATTTCTATTTCAGCAGGCTTTGAACTTAAACAAAGGTCAACTACTGAAATTTCAAGAGTTCCTGATCTTCGCGGAATGACACTTATGGTTCGAGTCGGCTCAACATAACGAACATCGGCTATTTCTTCGTCATTTAAAATGAGATCGTAATAACCGGAGCCCTGGCTCACTTGTAAATAATATTTGCTATTTGGATCGTTTAGAATTTTCAGTCGACTAGGTTTAATCACAGTATCATTGACTAAGAAGACGTTTATACTGGCTTCAATCAAAGGAGTGCCAATAGCTCCTTTTTCGTTTTCAACTGGAAATGGAGGGTATTCTGGAGTAATCCTTAATCTGTAAGCAATAATAAATTTATGTTAAAAAGATAAATATTCGCAATATCGTACCAAGAAAACTTATAATTACCGTGACAAAATATTCTTTTGATAACCAGTTACTTTAGCTTTTACTGTAAAAGAGTCAGTGTATTTGTTAGGCATCATTTCTTGGTAATGATTTTTAGGTAATGCAACGTTGTACTCAAAATAAAGTTCTTCCAAACTTCCAGTTGGAATTTTAATGACTGCACTTGAAGAAGGTTTTATATTCCATTCAATATTTAAACTTGTTATGTTGTCGAAACGTCTTTCATGCTCATCTTTTACAATCACGAGTAATCGCAAAGATTCTTCGCTATGTGCGACTATGCGGTCGGTATCATGACTAATCGGACAATTTTTGCCATCCTTAAATTCTGGCTGTAAGAAAACGTAACGAGGCTTGCCACAAATTATTTTCACGTTTGCAACAGCTTCTCGTCTTTTACAGAAAGGTGATGTTGGTTTATTATAAACACTGTACGTTACAAGACCTTCTCCAAGCGTCTTACATAAAACTTTGAAAACCGATATTTCTTCTTCATAAGCTTCCTCTTCAAAGACTTCTAGAATATTGTCATCGCTAACTTGAGCATCTTTTTGATAACTTTGTGATAAACCAGACCAAGCCAACGGCCCGCCTTTAAAAATAATATTTCTAGATGATCCGACAGCTAAGATTGTTTCTGCTTTCGGATTAACAACTGTGAGAGGCTCATATGCTGATACTGTAACGTTGTCTGTCAAATTTCTACCATAAGTAACGGAAATCTTGGAAGTTCCAACGGCTTGACTAACGATTGCAACTGTCGAGCATGCAATACCAACTGGCTCAACGTCTAGACTTTCTATTTCAATAAAATTACCGTCTGGTATATCAACTTCAAAAGATAAGTCTTGACAGTCATTAAATGGAATCAGTCGAGTTTCTGAACCTTCGTGTAATTCGCCAAACAAGGCAATGTGTAAATAAATAACTTCATCTACTGCTGCTTCCATATGATATTGAACTATTTGTAACTTTTTCGGTGTTAAGACGTGAACTTTTGCAGTATCGCGATTGTGTGCATTTCTAACTAGAGAAACAGTAATGTCAGCAGTTCCTTTTTGCAATATTTTTAATGCACCATTTTGAGAGACACTTGCAACTGACGGCTGACGACTAGTCCAACTGTAGGAACCATCACCACCACTTGCTTTCAAAGCTACATCGTATCTAATAATACAAAAAATTAAAATTGTTAATACATATGACAATTTAATTAGGACATATTCAAGAAAAATTTACCTTGTTTTGACTTTTGGATCCCATGGTAAAGCTAAAATTCGTGGATGTATTGTTACTGCAGAATGAATGATAAATTCTGCCTTAGCATTAAGTTCTGGATGAATGGGGATTCTTTTTCCTTTTTTATTAATTACACCATGCAAAGTTGCTTCTACAACAGTAGTTCCTGTAGAAATTGGTACTGCAGTCACGTGAGTTCCGTTTTGAGTTATTAACTTTTTATCGAAAAATTTATCGCTTATTTCCATAGTAACTTCAACACCTTCACCAATATAAAATTTGTGATCTTTGCTAAAATTAAAATTGTTTTTAGTATTATAATTTAAATATTACAGTATTTTAAATAAAAACAAAATTTAGATACCTATCAAATAATTCGGCGATAATATCATGAGTGAATCCTAAAATAAGAGATCTGCTTCGATGTGGTAATGCAGCTATTGTTATATATTCAACTTCGCTTACACTGACAGTTGCAGTAGGTAGAATAACACCATATTCTTCATGAACATTTTTGTCATGTAAAAGAACTTTAGTTTTACCACTTATCAAGGCATAAGCACTAGATTTCAAATTATTAATTTCTAAAACTTGTGGATTTTCAGCTTCTAAATAATATTGGCTAGATGGAATGTATATTTCTTCAAGTCGTCCTTGATGAACCTGGACTACTTTATATATAAAACTGTCAAAAGCCATTATTGTAACATCTGAGGGAATAATGATAAGATTGGCTACAACAATAAGTTCTACTTCCACAGCTGAGACATGTTTATATTCAGGGTATAATAACTTAACAGCTACTTTTGCAGTACCAGTTTTTATACCTTCCAAAAGAACTATATTACCAGTTTTACCAATATTATCCAGCATTTCAACAGAATGTGGAGTTTCATAAGGAGACTCTTGATATGTCAAAAAACGTAATACATTGTTTGGCAAATCATCATGGATTTCTAAGCCTTTCTTGTCAATATTTCCTATATCCCATTTAAATTCAATACCAGCTAGAGTCGTAAATTCATTTCCTTGTTCATCATAAGCTCGCACTTCAAAAGCTTCTGGAGCCTCTTCTATAAATAACTCTCTTGTAGTTGTAACGATATCTAAGGAAAATATAGCATCTACAATAATATCGCATCTCAAAAAGTTTCCTGTTTTGACATCTTCTGCAAGAACAATAGCAGTCTTTCTAGATGGATCCCTTGTCACAGTTTGAACAATAACTTGAGTGGAGCAAGAGTTGTCGTAGTCCTCATTTAAAGGTATTAAGCGTATAATATCTTCTCTTGATGGAGACCTAGTTAAAGAAAAACAAATAATAACAATAGGCTCATACATCGAAATAAGTTATTTCATGATTTTCAAAACGAAATAAAATTGAATAGGCGCGTGGCTTAGTAGCGAGGTTATGTTGAATAACAACAAGTTTTTAAATTTAAAAGACTAATCGAAGTTGGAAAAAAGAGTAGATAAATTGCTTGGATTGCTGAGCGGCTGTTTAGTTAAAATAAAGAAAAATTTCTTTCAAGACAAGAGGAAAATTAGTCACCATCGGTAGCAGCCTCCCTCGGTGACTTCGAGCGTAAAGTTGACGGGGAAATCGTTGAAAACCGGCAGGAGGACTCGGGGTACGTTGAGCCGGTCAGCCTCCGTGATGGCTAGTGCGATAAGTAGCACGCATAATGTCGTAATGTACGGCCTTTTCAGCGATTTTCCCGATCCCGCCATAATCTTCGGCTACATGTGTACTCGCTAACTACAGCGGCGGTCCCAGTGGCCTGGCGGCAGCGGCAACAAGCACAGAATGCCGCTCTCTCAAGAACCGCGAAGTCTTATTTTAGTTGGAACCGCTCGTGGCTCGGCAGCTTCTGGCTATTGTATTGGTTGGATATTGTGCGCCCGGCGCCGGCCCGGATCGCTCATACCCTGCCCTCCGTATACCATATCCCCACCACCCCTGGAATCGTTGCGTCTCTCTCTTGTGTTGCCTTCACGGCTCTGCAATCTGCATTGAGCGCGCGGTCTATTGCTAAACGTACTCCGGATAATTAAAAATTATGTATGTACAGGTAAAAATAAGAAAAAAAAACGTCAAAATTGAGCTTGTTAAAAAAAAGTTTTTCCATCAATATTGTTATTTTTATCTGATTTGTAACGGATTTTCAATTTGTCAGATTTATCATCTTATCCACCATACAATAAAAGGTCAAAATGTCGAAGGGGGATTTTGCTGAAAATTATAATTTTTAAATGTTGAAGAATGTAAAAATACTAACGTTGAATCTTTGTTGAGAATCTGGGTTACCAATAATGGTTGAAAAATGTGAAAATACTGGCGTTGAACTTTTATTGAAATATTTATAAAAATCTGAGTTGAGAAAAATTAGTAAAAAGCGTCGATTTTTAAGTTATTCGAATGTTAAACTATCGTTGAGATTTTTAAAAAAAATCTGGTCTCTCGTATCTGTAGGATTCGATAAAAGTATTAATTTAGACTCCAAGTCTGAAAAAAATGCATAAAATAAACGTAACCGACGGATAGACACGTAATGTTTGTTTGAAAAACTATTAAACTTGTTAAAACTGTCAACTCTGATTGCGTCTGGTAGACCAATTTATATTCGATAAACGACTATTTTCAAAGGAAAACTATTTTAGATAATCTTTAGAATCGTAAAATGATGCGTACGCGGTTATCTAAAAATTTTTCCAAAGCTATATTAAAATGCAGTGGCATTTAAAGTTAATGATAAAAGCGAATACAGTAATGTGACCGGAGCGTAAAATAATGTGGTAAAGTATTTTTTATTATAAAGTAACGACATATTGCTATATGAAAAGTGTCAGTCAACATCTTTTATAGTTAGCTTATTTTGCTTATCTTAAATAATTTTTTATCCTTTTACAAACAAATTTTTACTTTTCTTGTTAATACATATATTTTTTAAATTTATTCTTGCAAACGAAAAATTTATTTTGCTTTTAATTTAAATTTAACAAGTACACAACTTTTAAAAGATCTGTAACTTAATTTTAGTTTAAAATTAGTAATTATGTATCTAAGCGAGCGAATAAAAAATTTTTAGACACAAAATAGATATAATAATCAATGAAGATGTACGCCCGCCTACTGAGTACTAATAAAGTAAAGTAACTGATTTACATTAAGGGATAATCCAATTTATTCTACTTGTATGTAAAAATTTGATTTGTTTTTTCTTTTTTATTATAATTGATTATATATATCATAAGAAAACACTTTTGTTTTTCTTGCAAGTTTGAGAAAATTAGATTTTCTTCAATTATGTGTTTTTCATTATACAAAGTGAACCAAAACGTTTTTTTCGCCATTGGCGCAATGCTGCGTCCTCAAATATACAAGTTGCGTCCAACATAAGACTTGCACAGAAAGACATTACGGCATCTCAATCTGCTGTATACACTTGATTTTCAATTTATCAACGCTTATTACTCCCATGATGGTAGCATAATTTTCACGATATATCAGTTAAAAAAGCGTTGTAGCCAAGTACCGTTTTAGATTTTCTATACATTATATTACTTGATAAATAAATTTTTTTACAATTTGCTTAAATAAACGATGACAAAAGTGGATGTATAACATATTTACAATAAGCAATGTTGACATGTTTGACTATTTTTCTGTCATTCATTTTTTACCATTCACACACACAGACACGCATATATATTTCTTTTATTCTCTTTCAATCTCTTCTTTCTTTTCTCAGGCTTTATTTAATTTTTTTTTATTTTTTCTCTCTTTGATAAACGTCTTTGTTACTTCATTTGCACAATTTCCATTATTTCTTTAAACTCTTCAGTGATGGTTAGTTTGCTTTTCCACAAGTAACGCCTATAAGCTTTCCATTTGATACAGAATCGCGAATAATTGTAGAGACCAAATGGTTTGCTCTTTTATAATAAAAACGCGGAGCTAACTTTTACCATGCTCGGAAGTAAGCAAGTCCTGTATTTTAAACATAAATCATTGGCTAATAATCAACAGAATTGAAATGTTTAATATTACTTGATTTGTCCATAAATGCACATATGCATATATATTTCAGATAAACATGTTTTACGCGTGAAAATGCTTTATGCATTCACACATATATAATATATAAACATATACGATTTAGTTGCATTTGTGTTTGAGCGCTTCTGCATTTGTGATCGCGTGTGAGAATCGAGCATGGTTAGCTGTTCGCACAACCAGTAGCACTTGCCTCCGTTTAATTACAAATATGTTTTCTGCTTGAATTATCGCGATGAGTTATTCGACTTCATGAGCCCTGTTATTCCTTAGCAATCGTCAGTTATTTGTCGTTTGGCGATATTTAATTACAAAATTAATTATTCCGTACTTCATGCTCATGCGCACGCAATTTCAAAAGAAAACAGAAAACATTCAATATGAATAACACTTGACACGATGTTCACTACTCCCATTCAGTCGTACCTGGTGGCTTGGACGTAAGATCGTATAAGACACGCGAAATTCCTGGTACCGTCAAGATCTCTTGTACCATTTTTTTAATTACCTATAAGAACAATATTAATGAAAATATGAACAGTTAAATAAAAGACATCTCACGAAAAATTTAGTACTTACGGGCATCGGCAATTCGTTTCCGGGAATTGCCGGTGTTCCAGTCATAAAGTCTCGAGAACAGAATGGCCTTAAAACTACAGATCGTTGGCAGAGAGTTGCGCGAGTAGCATAATCTCGATCAAAATGGATAGGAATGAGTACCACTGGCATTTGACTTATGGATGCCATGTAACCGTTTGCTACTAAGACCTAAGACAATAAAACGTAATTTAATGATAAATATTTAAAAAATTATTCAAGTTTGATTTATTGAATAATTAGTCATACCTGATTGGCTAAGTGATCAGCTTGCCTCAACGTTGCTATGACATTAGGTGTAAGATGTGTTGGTGTAATATCCATTACTGGAAATTGAACTTTAGTTCCAAAAATGTAACAAATTCTATTAACGTTATGACAAATACGCGGGATCAGCCTTGCTAAGAATAATAAATCTTGCCACTCAGCAGGTTCGGAAATATTCTCATCAGTTGAAAGACCAACTACGTAACTGTAACTACGCCGATCGCCCTGCAGCAATAGAACAGTAGCATCATGAAAATCTTTATTAAAACAAATTATATTTCTCTTTGTCAAATTATTGACTTACCTGAACACCGACGCTACGTATAGGTAAAAGAGAAGCAGTAAGATGACGTTGATTCGATATTCTTCGCAGTTCTTGACGTTCATCTTCACTAGTCGCTCCTTCAATGCGATTTAAAAGTGCATGTTTTTTTTGTAACATTTGTTCATACTCTGCAATAATTCTTACGAGAACCTAAAAATAGAATTATTTTAAATAAAATATTTCTCATAAATTCTAAAAATAACGATATTTGTTAGGTTTCAAAACTTACTCGTGTTTCTGAAAAGTCTTTATCCATGTAAGGTTCTTCTGCACAAATTATTCGTATAGCTAACCCTGGTCCAGGATAAGGATGTCTTTGTACCAGATATGATGGAAGCCCGAGATCGATACCCAACTGTCGAACCTCGTCTTTGTGGAAATCTTTAAGAGGCTCAACAACTCGACCTTTAGCGCGTAGTTCTCTCACTAGTTCGGTGTCATTGTGATGCGTTTTAATTGCATCTGCTTTACCGCTAACTAAAGAGCTTGCACTTTCAATAAGATCGGGCCTTAAAGTTCCTTGCCCAAGAAAGACTTCTTCAGGCTTCAAGCCCATATCTGTCATTGCATCATTGGCAATTTCGACAAAAACATCGCCAATGATTTTACGTTTTTCTTCTGGATTTGTGGTTGTACAAAGCATTTTTGTGAGTTTTGGCTTAGGAAATATAGTAACGTCTCGATTAGTTTTATTAATATTAACGCAAAAGATGGGGGGATTTTGTGAATTTTCTTGAGCTTCTTTACTTAAATTTTCACTCGCACTTGCAGGTATTGTCGTTGTGCCGTGTCGAAAACTGTGTTCAGCATTAATTACTCGTAATTTTATTCCAATTTGCGCAAGACTTTCCTCTACTAACGGAGTCTCTCCTAATAAAAAGATAGAGAAACATAAATAAAATTTTATTCCAATGGTTTATTTCTCAAGATAAATTTTTTTACCTTTTCTCATGAACCCATTGTTAATATGGACAGCTATAACTTGATCTTTATTTAAGGCTTTATGAAGTAGTGCAGCACAAACGGTTGAGTCTACACCACCACTAACTAGCAACAAGACTTTATTGTTACCAACAGTGTCCCTAATGTATTGAATGCACTGTGTCTCGCGATCTTTTAACGTATAATTTCCAGTGAGACCAGCCACACCAAAAAGAAAATTGTGAAACATAGTTTTGCCATTTGTAGTTAAATCTACTTCAGGATGAAACTGCACACCATACAAATTTAGTTTATCACAAGCAATAGCTGCAACAAAATTTGATGACCTAGCTGTTGTACGAAAATTTTCAGCCACTCTGTCTATACTGTCACCATGTGTCAGCAGCACCATTTGATCTTTATCCAAGCCCCTGTGAATGATAAAAATAAAATCACAATGTACACAAAATAACAATAAAATTTTTAATTAAAGGAAATTTTGCACTTTCACTAACTTGAATAGAAGGCACTTGGTATCCACTTCAATAGAAAATTGGCCATCTTCTCTACCTTCCTTTCGAATTACAGTTCCACCTAGTTCTTTGTTCATCATTTGCATGCCATAGCAAATTCCTAAAACAGGAATTCCTATTCGAAAGATACCAGCATCATATCTTGGAGCATCTTCTGCATATACAGAACTTGGTCCACCCGAAATGATTATAGCCCTATAATTATAAAATTCAATAGTAAATATATATAAACAGCATTATAATATTTAAATAAAAGATCAAAAGAGATATTAAAGTACTTTTTAATTTTTTTGTTATTTCAATAATTATGAAAATTTTTGAGAAAAATAGGCACAAAACACATACTCTTTGTTTTTTTTTTTTCAATAAAGTATTTTTAAATTGATTTTACTGATACATAAAATAGAAAATAAATTAATGTAAATTACTTGTATCCTTTTTCCTTGAGAGTAAATGCTGGTGTATCAAGAGGCAAGATTTCACTATGAACATTGAGTTCTCGGACTTTGCGATCTATAACCTTCCCATATTGAGCACCAGCATCCAGGATTGCTACTCTTTCATCTGCCCCGACCAAACTCATGATAGCATCTTCTGCACCATTATTCCTTTCTGGATAGTGAAATGAACCATCAGCAGCCTGTTCCATTTTACAGAGTAATAGCTGTAGAGTATGTCTTTCAGCTTCAATCTGTTGAGCTAAAACACGACTAGATATGCAAAGATTGAATGGTGGAAAAGATTATGCAGTAAGTTTATATATGTACTGGTTAATGCACTACGCGGGGGAGATCAAGAGTATTGCAACAGATACACAAGGGTTATCATATGACTTGATCCAAGGCTTTACGAAATAATATCAAATTTCATATTTTTCTTTGGCCTTATCATGTGTACTGTTTGAGTTGCACAAAAGACACTTGAGAAATACTTGCAGTCGGCCGGAATATATGAACTGGAAAAACAAATCAATAATAGTTCATGGCAATAGCAATCGCGTTAGAAGCTGCTGATTAGTGCAGCGAGATCGAGCAGTGTCCCGGGGAAAGTTTAAGATGAACGATGAAGTCGTCCGTTCGGTGAGACGGTGGAGCGACGAAGAGGCATGGAGTCCGAGAGGGGCTTGTCCTCGGCGAGGCGATAGCACGAGCATTAGCGAGTGGCGAAAGAAAGGGGGATCCAAATTCGGGCGAGCTTCGCGAGGAGTTGCAGGTTATGTAAAGTCGTGGCTACCGCGGCGGAGTGGAGCGGCAAGAAGCCGGGCTTGCGTGCCGGCTCTGCTCGGGCCTCGGACTCGGACGGGCGCGTCCTTGCGCTGGAGCAGCGGCTCTCCTTACCCTCGGCTCGGTTGCGCAACCCTTCTCGCCGAGAGAGTGACTCGTCGCCGATGGATATTCTTCAGACTCTCGGTTCTCTCGCGCACGCAGTGTCCGCGGGAGCACAGAGTGCGCGCCCCCTACCCCCGCCGAGGAGCCCCGCCACCGCGCACCGACAAAGTCGCGAATGCCGCGAGGCCGCCACACCGTAGCTACTCTCCGCGAGGAGCGACCTCGCCGAGGCTCACGCGCCAGCTCTCGACACAAGCTGCAACGAGGCTATATGTTGGATCATGTCGAATTATGCCTAGGCCTGGATTTAACTATTTTCATTATTCCCGATGGACATGCAGATAATTTCGCAGAGAAGAAACATGCTGTGCGTCGGGTCAACTGAGTGACTCGGCCCGAGAGGCAGAGCAGCCCCGACGGGGCTTGAGCAAAGTTGGATTCCGGAGTCGCGTGCATTCCGGCTCCGGAACAGCAGTCGAGTCTGTACCCGAGGGGGGCGGGGACGCGTGCTTATTAGTCTGCACTGCAGCTTTAATAGCATATCATGGACAGCGGCGGCGGAGACGGCGACGATGGCAGCGCGCAAGGCTCTTTCTCTCTCTCTCTCTCACCAAGTCGCGGTCGCGGCTGCAAGACACATGCACGACTGCAAGCGGAGGGGGGGGGGGGTGGCACGACAGGGGGTGCGGTAGAAGAAGCTCCGAGAGAAGGCGGAGGAGGAGGAGAAAGAAAATAGAGAGATCGTCGTCACTCGTCAAGAGAGAGCTCCTCTGCGTCTATGTCTTTTTGTCTCTTTCTCTCTCTGACGTTCGCGGTTCGCGGCAAATCGGAGCGGCTGCTGGGCCGACTTATTTACACCGCAGCCAGCCGCGCGCGTACATATACATGAGAGGAGAGGCTTACTCAGCGAATCGTCGAGCGAGTGCTAAACTCGGAGGAACTAGCCGCTGCCTCAGCGAGCTCAGAGCTAAGCAGGGGATAAACATGCGAATATCCTGATGCTGGTATGGTTTGGCGACTGGTGATCAGGGAAGGTGTGTAGCTACGGCTAGGCCAAGCGCACTCGTACACTCACTCTCACGGAACAAGACTGTACGGGACAGTCGAAGCGAGGAGGGCTGCCGCTGCTGCTTGGAGCTTGCTGGTCGCGCGGCTGTTGCCTGATGCTGGCTGCTGCTCTCGAGGATGGGGCTGTCGGGGCGCGTGAGAGGGAGAGAGAGAGCGGGACGGGCCGAAGCGAGCCGCTGCTGACTGTTGGCAGCCGGCGGCTGGAGTTGTCGGCCGTTCGGCGGCTGCAGCGTCGTCCGGGGTGGCCCCCGCGCGCCGAATTAGCGGGCGGACGTACAAGATTCGCGACTACGCGCACTGCAGCAGGCCACTCTCGCAGCTCCTCACGCGGGCCCGAAACTTCTTTCACGGGCGAGCCGCAGCCGTTCGTTCGCGAAATTGCCACACGCCGAGCGATAGCGCGCTCTGCCTGCGCCGCCGCGGTTTCCCTCTGTCTCTCTCTCTCTCTCTCTCGCTACATCACCTTGTTTCACTCTTCCTCCCGCGCGGTGCGACCCAACCAACGCGAGGAGGCAGCAGGGGCAAACGTTAAAACGCCCGCGCGTGCATAGGCCGAGCTGCAGTGCTATCGAGTCTTTCGGAGCAGCGGGCTTTATAGCAAGTTAAATGGACAGAGTTTGAGGCGCACCTTTGAATATCGCTACATGACAACTGTCCAGTGGGCTATTTGAAAAGCTGGGCGTGCTGCTCCGCGATTTAGCTAGACTGGGGGGGGGGGGGCACAGGTGCACGAGAGCGCCGCGCGTATAACGCCTTTACTACTTGCTCTGTGGCAATTCTTACGAATTGCGAATGTTATACTGGCAATTATTGTGGCAATTAGCACGACTTGAAGGAGTATTTTATCCTCGAAGGCCTGATATGCGCCTGAAAAAACTAGGAATATTTCAATAAATTAGATTCACTTACGCAATAACGAGAGCAATAATAATTTTTTCCATTCCCACTTACATATACTTGAGAGTCTATAAATGCCTTCGCTCGCGGCTTACTTATTTCTGAAGGCTAGTTTATAATATTTTTAGAATTAGTTCGTACAAACAATTTTTAAAGCAAAACACGTTAATTATTTGACTTTTCAAACAGCCCCACGAGACCTTTTTTATACCTACTCTCATATTCATTCGTAAATGAATTATGTAATTTTGTCTTCTTGATATTTCAAAAAAATAGTCTATTTTAAGAGTTACAAGATTGACAAGTTTTCAAGAAACCTGTAATAATCGTTTTGAAAAAATTTAAAAATTAATTGTATAAACAAATTTCTAGACACTAGCTATTTTGTCGATGAAACAAATAAATAAGTGTTGAAAATAAATGATTAAGATGAACTTAATCAATTTTGTTGATCGCGTAATTGCAAAGAATAAATTGTAATTGTGATTATGAGTCTTTCACATCCATTTTTCATTTTATTTAAAATACCAATAAAACCGACCGATATATTTATTTGGATTATACTTTTTTGAAAAAAATACATATATATAAATCTGTTAAACGTCCAAGTTATCTATGGTTTTGAAAATTTTCGAGAGCTTTCTTTTTAAGCCGTGCCTTATCAAGTTGTAACCAAATACTGGGTGTATTTCGATTACAAGTTTGGAAACGCCCACCTAAATCGAGTAGGGCAGTAACTCGAAATGTTTAGCGCCACAAGAGTTTAGTCTTGATACACGAGTGATCAAGCTTGCGACAAAACGCTCAAACCTTGATATAATAAATTTTTAAACATCCCCATAATAATGAAGGTGTTTAAATTATATACTTTTTAAACTCCGAAATTATTGACCCGTGAAAAATGTTTCTAAAAAAATCGTTCGTGTTTATTTATGTTTTGCTTTACAATTTCACCGCGGGCTGGCTGGATGAAAGGTATTAATTATAATTATTTGCACTAAAAACATGTAATACGTTGTTGTTGTTTTATTTCAATACTAAACTATTACATTTTTTACCTTTCTACAGGCCAACATTTGAATCTCGTAATGGAAATTTATTTATAACCAGCGCTAAAGATAAAAATATAACTTTGAAAACATTGGGAATTGGTAATGTCAATTTAAACGACATTAATTTATTGCACGCATTATGGGCGGTAAGTTTAAAATTAAATTACACTTTTATGACTAGGGCTGTACGTGGTGATTTGAGCTTTACGAGCGAAAGCAAAATAAAAACTGCCGATACACGAACTTTTTTTATTTTCATTTGAAACAGGCTCAAAATGCTTCGCACTTGATCGAAAGATGGAAAACAGGCATTCTCGACGACGTTGAGTCTACGCTAACGCGCCTGTCGCATATCATCGAAGGCCCAGATGGATTAATAAGAAAAATCAATGCAATCGAATACGCCAACGAAACTCCTCTAAATGCATCGAATACAGTTAGACCCACATCGGAAACTGAGGTATTTATTTATGTGTCGACACTTTTTGATTTTCTCTGAAATTGATTGTTTGAAATATTTCAAACTGAATTAATGTTATTCTGTTCGAAGACTGATAACACTGCCCTTGCTACAGCTCGATTTACCTCGATACGCAATAGGGTAAGAAAAAATGACAAATATATAACTATTTAAGCATCATAAGCAAGCAAATAACGCCTAGGTATCTTTTTATTCGACCATTTAGTTACGAAGATTAGAAATCAAAGTGCGCTCGATCAGCATCAAATTACGAACAAACGAATGCGAGTTGGATCCGTGCCAAAACGGTGGGACCTGCATCGACAGCTATGACTCATTTCAGTGTCACTGCCCACAACAGTGGGAGGTATTTACGTTTTCATCGATACTATATGACAATCAAAGAATTTACATGAAATAATAATGCTTTTACTTATCAGGGAACATTGTGTAACGTCGATGTAAACGAGTGCGAGCGATACGTGGGCAAATCGCTGGGATGCCAGAATGGAGCGACCTGCGTCAATCTGCCCGGTACCTTCAGGTCGGATATGTGTGACATTCACGCAAATGCGAATAAAAATAATCAATGGAAATATACGTACTTAGAGAGATGGTTAACGCGCGATTTGTAAATTTGCAGCTGCACTTGTGCTCCCGGCTGGCACGGATTTCACTGCTCGACTCAAAAATCCGTCTGCGATGAAACGACAAACACCGAGCTCTGCGGCCATGGGGTTTGCGTAAAAACTAACTCGGCCTTGGGATATACTTGCATTTGCGAACCGGTATGTTAATATACACAATATTATATAATTCGGAAAAATTCATTCCATCGCTACTCGCTATAACGCGACACCGGCTTGTGTGTATTATCCCCACGCACGCACATTTCTCAGAAAGAGCAAAATATCACGTTTAACAGCTCTGGGCTACAGCGAATTAATTATAATATTTCGTTCGATCAGGGCTGGACTCGGTTGGGCGACAACGATCCCTCTTGCCTTCGCGACGTCGACGAATGCACGGTCGCCCGATACCCGTGCTCCGTCAATCCCCTCGTCTCCTGCCACAACGTGCCCGGTACATTTTACTGCGGCAGCTGTCCACCTGGATACACCGGCGATGGATTCAAATGCCAAGATATCGACGAGTGTTTGGTTAACAATGGCGGATGCAGCACGATCCCCGCTGTCGAATGCATCAATACCTTGGTATGCGCCGACGAGAAAAACGACGGCACGTCCATACTCGGCCGGCTAAATGATAAAGGCGCATGCTTCTAGGGCTCGAGAAAATGCGCAGCCTGCCCGAGCGGTTATCAGGGTGACGGAGTCTCCTGCTTCTACGTGGGCTCGTGCTCGGTCAACAATGGCGGCTGCCACAGCTTAGCCTCCTGTGCCCTCGGCATTAACTCCCAAGTCATTTGCCTCTGCCCGCCGGGTTATCAAGGCGACGGCAAGGGCCCGCAAGGCTGCAGGATCGTCGACAATGCATGCCGAAGTAACCCTTGCCTTCACGGCACTTGCACTCCCCAAGGGCTCAGCGACTTTGTCTGCACTTGCAACGAAGGATTTACTGGTGGGCGCTTCGTATTTTTTTTCTTTCGAATATATATATAGTATAATGATATAACGCACGTTTAAATAAATTCATTCGAAACAGGACGAACCTGCAGTACATCCGCCAATCCGTGTATCCCGAATCCTTGTCAAAACAATGGGGTTTGCCGAGTCGCCTCGGGCAAGCGATTCTGCGAGTGCAGCGCAAGCTTCAGCGGGCCCACGTGCTCGAAGCCGAGGCAGGCTTGCGGTGGCTACTTCCGAAATCCGAACGGATACGTCGAGTACCCCGTTGGTACTGGAAACAAATACGACCACGACGTCAGCTGTGCCTGGGTCATAATAACCAATCAGACGATGGTCTTGAACATAACGTTCACCAAATTTGCTCTGGAGTATTCTCGAAATGGCAACGAATGCAACAACGACTACGTGCAGGTAATATATTCTATACAATAAATTCATCGGATATATTGAAAAGAGTTACGCCCCAACAATGCGCAATTAAATAAAAATTCGTCGGTATCAGATTCACGATGGCAAGTCAGCTGGGAGTCACATTATCGGCAGGTACTGCGGAGAGAGATTGCCCAACAACGGCACCATCATCTCGACGCACAATGCCATTTACATTTGGTTCCATTCCGACGCCTCGGTAAATCGAGAAGGATTTGCCTTCAACTGGACGACCATCGCCCCGGTTTGCGGAGGCGCGATTGATGCGGAACACGGCTCGATATCCTCGCCGGGATATCCTGGCAAATATCCCGTTAATAGGGACTGCTATTGGACCGTTTCGACTTCGCCCGGAAAAAGAATAACCTTTCATTTCATAAGCCTGATGCTCGAGGAGCATATAAATTGTGATTACGATTACGTTGAAGTGAGTCGATTTTGATATACCTATAGAGACTTTAAAATGTTTAGCTTCAAACAACGGCTTATATTTTTTTATCACTCGTGTGAAATGTTATTAGATCTCGGAAAAGACGTACATTGGCCAACACACTATAGGAAGATTCTGTAATCACAGCGATCCAGCGCCTTTGACTACGACGGGTCCTAAGGCTACCGTTCATTTTCATTCGGATAATTCGGGCACGGATTCTGGCTTTCATTTGTCTTTCTTAAGCGTGGCAGGTACGCTACAATTATAAATAATACGACAAATAATTATTCGAAATAATGCGGAACACGCTGGTTTATTTATTCAATAGGTTCGCCAGATTGCGGTGGCATATTTACCGGCGAAACGGGAGAAATTACATCTCCAGGATACTCGTCTGGCTCTTACCGTCAAGACATGATTTGCGAATGGGAGATACGTTTGCCAGCTGGTAGTGAGGTCCGCATAAACTGGCTGAACTTTGATATAGAACGCTCGCGCAATTGCATGTTCGACTCGCTACAGGTAAGAATTATTTTAAAGTTGGACGACTTTAGTTTGAAAAATCACTTCACCTCGCCTGATTATATATCTGACCTGATGTACGAGTAGATATACCAAGGACCGGACATGAACTCCCCATTGGTAGGAAAATATTGCGGCTCAACATTACCGGCGCCAGTTTCCGTTAAGTCCAACAGAGTACTCGTTCGATTTGAAAGCGATGCGAATATGGAAGAAAAAGGCTTCAGGCTTAAATACGAGATCGAGTGCGGCGGCACTTTCACCGATCCCTCTGGCATAATCAAGTCTCCGTATTATCCGAATCCCTATCCGACCTCGAAGGAATGCGTTTATTTGATAGCTCAGCCGCCAGGCAAGGCAGTAGTCCTAACTTTCGAGTTCATGGACATCGAAGAGGGATTCGCCTTTGACAGTAAGCAATCGTCGTGCTACTTTGACCGGATCGAGATCCGCGACGGTGACACGGAGAATTCCACCTTGATTAAGCAAGTTTGCGGCTCTATACACAACATGCCAACCGAGCCCATTTTCTCCACGCACAATTATATGTTCGTCAAATTTTTCACCGACGCAAGTATTTCTAATCTTGGATTCAAGGCCAATTACACGACTGTTGATCGCGGTATTATGAAAAACTTTTATTTTTTTTACAATTTATCCCCTTCAACTTTGATTTTAATTTATTTAAATTTAATCGAATTTCACTAGAATGCGGCGGAATTATTAGACAAGCGCCGGGAACATTGAATATACCGGGAATACCGGTAAGCTGGAACAATAATTTAAATTGTTCATGGACAATTCACGCGCCTGCGAAGCATATTATTCAATTGACATGGATAGCTATTACCTCTCAATCGACGGGTGTAACTGAAGAATGCAGGAGAAACTATATTGAACTATTTGAAGATTATCGCTCTAAAGACTCAAAATCTTTAGGAAAGTATGTTGAAGCAATATTTATCATCTACTTTTAATTCAAATCATCATCGTAATATAATTATCATAATAATTATTCCATTCGATTTCCACTGTTTTCTAGATACTGCTCTAATAAAGCTCCACCGCAAATAATGACGTCCCAAGGAAACGATTTAACTATAACTTATCATTCTACTGGCGATAGCTCGGAAAATCTTTACCAAGCTGCCTTTGTCTTTCTCAATGACAGCCACAGCTGTGGAGGGCACTATTACACTCGCGAAGGATCCATCAAATCACCAAATTATCCAGAAAAATATCCAAAAAATAAAGAATGCGTTTGGATCATTGAAGCGGAAAACAAGTACTTGGTTTCGCTCGAGTTTAGACGTTTTGATTTAGAAGATTCACCAACGTGTCTTTACGATTATCTAGAAATAAGGCAAGCTTAAATTCTTGGAGCGTCTCGACATTGTTTGGCGGTTTATTCAAACAGTTTTTCGAAATTGTCATATTCTAATTATGGGTTTTAGGAGTGGCTCCACAGAGAATTCACCTTTACTAGGAAAATATTGCGGTAGTCGCCAAGGAACTGAAATAACGAGCATGACCAATCAAATGTACATCAAATTCGTTTCGGATGCATCGTCACAAGCGAGAGGATTCGATCTTCAATGGAATAACATGAAAGGAGGTATGATATTCGTATGGATAATAATTTTTATCGCACGCACAGCGATTAATTTTTTGTAAACGTCAAATGGTAAAATATCTGTTACTTGTCGTTAATCTAGGATGCGGCGGAGATTTGTACGCTTCTTCTGGATCGATTATATCGCCAAATTACCCGCAAAACTATTACCATCGCGCTGCGTGCACTTGGAACATACGAGTTTCAGCCGGCAGCATCGTTCGAATGACATTCACAGACTTTGAAGTTGAAGATCATATAAAATGTAGATTTGATTATCTCGAAATTTCAGACGTCGTTAATGGTTACTCGCAAAACAGTGCTAGATACTGCGGCTCTAACAGTCCTTCATTACTATTGTCACAGACTAACCACGTGAAACTTTACTTCCGCACCGATGTATTGACCAATGCTCGAGGATTTCATCTAAGATATACAACAGGTAAAAATAAAATATGCCGTGTATCAACGTGTAGACATCGTAAACATAACGAGAAAAATTATCTTTCAGATTGCAACAACAAAGTCAGCGGTTTCCGAGGCGTTATAGAGTCTCCGAATTTCCCGGAAGATTACGAAAATTCGAACAACTGCACCTGGATCATTTCCGTTCCGGCTGGCAACAGCGTCAACATAACTTTCTCGCATTTCAACGTGCAAGGGGGTAGCTCCGACGACGGCAGCTGCGAACACGATTACGTACAAATTCAGGAGGGAGAGTTCGACCAACCGAACACGGAGCTTTTGAAAAAATGTGGACAGGAGGAAGATGTTTTGCCACTTAAAGTTTCATCGATCCAACGTCAAGTATTCGTATCGTTTGTCACCGATGCTTTCTCAAGGGCTAGCGGTTTTCGACTCGAGTGGTACATCAATGGCTGCAGTGAACATCTTACCAAGCCCACTGGTGAATTTTTTTCACCTGGTTATCCGAACGGCAACAAGTTCCCCCACTCGTTTGTCGAGTGCCAATGGTTAATAGAAGTTGACTTTGACAAAAGTATCGAAATTACTTTTCCCAAAATTGAGAATACACGATCTCATGCTTGTTACGACATTGGTAATTATTTACAATCTTTCTATTATACTACTCTTTAAAATATCCTTATTTATACTATTTTTATATGCATATATACTTTGTTGTTTTTTTTTTTTCATTTATTTAGATAACAATGGATCAATTGAAATTTTCAATGGCCCAAATGAATTGTCACCTCAATTATCTCACAAGTTATGTTACTCCGACAAACCTGTTGTTTTGACAAGTACTGGCAATCAAATGCTTATCAAGTACGGATCCGAAACGAGTTACTCTAGTCACGGTTTTAGAGCGACCTACCGATCTGTCAACCTAAAATGCGGTGGCAAATTCATGGCGCAATCGGGAGTGATTCATTCGACAAATTATCCAAATAATTATCCGGCAAATGAAAATTGCGAATGGCTAATAATCGTTGACCCGAACCACGCGGTCAATTTAACTTTTGTCGACTTGGATCTTGAGAAGAGCAGAAATTGCTCCGACGATTATATCAAGGTATACTACAGCAGCTTCTACCTTGCTTACTGTACCGTAATGCAAATATTTTTCCAACAAAACTACATACGATTATGAATTTATTCGTCATTAGGTTTACGACGGCAATTCGACAGAGGCTCCATTGCTAGGAATACATTGTCAGAGCAGCCAAGTACTGCCGTTTTACGTATCGACAGGAAACGAGCTGTTGGTACAAATGAAAAGTGACGCTTTAGTCGCGGCTAAAGGCTTTATGGCAGTGTTCAATCGAACCTGCGGCGCCCGTATTACGGTGACCGATTTCGGCAGCATTCAATCCTCTCCAACCCTACACAGTATGACATCTTACAATTGTAGCTGGATCATTGTCGCTGAAGATTCAAGTAATTTCTCCATTTTATTCGACAATCACGCCAAGTCGTGAATATATTTATTAACGTAATTTTGTGCATTTTTCAGGCGATAAGATTACTTTGATTTTCAATCACATCGACCTACAGGCACAAGACTGCTCATTAAAGAGTATTGAGATTTTCGAAGGCGAAGGACTGGACGGTCCAATGCTGGGGCAGTTGTGCACCAATAAAATTCCAAAGCCGTTTTATAGCACTGGCAATGCGCTTACTGTTCATTTGACAACTAGCTTTGAGAATACTGCTGGCGATATCTTTGATGCTACCTATTCAACATTTTCCACAGGTACATACAACACGCATTATTGATATATCGATTCTGTAATTTTCATTGAATTTCAAATTTTAATAAATTTTGTACATTGGCTCGTAGCTTGTGGAGGCAAATATACAGCTGAAAGAGGCGTTATTGCCACTCCAAATCATCCTTTGAGTTACCCAAGCAATGCCGATTGTACTTGGACAATTCAAAATTCGCCTGGCAATAGAATATCTCTAACATTTGAAACGTTTGAATTGTCGGAGAGTGAAAACTGCAACGTTGATTATTTAGAGATTCGAGAAAACAATGGAATCGGAAAATTACGGGGAATCTTTTGTGGAAAAAACGTCGAAAGCATATCATCTTCGGAAACTTTGTGGATTAGGTTTAAAAGCTCGTCAAATAGCATTGGCAATCCGACAGGCTTTATGGCCGAGTACAGTTTATTATTTGGAAATGAACTTACAGGAAGTGAAGGTGAACTTGCTTCGCCCATGTATCCTCTTCCTTATCGCAGTTCTATATCATTCTCGTGGAGAATCACCGTTGATTTCAACTTCGTTATAAAGTTACAATTTTCCGATTTTCATTTTGATAGCTTTGAGGAATATTGTTATTCATCTTTAAAGGTAAGCTATACCCTCGCTTGGCTATTTATATTTGTATTTGTTTGTTTAATATTTGTATTATAATAACAAATTTTAATATTTTAACGACGACAGATTTACGATGGCTTTGACGATGAAGCCCCTCTGATAAATGAATTATGTGGAATCTCAGTTCCAAGTGAGCCGATTACATCTTCGAGCAACATTATTTACATAACAATGGACAATGCCTATGATCATGTGGGTAATTGGTTCCTTTTGAAATGGGTCAAAGTACCGCGCGCATCATCTACCGGTCAATCGGAAGAAATCTCCAGTAAGTAATATGGTATTGCAGTCAATGACTATTTTTAAATGTTTATTGCTAATTTTTATTTATTACGCTAAAACACAACAACACGCGTATATTGCAGCTTCGAAAAATAGCGAAACAATTATTTTGACGGAACAGAATAAGACTTATTCATTCCAATCGCCTGGATACCCGAACGGATATGAAGATAGTCTTCAATATTCTTGGACATTTGTATCGCCTCAGGGAACTCACATGGTCTTAAGATTTACGAAAATGTCTCTCGAAGAATCTGATGGCTGCATTGCGGATTACGTGGCAATTTATAATGGACGTATAACTTCATTTGAATCTAATGAAAATCTTTTGAATAAACTCTGTTTGCCCAACGCAACTTCGTCTAGTTACGTTTTAACGAACGTGGCCACTGTTCAATTCGTTTCGGATTCTTATCGCAACAAATCTGGCTTTGCTGCTCTCGTAGTAACAGGTAAATGAGACAAGAAATATAGTTAGCCGTTTAACTGAGGAGTCATTAAATTTTTAAAATTATTCATATTTTTTTAAGAATGCGGCGGATTGATTGAAGAAACAAGTGGAACAATCCGTCTAAATAATACCTCGCGCCAGATGCCGCGATCACTACCTTATGTCTACTCTTGCGAATGGATTGTAAAAGTTAGACCAGGAAGAAGAATCCGAGTAAACGTGGAAAAAAATAATATCGAATCAAATCAACCAAAAACAAATGATAATTCTTGCCGAACAAACTATCTTATGGTATATCCCTATCTTAAAATGATGAAATATTAGCGTAAGCAATCTCGTCTTTTTTCCAAGTCGTTACAATTTGTTACAGTTAAAAAATGGCGAATCTTCTAACTCGCCTTTACTAGGAACTGGAAAATATTGTAGCGGTGATAAGCCATCAGTACAAAACACCACTAGCAATTATCTTTATGTAAAATTGGCCATTTCGTTTGCTACTGTCGACTTTAAACTAACCTTCAGGTAATTATTGTTGTATTTTTAGTTTTGTTTAATTTATTCGAACAGAAATTATAACAGCAATATTTTAACAATATTTTTGCGTTTAACTTTGTAGAGAATTGGGACATGACTGCGGCGGTCGATTTTATGTGTCTGCTCGTAATGAGAGCAGTCTAATGGAACTACATGACGTAATGTCGCCGAATTATCCAAATATTCCAACTCCGCATACAGAATGCATATGGACTTTTATGAGCGTAGACACGCATCGACTATCTATACATTTCGTAGACAGATTTGACCTTGCTTTTGATCCAGAGTAAAATTTATTTAGACAGCTTTAAAATAAATTATTAAAGAAAAAGAGCTTAAAAGCAACATCTAAATGTTTCGCTTATATTTTTTAGTTGCGAACAAGAGTACGTTGAAGTCAGAGATGGAGGCACAGATTCGGCACCTTTACTCGGAAGATTTTGCAAAAACACACTACCCAGTACTTTATCAAGTAGAGGAAATATGCTCTACGTGCACTACTTCACTGACATTCCAGAGCCACACAACGGTTTCTCGGCCTTTATAACAAGCGGAGGTACACACGCATACTTATGTAATAAGCATAAGCAAAGTATGTTAGTCGAAAATAATTTACAACAACTGTTTGTTCTTAGAAATATGCGGTGGATTCGAAAGAAGTACTCAGAGTGGCGTTATAACTTCACCGAATTATCCAGAAACGTACAATACCAAGTCTCATGAATGTTCCTGGTGGATCTCAGGACCTAGTTCCAATCGTGGCATTAAAATTCAATTCGAAGATCTTTCTTTGCCTAGTACAGCTAATTGCTCGTCTAATTCAGGATCCGATCGTGTGACCATTTATGAAAAAATTCCTGGATTCTTTAATAGTTAGTAAACCTTCACTTTTGCTGACTGGTGAATTATGAAGGAACACGACTTTTTTAACCGTAACTATGATGATTTTATTTTGCAGAGACTGAAATTGGTACTTATTGCGGTTCGAGAAAGCCAGGGGTAATTGATGTTTTAACCAAAGAAGCTGTTATTGAATTCAAAAGTACTTTTTCAGCTTCAAGACTGCCTATTTTAACAAGAGGATTCCGTCTTAATTATACTTTTGACACAAACGGTGAATATATTGTACTACCTGCATAAGAAACAACTTTACACTTGTTTATGAAAAAAATTATTATGAAATTAAATAATTAGGTTGCGGAGGTACTTTGCGCGGACTGTCAGGAGAATTCCAAACTACCGGATACCCCAAGCCGAGTAATTACAAGTAAATTTTAAAGAATAATACTTTTCCTTGTTTTGTTTCTAAATATTTTAAATAAACTAATTTTGCTTTTCTCTTTTCAAGATATTGCTATTGGAAAATTTTTGTACCAGAAGGTTATCGAGTTGTAGTAGATGTTATAGATTTAGATTTATCTAGCAACAAGTATTCATTGGGCAGCCACGTCTCGGTAAAATTTCAATCTTACAGCACTATTGTGCATCGTGTTATTTATAGAAGTGCCTCTTTAAGATTAACGTAAAAATTTGTTTAGTTCCACCACGATCCGCAGTCTCTTGCACCAATAGTCGTTTTAAAGAACACATCTCAATCGATGAGAGTATCAAGCTCTTCCAACTACATGAGTGTGTATTACATATCTGCGGGTGGACATCGCGGCATGAAAGCGAAATTTACTGCGGAAGCACCGGCTGGTAATTTATCAGTATAACTGAAAACATTAAGAGTTGAGAAATTTATTAGCACATTAATGATGTATAAAATTTCAAAAAAATAAGCTTGCGGAGGAGTACTCGAGGGCTGGGAAGGAACGTTTACTAGTCCACAGTTGGCTCCCTTTAACGAATCAACATTTTACTGCAAATGGATCGTACGTCGGCCAAAGGGATTAGATGCCAGAAGTAAAATTCAATCTCCCTTAACGATAAGTTACACGGTATCTGGTGTAGTAAGCACAGGAACCGCGCGTACTACTTGTACCAATTATTTGACCTATCTTGCTATAAAAGGTAATTGTAGAGAATGCATTTACCAATTATCGAAATAAAACTGACAAAAATCGCATTTCAGGTGATACACCTGTGGCTAGAATTTGTGGAAATATGACGTCTAAGGCTATCACCGTTACTAGTCCTTACAGTTCATACACGATTGAGGTATAGAATTTGAAATAAAAAAGTAATAACGCAACTCAATTTAAAAAATCATTATTAATTATTTTAGGCGTTAAACTCAACTCATAAGAGTCTTGGAAATATAAACTTTACCGTGAATTACAAATGGCACGAGTGCGGTGGGATACTATCTAGAGGTGCTCAATTTATAGAGTCACCAAAAAATATAACTTATCCAGTTCACTGCGCGTGGAGGATTCAGTATCCCGACAATGATGATACGATAACGGTATCATTTGAATCAATGAATCTTGGCCCATGCGATAAATCTTATGTTCACATAAAGTAAGATTTCTTTGTAGAAAACTTCGTTCTTTCGTTAATTCAATGATTTAATAATAAACATTTTCCGTGTGTATTAAGAGGTGCGACGTTCAAGTCACCGTCTCTAGGCAAATTTTGTGGTAACGTAAAACCGCAAAACATCGTGAGCCCTAGCAATGCTATAACTATTGAATATTACGCTGCGGAATACAGCGGAGATTTTAAAATTCTACTGAATTATGCTGATAATGCCTGTGGGGGACTGGTACGAGGAAAAAGGACTGAAATTAAATCGCCCGGGTAAGTAGATGTCCTTGTGTTGTTATGTCACCTTTTTTTACTTCTAATCTGAAAAATTATTCGCTACAAATTTGATTTTCAGATTTCCACAAAGCTACAAAAATAATATTGAATGTATATGGGAAATCGTGGCGAATCCTGGCTATCACGTTGGACTCACTTTTGTCGAAAGATTTAACATCGAAACGAGCAAAGATTGTCAAAATGATTATGTAGAGGTTCGTTGTATCATATTTTGTAACACATATCGTAACAGCTCACTTAAAAAGAGATTGTAAGCTAAAGAGAACACGTGTCTACGCATTTGTTTATTAGATTCTCGAGTGGAAGGAGGATAATCAAAACGCTAGCGATCATTGGAAAAGTTTAACAAAGGTTTGCGGTCGTGACCCGCCCAAGGGAGCTGTAAATAGTACTACCAACAAAATGATGGTGAAGTTTGTTACAAACGACAAGATCGAGGGTGACGGGTTCAAAGCTGTTTGGAATCCCAACTGTGGAGGAGTTTACCAAGTTACATCAAACGCCAGATACATTGAATCACCGAACTACCGTAGTCCAGTTTATCCGCCAAGGACTTTCTGCAACTATACTTTCATTGCTCCGGGAGAGCAGGAGATAATCGTTGATTTTGAGAATTTCGAATTAGAAGGTAATAAATACAGCATAGCTATAAATCGTCTAATTATGCTCAATTGAAATTATCCAACGAAATTTTATGATTACACAGGAAATAGCGCCACCTGTCCATTTGATAATTTAACAATTTATTCTTTTGTGGGCGATTGGCTTCGCGACACAAGTACCTGGTGCGGTTATGACTCGCCAGGAAGGAAAATAGCTAAAGGAAGAATGGAGATAATATTCAGAACCGATTCTTCAGTTAATCGCGATGGCTTCAAATTCAAATACTTCCTCAATGGTACGTAGTCATTTAAGGATGTGTTATAGAATTTCATTTGCAACTACATTTTTATACCGGCAAAATGTAAACTATAAATCAATTTTTAGACTGCGGTGGAGTTATAACAACGCCTAGAATAATAAGTCCCCTAGTGGATACCGATCCAGAATCGTACTCTTGGTTAAGCTGCATTTGGGTTGCTCAAGCTCCTCCCAACAAAAGTGTTCTCTTGCGATTTGAGCAGTTCCACATGTCGCAACCGTATGGAAGGTAGAGCTAATGCGAACAATTTCAATGATTTTTCCTTTCCTTTACTGACTTATCTAGAAACAAATAATTTATTAATTATCATTTAAAGCTGCATCTCTAACTTTGCCCGAGTATTCGAAGGCAATACAACGAATATGGAGAAAGCAAAGGGGACATTCTGTGGAAATTTGGATAACAATTTACCGGTCGTACAATCTCAGGGTAACATTATGACTATTGCTTTCTACGTGGGCTCGTACGGAGGAAATGATTTTTCATGGAAAGCCGCTGTAAGAAGAAGTACCAGCTTTAAAAGAAATTTTAATCATTACAAATGTTATGGTTATTCCTTATTTGTTGGATTCAGGTGCTTTTCGTCAACGGCCCGGAGCAAGGCTGCGGTGGCAACGTGAACGTGACAAAAGTAACCGAATTTAAAACTCAGCTAACAGAATTCTATGAGCCTTTCCAAGATTGCCACTGGATAATCAATGCTCCGCAAGGTTACAACATTGAATTTACGATCGAAAAAATGGATTTGAGAAATTCGACATTCAACGATAGTATAGTCAATGGACGTATGGCTTGCGATGGTGACTTTATAGAAGTGCGTGGTCTTAATTCGTTTTAATTGGAAAATCATCATATTTTCATTCTCCGACGAATATTCTATGAAAAATTTCCGTTCAAGGTACGAGATGGTGGACCGTACGCCGAACTTATCGGACTTTACTGTGGTTCTTTCATTCCGGCACCAATGAGGAGTACTGCCAACTTGCTTTGGATTAGATTTGTCAGCGACGGAATGAGCGAAGGGCGCGGTGCCCAGGGCAAATTAAAAGCAACTCTTTGTAATTACTTATTATCTTGATACACATATAATTAATCGTTGGTTGTTTGTTTGCGAATTATGAAATTTTACACTTGTTCGTGCAGCTCCCTGTGGAATAACTGATTTAAGTGTAGAAAACGAAGCTAAGGTACTAACCTCGCCAAATTATCCAAACGGATATCCCTCGGATATAACTTGTCGGTGGACTTTACACCTCGGGCCAAATGGAATGAAACGAGTGAGGCTAGTGTTTAAACAATTTAATCTCACTGATTCGGAAAAATGTGAAACGGAATATCTGCAGATCGCCGATCTTGATGTAAGTTATTTAATCTTTTTTTCACGAAACGCATCGTGTGCTTTTATCATATATATGCATCCACTTTCAATACTACGCTACCGATTTATTTATACCTATATAGAACCGTCAAATCATAAGCGAAGGCTTCGGAGAACAATTGATCATCGGAGGAACCAAAACTACAACGGATGTTCTTCAAGTAAATAAGAGTCAAATTAATTTGATGAATATTCTCATTTTATAGAATAATAAAACTAAAAGTATATTAAAACTTCTTTTTTTCAAAATTTCTCTAGGCGTCTCACGTACCTCATTCGTTTTACCGCTACTGCGGTTCAAATCTACCCCACGATTACTTAAGGTAAATCATTTTTATCATTGCATTAAAAGGTCTATTATTATTATTCATTAAAATCGTTAATTTGCTTTGGTCAAGTGGTTACAAGGACGTGGAAATAATTTACAAAGCATCATCTCGCTCGTCCGTTGAAAACGAGGGCTTCAAAGTGGAGTACAGTTCAGCCACCTGTTCTCAAAATTACACGGCCCTACAAGGCAGAATTGTTCACGACGACGTGAGCGATTGTTGGGTGACCGTTGAAGTTCCCGAAAATTACACCATCAGCATGTACTTCAATAGCTTTTCATTCCCCGGCTCGTCCGACTGTTCCCGTGGCGCTGTCAAGGTCAATTTTATTGTATTTTACTATAACGATAATGATAGTTTTGCTCGTGTGCAATTGCCACTGACTATGCCAATTCTACAGATATACGACGGGACTTTCGATGGACACCTCATTCAAACGGTCTGCAACTACGAGATGCCGAATCCGGTTTTCAGTACGAAAAATCGTTTGAGCTTTCACGCATATTCCAAGAGGCTGCCCATGTATCAGAGCGCAGTTTACGACATAACGTATACATCGACGCCAGACGGTAAGTTTCTAGTTCATTGGTAATTTTCGTAAAAGTACTTACTTGCGAGCTTAAGATAAACTTGTTCGGTTTGTAAAACAACAGGCAGAGGCTGCGGTGGACAGCTTTACAATTACGGCGGCACCTTCACCTCGCCAATGTACCCAAATCCTTACAGAAATAGAAGTGCCTGTGTATGGGATGTCAGTGTACCTCGAGGCATGAAAATTCTTCTACGATTTACCACCTTCGACATCGGCCTGAAAAGTATGTGCTCTACAGACTACCTTACGATTTCGGAAGAACTAGCGGACGACGAAGAAGACGTGTCGCTAACTTATTGCGGAGGCGTAAGTTTCAACGAATTGGCTCTTTAAATTGACAAATACTTTCAATATTATCGTTATTTATACAATTATGACATTTCTTCACCTTAATTTTCAGGATACACCTGCAGATTATGAATCTAAGCATAGTCGAATATTTGTAAGCTACTATACCAGTATAAACAATGGAGGATCAGGATGGATTGCACAGTTTTCAGCAGTTCAAACTATCAAAAGTGTTTGACAAGCAAAATTTATTAGCAAAATTTATAAATACTTTTTAAATTTTAATACACCTGCAACAATTAAACTTTAGATAACAAATGTTTCTGTACTAATCGTACGAATCAAATGAAAGATTCCAATGATTAACTGTACAGATAATTAAAATATAATGTAAAATACATTTTAAATACCTTTGTTTAATGCTGACATTTGTAGGTGTTCAATCACTTCTTGGAATTGTTTTGTAAACTCTTACTAAAGTTTTTGGGTATTATTTTTATTACATTTTTGTCATGTAAATATGTATTTTTTATGTCTTGTATTATTTTATTTTTGATAATAGATGATTCCTTTTCCATATAATCCAAGCGATTAAAAAGATTAATACATTTGTCACATACATAATCATCTTCAGAAATCATGAGAACGTAACTAAAAATTGCAAATGATTAAAGTTAAGTTTTTAAAAAATTCTAAATACTTGAAATTATAAAATTTTTATAGTATACCTTTTGCCTAAGACCTCTCCTAATTTTTCAGCAATTTGTGTTTTTGTAGCGTACGTCATAGTGTTAACTAATGATTGTAACTTTGTTGTTATTTCTTCGTTACAAATAAAACATTCTTCATTTTTTGTAAGGTCTACAACAGCGTTAGAATTCAAGTATCTAGCAGCATAACAATTATTTATATTGTATGACTTGACTTCTTCAACTTTGACCTTTGACATGTCTGGTTTAAGTTCTAAACAGTCGAAAATCATCATTGTTCTGTATCGTTGATCTAAAAAATAAAAAAATTGTCCATTGGTAATACATTATATTACATACAAGTACTGAAGAGCAGATAAAGCGAAATTATTTAATTAATTAAACTTTCGTTGATTGCCTCGACTATATAGTTAAACTGATATTATAAGAGCAACATGGCGTTTTTCATACGGACCTAACATCGGCAATTACTTTTGTCTCAAGTTGATCAAAAACCCGACTGCGGCAACTAATGTTTGTATACAGACAAAAAGACTTGACAGATGAGAAATTTGCTAATATTTATCATGTTGAAAAGTCTAAATAAGTTGTTTACGTACCTCTGTTAATCAATAATTTGCTGAAGCAAAATCCGGTGTAATTCTGTCCGGGCAGTTGAAACAAGCTTCCTTTCGCCGGTCGGCACTTGCAATGAGACTTTTTGGAATTCAAGCGACAAGGGCGCCGCGCCGCGCGGTTTTTCTCCGTTTGGTAATTCCGTGGAAAGGGGGGCGGCCGGGGCCGGCTTGCGCTTGTCGCGAGAACCAAAGCCGAGGAGCAGCCGACACTCTCCCGCGAGCCGAGAGCGAGAGTCCCCGACCGCGCTGCCGAGACGCCGAGAGTTATAATACTTGAGTTCGTGGACCGCTGCAAAAGAGATGAGCGTGCGCTCATGTTTGTAGTTTTGAAAAAGTTTTTTCGCTTTTTAGTACACAAAAATGGCTTTGACCGAGAGTTTCCAGTTGGAGATATGGAAGGGAGATTGGGGTCTGCCCTCTATTGACGTCAATTGTTTGAAAGTGCTGGTAAGTTTCATCCCTCCTGCCAAGGTTAGGTCCCGCTCACTTATCGATCTGAGATTTTTCATTTATTTATCTAATTATTATTATTATTTTGAACCTATCGTTAGCCAGTACGAGCATCTGAAAAACAAATATCACGCTCGTTCTTCATATTCTATGTACACGCATTTTTTCTTTCAGTGTTATGCCAAATTCTGTGATGCTCCATTGATCGTAAGAGCAACGAGTAATCCATTCAAATCGTCAAATGGACAATTACCTGTGCTTAGATTTAAGGATAGTTCATTTTGTACAGTAGACCAAATATTTGAAGTTTTCCAAGAAAATAAGTTCACCCCAGATAATGAAATTACCAAACTGCAAATTGCAGAAACTACTGCCTACAGTACCATGCTCGATGATTGTATTCATCCAGCACTTCAGCATTTATGGTATGTATATGCTCTTATATTTTATAAATAATTCTAATTACAAAAATATTAAATGCTCTAATATTATGTAATGTGCACTATTCAATAAGATGGTTATTAAATAATTTTTTATTTACAGGTGGATAGATCCAATAAACTTGAATCAAGTCATTAGACCTTGGTTTTGTAAAGCACTACCATTTCCATTTAATTTTTATTACCCTAGTAAATATGAAAAACAAGCAAAACATATGATGGAAGTACTATATCCAAACACAGACGATAAAGGTGCAGAAGCTTCTGTGAGTATTCAGTTCCTATAAAATACCTTTATATTATTGTACTCATTAAAAACTTTGAAAATATTTATATTTTTAGATATTTAGTAAGGCTCAAAAATGTATTATTACATTATCAACAAGACTGGGAGAGTCTGATTACTTTTTTGGTTCAAATCCTACTACATTCGATGCTTTAGTATTTGCATATCTTGCACCGCTTTTAAAAGTACCACTGCCAAGCTGTGGACTACAAAATCATTTGAAAGCTTGCTCAAATCTTGTTAAATTTATTAACCGTATCTTACAAAAATATTTTGAAGATGACTATCAAGAGTATGAAAAAATAAGACTTAAAGAACAAGAACAGAAAGCTAAATTAAATAACACAGATGTAGAATTTCCTAATAAAAGAAGAAATCAAGTTTTGGCTGGATTATTTGCAGCAGTAGCTATGCTTGGTTATGCCGTTTCAACGGGTATTTTACAGGTAATTGTAAAATATTACTTTTATTCAATAAAATATCTTTTAATACGTGGAAAAAAACTAACAAGAGAAAAAATGTGTGAAATATTTAATTTTAATCTATTAATTCAAAATATGGATAAAAAAATTTTTAAACAAATGAGTTAAATATTAGTCTTAAAATTGATAAAAAATTCTGAGTACAAAAAAATTTTTTTTATGTATTTTTCTTAGAATCAGGAGATAGTTAATTTCTGTAAAACAGTAGTTTATAATTGTAGGTAATAATCTATTTAATTAAAAGAAGAAAGTTTCTTAGGCTTCAAAAAGGAGTTTTAAAACGTAAGTATAAATAGGTTTTCCTTAATTATATTGTACTAACTATCTTTAAACATACCAACTAATAGAATTTCAACAATTACAATATTATTAATGACTAACAAATGTTGGTGGAAAATTTGTTTTTTAAACTAATTTTACAATTAAGAAATAAATAAGAAATTATAAATAAAGAATTTATTATTAATGTATTATTTGTTTTAGGTTCAGGAGGATGATTTTGGCTCACAAGATTCTATTGATTACAATTATGAAGATGATGAAGATGATGAGTAGCAACTTTGTTGAGCATAAGTTCTGTTTTATGAAATTTGAAATAAAAACATTGTTTACAAAGTTATTACATGCTATGATGACAAATGTTAGTTAGTTACAATAATTTTAAGTGTTAAGACAGCATTTATTATGTACATATGTGATTGGAATGGTTGCACAACATTAAAATAATTTTTTCTCTTGGAAGTTATACATAAAGGCAATAAATTATTTCATATTTTAATCATGTTCACGTTCATTACGCTCCCTAAGACTTCTTGATCGGTATCTAGATATTACACCTATCATTGCGGATTGAACCTCTTCACAAAAACTTTCAAAGTTATGAATGGAAGTACCACCTAAAATTATTCTTGTTCCAGAATTTTGTTTGTTTAGATTATATACAGCCAAACTTTCTTCATATGTTACTCCACCAATCATAAAAACTATAATATCTTGAGGCCTAAATAAGTAAAAAAACATTAATATGAAAGATTTACAGTAGTTATTAAATGTATGTAATGTAAAACCATCATTACTTTTTTGTTAATATAGTATTTCCAAGATATGGGAATGTTTGGAGATTTAATTTGGCTTTAATAAGATCTTCTACAGTTTCAGATAGCAAAGGTGTGTGTTGGGTATAGATATTGTCAACACCATTTAACCCTTTAAATAATTTTTTTGTTATCTTAGCTACTGCCTCGCGATCAAATAAGTTAATTTGTTTTGTGGATATTCCACTATAATCTAGAATACTATACACAAGCTAAAAATAAAATATATATTTTTAATATTTAATAGGTTTTGACAGTATCTTTGTAAAATATTCAAAAATTTAAACATAACATAACAAAAACGATACCTTTGTATATTTTTCATGTACATTTCTTTTTTTTAACAATGAACATAAACCAGCAATGTCATTATTTGTATGTTTTGCATAATGTAGTGCATACAATGTCACTAAGCGTGTTGCATCTATATCACGCACGCGACTGTCATTCAGTAGTCTTTTAATTTTTTGAAGCTAAAAAGAAGAATGATATGTAACATTTTATAATAAAATAGATATATTCATATGATTTTAATCATGTAAGTATTTGATTACTTGACTAGAATGTTCACTTTGACAGCACAGCTCTTGTTCTAACTCAGAAACTTCAAGTAAATTGTGATTTCCAACAAGATTAGAAAGTTCACCTACAACTGTTACATGCTTTGCAACTGTGCCAGACATTTTCTTAAACAAAGGATAAGTTTCTACAAAATTTTTCATATCTGCAATGCTTTCAACTTTTTGATGTTTTTTTGCTTTTTTTTGAAATTCATCCATTAAATCTTTTATAACTTGACCAATTTCTCCAAAATTGAGGTACAAATTCTAAAAATATATTTTATTTAAATTTTGTAAAATTTGTATTAATGAATTGTAATAGAACTACTTACATTAGCATAAAATTCATCATGCTGTGCACTGAGTACCACTTCTTTCAATTCTTTTGATATACCTTTTACGTGAGATAAGTCTACTCTATTATTATTAATAGTCAGTAGTTCATGTACCATAGCTTGATAAGTCCATTGATTCAATAATGGAGTAACTGGATCATCTCTTCTGTCAAGTATTAATAAAATTGGGTTTGATTCTTGCCTGAATTCAAAAGAGTTTGATTCCTGAGTTAAAACATAACGAATTTTTTCAGCTAATTGTTTACACATATCAGAACTATGTTGATAACGAATTAAAGGACACTTTTTCAATGACAATAATAGAGCAGTTATTCCTTGTACAGTTCTTTGTAAATGAGTAGGCTCCCAATTAAGACCTTAAAAATTTCAAAAATTATAAAAACCATCATAAAATCATGAAAATAACAAAATATTTGAGAAAGAATAGTTACCCTTTGAACAAGTACTAATCCCTAATGAAAATAAATGAGGATTTATTGCCAAGTAATCAGCATAAAATTCATGTACCTCGCGGACAACTTCTTGCTCATCATTTTCAGCCAAAAGTTTAATATCTGTTTTAGGTATTATATTACTGAAATCTAGAAAAATATAAATTATTGCATATTATACTACAATAAAATGATTAATATTTTCAATTGTACAAAAGTAAATTTAAAACTTACAGATGTAGTAAATTCCATATTTTGGATATCTCAATTCATTGCACAAAAGCCTTACATTTTCTTCTGTTGGTCTTACAAAAACAATACATTTTAAATGTTTAAGACCTTCGCTACGTACAGCAGCATCAATTCTATCAAATAAATACACTTCTTTCATTAATATTTCTGATTGGCTATAAACCAAACTTATTATACTGGTCTGTAAAAAATTTAAACAATAGATAGATGATAGAAAAAAACAAGCCGACGTTACAAGTAGGTTTGAGAAATAAATAGTTACCGTTTGTTTATCTAGTAAAAGTACTTTCATGCCTGGACCGCTTTCCTCCGACATCTTTTCAATATAATACTTTACGGCGGTAATTACATTCATTTTAATAGTATTCTCGTAGTTGTTTATACTAGATATGACAGTTTAATTTATCAAAAAAAAATTTCCCCAAGGCTTTCAAGAAATCAGTCTAGCAATAAGGCATACATTATACACATTTCTCATCACACAGTGACAGAACGGCGACAGACGACAGAAGAACCAAGAAACTGTCTAGTGCATGTGTGTGCGTAACTAACTTACTATTCGTGTACGTGTACGTGTAGGCGTGTATTTTTTTTTTCCACTTTCCAGCAGCTCCTGCGCAGCTTTTTGTGCGTCAGTGCGTTTGGGTGTATTTTCATCGGTTCCAGTTAAACTTAGGGGTTAGGTTTTTGTACACACGCAGCGTGTGTGTGACACGCTACTTACGAATACAATCCGATTAATTTTACTGTCATAATCATTTTATCGACATTTTCTAAAAAATAAAGAAACAATCATTTTGTCAGTAGTGTACGTTGTATTTTTTCTTGGTAAACTTTTAAATATTTCTTTTATCAGCTGACTATCGTATGTTTATTAATTCTGACAAAGTATTATATGTTTGTTGTTGATATTAAAATATTTGCTTGATTAAAAAATTGCTTCAAAAATAAGAACCAACTACCTGTAAAATAATGGAGAAAGGTAATATAAATGAATAATATTAAAAAATTTGAAATTTTGTTATTGTTTACAATGTAGTAGTAAATTAAAATTCTTATTTATTAATTAATTTGTTGCAGAATCAGATATAAATTTTGAAGAACTCTCAAATGATGAAGACATCATTAAACGACTAACTAACTTTAGTAATGCTGTGGATAAGATAGAAGAAGGTCTAAAGTTTGCAAATGATCCAGAATTATATGGAAAGCTGTCAAATGCAGAAAAAATCAAGTTTAATCTTTTAATGTCATTTAGTTTGAATGGCTTATTTTGGATGTATCTAAGAGCAGAAGGTTTGGTTTTCTAATGTTATAAGTTTAACTTATTATTTAATTATTATTATTACATTACAAAGTTAACAAATTGTTTCTGACAGGAATTGATCCTACAAAGCATCAAATTAAATCAGAAAACGAACGATTGAAACAAATGATGGCCCGAGCTAAACAGTTACACGATAGAAACACAATAATGCCAAGAATAGACAAAGATGCTGCTCAACGCTTTGTTAGAAGTGGATTGTGGACTCCAGGACAAAATAAAGATGCAGAAAATGCAGGCGAATCAAGTAAACTTGATGAATCAGGAGAAAATTGGGATTAATAGAAAAATCATTCAAATGTCTCTTCTTGTAAATAGATTACGTTGAAAACTAAATATTTCTTTAAGTATATTATGTTATATTATTTTGTACATTACCTAACTTTTCTACTCTAATAAATGAATATATTCCAAAATAGCTTTATTATAAATTTATTTCCGATATTGTTAACATATTTATTGGCTTTAAATTGCATAAATAACGCTTGGATTAAAAGGAATTTTCAATGCATAAATTTCTTAGCATCTAAAAATAACATTTTATTTTTGTAGATGCAATAATCGCGTAGGTAGGTAAAAGTTTGAAATCGAGCTTCTGATCGAAAATTGTGCAAGAGCGCTGGGGTAGCACTTTTCCTAAATACTACGATACAGCATACAGCTGTCTGCTCTGCTAGTGGCGCAAAAAGGGAGGGGGGTTATCTTTACATTCTATCCACTAGTTGCAAGGAGAGCAGTACAGTGTCAGTCTTTTTTACTCAAATTTATTTATTCTTATAGAATAATCTTTGATGACGTTAACTCATGTGAACATTTTAAAGGAATATCGTGAATAGCTTGTAAGTAGAAACTTTTTCCAAGTATTATTTTTAGTTCTATAAGTAAATGCGTGACTGTACGCGTTAAGGTTACGCGAACTACCGTCGTTTAAGTAATACTGAAAATGTCTTTATATTCCGAAGAATGAGTGTAGCTAAAATATTCAACATTTAAAAAATGTTCTTTTTTATGTCTAAACAAATATTAATTGTAACTGCGCTTAATGGTTGAAATGCATATATGTATATATATACATATATAAATATATATCTACATATGTATTTTAGGCTTAGGAAGGATGTCTCTAACTAGATGTGCAAGCATTTTATTTCACAAACAAATTCCTAATCACATTAAAATATCCAGCATTGGTAGTTTCAATAAATTAAATAATCAAATAAGTATTTATCAATCACAACAAATTAGAAGTTTTAAAAACTTTGGACACAAAAGAGAACCAAGGAAGATATGGACATCAAGATACTACATGTTAATACTAAGTATCTTTGTGATATCATTTTTTAACTGGAGTTCGTAAGTAATATCAGCGTATGTTGTTTTATTTTACAAATTTACATACTTATATTTATTAAAATTTTTTTAGCTTGAGAAGTATATTTTTCCCAACAATAGAGGCTGCTTCGAAAATCCAACAAAATGAAGAAGAAGAAGAAGATGAAAAATCTGTAGATGATTTAGAGCATGAAGAACATAAAAAGAAGAAAAGCAAAAAGGATAAAGTTGGATTTCGAGATAGAAAGGTTAAAACGTGCATGTTGTATAATTAATTTCATGTTATGCTTATTTACTATATGATACAAACTTGCAGTTTTTAGAGAAAAAAGTTACAAAATATAAGCTGAAAGTAATATTGATAAATATGTTTCAATGTATGATATACTGTTTAATGCTTAAATTCAAATTGATTCCATAAAGTAATATGTCTCAGTTCTTGCGTTCTTTGCTACAATAGCTTTAACAAAGCTCTTGTGGAGCATTCTTCCAGATAATAGAGTATGAAAATCGGATGCGAGCATACTCAACTCCAGATAAAATTTTTCGTTATTTTGCTACTGTAAAACTCATTAGTCAGGATATGACAGAGACATTTATGACACCTGATGATTTTTTAAGAGCAATAACCCCAGGCATGAAACAGCCAGATGGTAAAGTTTGTTTACCATTCTAAGTTAATGTGCTTAATGATAAAACTTTCTGTAAATAACTGGGGCCCTTTGTGCTACTATCACTGATAATAATGGTGATTGTGAATCATCTTTAAAATATTTAACAAAATTTTCTTACTTTATGTAACGATGAAATTTCTTCATTTACAAATCTAACATTACTCTTCATTCTTCTAACTAACATAAAAGAGCACACTAAACTGAAATTTGTTCATATTGGCTAAAACTAGATGTTTATGTAAATTTAAAAGATAAGAACATGTGGCAATACGTAAGGTGTTATAAATAAATACTTGTACTGTTTCTTTAATATTTCAGACATGTATTAAGATAAATTAATAATTTTTTTATTAATTTTTTATTCAAATATTTATGAAATTTCAGCATAGTTCTCTGTACTGTACTACTCAATTTTTATATTCTATTTTGCTTTTGCAACGGGTACTAATGTTTGTACAGGAGTAATTTGCAATTTCGTAATAATTATATAAAAAGATAACTTATTGGTATGTGGGAAGAAAAACAATTATTCTCATGATGAATTTGAGTTTTTGGGAATCATTTTTCGGTTTTTCATTCCGTCATAAAAATATCTTGATAGATAAACTTATTGTAACATAAATAAATATTTCCACACAGATAGTGGAATATGAGAACCGCATAAGGCAATTTTCAACACCCGACAAAGTATTTCGATATTTTGCTACGCTTGAAATTGTATTTCCTAACGGTTCGCACGAGGTGTTGATGACTCCAGATGATTTTTTAAGGTCACTGACACCCGGTGTCTTACAACCAGAGGGTAACTTTCCGAGCATTAACTAGTCGTTCTTGGTGGTGATGGTTTTTTATATCAATTTTTTCTTTTTCTTTTTACGATTTACTTATTCTAGCATCAGTCATTGCGCGTCGATTGTATGTGCACGTTGCATGCTCTGCAATAATTTTTTTTTATTCTATTTAATGAATGAAAATATATTTTTCTCTGTACTAATCGTTTGAAATTTGGAATGGAATTCATGCATGTTTAATAAAAAATTAAAGAAACTCTATAAAACTTGTAACGTGAGTGACATACTAGAAATGTATTCTTTTAAATGTGTTTTGTTGTTTATTATTCCTTTAAATTTTTTACATTCACAAAGACAAACAAATATTTTCTAGGTTTGGGATTAGACAAATTTAAGCGATACGATCCGAAGGTAGATAACAACATCTAATACCATTAATATTATTTATAACTTTTACAAAGTGTACTTGAGCTTACAATATTATAATTATTTATTGGCAAGAGCGTTCAAATGAAACTGGAGTTGGCGCTAGACGAAAATAGTATCTTTTATAAATTAGGAAGCTATGGACTTATAACTTTTTCCGATTACATATTCTTGCTGACTGTTCTGTCAAGTAAGTGTCCTTAATTTGTTCCTCATCTAATCCAAATAATGACAAAAAAGCTGGACTATAACGTTATTGTAAATACAAAATTTCAGCATCTCGTCGTCATTTTGAAATAGCCTTTAGAATGTTTGATGTGAACGGCGATGGAGATGTTGATTTTGAAGAGTTCAATAAAGTTTCAAATCTCATTCGTCAACAAAGCAGTATAGGAAGCCGACACAGAGATCATGCTAATACAGGAAATACGTTTAAGGTACTTTGGAAAATAATTTTTTTTTCAAGTTCGCACCTCAATCTATCGAGAATTTTTTAACGTACTATTACCTCATTTTAGGGCGTTAACTCGGCATTAATGACGTACTTTTTTGGATCGGACTTGAAGCAAAAATTAAAAATCGAAAAATTCTTGGACTTCCAGCAAGAGCTTCAACGTGAAATATTAAGTCTGGAGGTAAATAAATTATAGTGTAATAACATACGAGTAGAACAACGTGCAATGATTCTACATTACAATTGCTTTTAGTTCGAACGAAAGGAACCCGACGATAATGGCTACATCAGTGAAGTTGCTTTCACTGAACTACTTCTGGCTTATGCTGGTTTCTCAGAGAAGAAAAAAACTCGTATAATTAAAAGAGTTAAAAAATCGTGAGTCTCTTAGAGTTTCAAGTACCTTTTGATATATCTTGATAAATTTCATGTTTTTATGTATTTTCAGTTTTAAAGATTGCTCCGAAGGGATTCATAAAGAAGATTATCTTAGATTTTTTCACTTTTTAAGCAACATAAACGACGTAGACACGGCTTTAACTTTTTATCACATTGCTGGAGCTTCTATTGACCCTGGTAAAGCAAAATATTTAAATACCTATAGACGTTTAAAAATGTTCCCTTTGACACCAAATTCAGTTGTAAATAAATAATATTTTATTTTTAGCTACTTTAAAACACGTGGCCAAAACAGTGTCACAGGTTGAACTGACCGATCATATAATAAAAGTAGTTTACACCATCTTTGACGAGAATAGTACGTATACAGAGAAAATTAATCACGATCGTAGTAAATATATATATACATTTATATATATTTTATCAAATAATTATTTAATTTTTCAGTGGATGGACAACTTAGCAATCGAGAATTCGTAGCTGTTATGAAAAACCGAGCCCTACGAGGTCTAGAAAAGCCTAAAGACACAGGCTTTGTTAAATTAATACAGTCTATTCTTAAATGTGCCAGGAATCAATATGCCGCTTAAGATATTAACAATTAGTTTTTTCCACATTTCCTTGTTAATGCACAGATTACACAAATGTTTGTTCCTCTACTGCTTTGTAATATATTTGTTTATACCTTTTAACATAACGCGCGTACTTAAATTATTTAAATTATAAAACAATTTTTGTAAAATCGATAACCTTTCATAGTTTACTCTTGTTATAAATAGAAACAATAGCTGAATAAATAAATCATTTGGAATTTAAATGAACTTTACTAGTATTTATATTGTTAGTCTTTTATACACATACGCAGTCATAGAAAAATAGATTGGACACATTATTTTTTGCCGAAGCGACTTTCACGTAACGGTTCGATGGAGCGTGATGTTGACAAAAAAGACTAGCTGAAAATACTGACTACCTATTTTCCTACTTGGAGTAGTATTAAACTTTCATTATACTTGGAAACATGTCTCTGTTTAGTACAACAACGAAGTATTGTTTGTTTTATATTATTTTTATAAATTTTATTTGCGTTAATTTTGGAGGTATAGTTAGACAAAAAAGTATAGATGACGACATTCCAGGTAGGTAAACAAACGGTTTGTTAAAAATTCATTTCTACTCGTCACTAAAAAACGTTTACTTGAAGATATGAAGATCGTTGTAAATAACGAAGAGGTACCTAAATTTTCAAGAAGAGATCTTATTGACATTATTCAAAGGAATCAGTTTTTTCAGTGAGTATTAAACGACAGTCTTGTTTGATTGGTATAAAAAGATTAGACATTTATAAAGTTACCAATTATTTCTAGAGACATATTTTTCGAAGCACCTGACCCTACAACTGTCCAATTTGGTCACGTATGTGAAAATCCTCAGGAATGGGAACAACGTTTTGAGCAGAGGGATTTTAAAAATAATCATTATCAAGGCAAGGTAGGCAATGCACATTTATTACAAAGATTTCTTTATTTCCCGAGCTATTTAAATATTGTCTGTTATATATTTTTCTTTCAAATAGATGAGCTGGGGCAATAAAAATGGAGATTATGGAGAACACTACTGGGACTTGGGGCATGTAGGATGACTTTTTTTTTATGAACATTTCTTACTTTATAATTTTTAACAAGTTTTTGAAATTTTGTTTTATAACGTTGTTCAACTAAAATTTTAACTTGCGTGTTTTATTATTTTAATAAAAAGTTTATTTCGTAAGAAAGAACGTTGAACGTTTTTGATAAACTGAAAATTCCTAAAAATTGATGGTCTTTTGTTTGTTTGCTTGTATGTCGTATAATAAAATTTAATTTCGGCGTCGGCAGGTTAAATTGAAATGGTTCAAGTTTAGGTTTTACCGTAGTTGAACTTGAAATTTTTCGTAAAAATTAATAAAATTCAAATTAAGCGTGAAACTTTTGCGATGGAGAATTGTCAACCCGGTGGTCCCTGCGCGGCGGTCCTACGTGGCATGCAAATTGGAAAGGATTTGGAAAAACGTCTAGCTACCGGTGGGTAAGAGACACGAAAGTCCAAAAAAAAATCAATGTTTTTCTTGTTTTTCACTTTGAAGAATTTTAACGCGAGGCAATAAATTTTGATAAAATTTCAATCGACAGGTGAAATAGGCGATGATCGCGTAATGAACTATGAAAAAGAACAGCAGAAAAAGCTGAAATGCGTCGACGATGCCCACACGACCTTGAGTAATTTAACCTTTAAAGAGGCCTCCAGGTATATTTTGGAATTCGAGGACTACCTTGATTGTAGCACTCCGGCTGCGTGTCCAGATCAACAAGCCCGAGTAATGCTTTAGCTAATTCTATACCATTGTTCTCTTCAACTTTTTACTTATCCCCCCTTCCCTGCTCGCTTGATTATATTCTGATTATAAATCGAATATAATTACTCGGAAAGAAGTTGAAAATCCGATTAACGAGCAGCTTGTTAAGAGTAATTATGTAACTAGATAATTATGGGAATAATCCGATTAAAAGAGCCGCTAGTAAGTTGAATGAAAGTAAAATAATGCCGTTCGCCCCCCCCCATCTTGTCTTGGCTCTAATTACATCCAACTAGTAAATTGGGCAAATCCAGTTAGATGCCGTTAAAGCGAACAGTGCGCTTAGCTCGTGGATAGTAGCGGGGGCGGATGGATGAATAGGGCAATATAGCGCTGGCGGCATTCTACTCAAATACGCGGGGGAGGGAGAGAGGCGTGTTTGGCGGAAGTTTGACGCCTGGCTTAAATAAAATGCGCGCGCAGGTGTTGGAGTGCCTGCAGGAGAACTGGCGGGACGTGATGCTGTGCAGCCGCGAGGTCGGGGCTTTCTCCAACTGCGTCGACGAGATGATGCGCTCGACTAGCCGGCACAACGGCCAAGACGGCGACTCGGGCAAGAAGCTCTCTTACACCGAGAAGTTCGAGCAAATTTCCGAGCATTGATATTTTCTTTGGCTATACTTTGCTCTCCTCCTCTCCCAGTATACATATATCTCTCCGATTATCATTATTCAAACTTTTACCAGTCCTTCTCCACCGTCCTTTTTCATTTTTTTCCCAAAGCTTCCCCCTTTGTCTTTCTCTATTCAACTTGTGTGCAAAAGCTCTGTCCTCTTATTTACACTCCGTCTTCTTTGCAGTGATTTTATTCTTCTAATTATTTGTAAATCTATGTACATATAGAAATGGCACATGGAATAATATATTATATATTGATTAGATAAAATATGAATATTCATATGAAATTCATGATTTCCTGCTGTATATATACACACACACATCTGTTATCGAATTATAAATCGAAAAGGAGGATAAAATATACATAGTACATATTGAGAGGAAGGCGGAGGCTTTGTCCAGGAGAGCAAGCTAGCAGGATCAACGCGGGCTGTGGCGGCTTATTTCCTTGGCTCGCGCAATTCCGGAAGGTATACAGAAAACGTATCGGCGCGTAGTCAATCATTGTCAGGTGAGAGGAGGAAGCTTGGCGTTTTCATTTTTCATTCGTTCCGTCGATGAGAGCCCGAGAGCGCCCGGCGTTTATGACGTCGTATTAAAGTTATAACTCGAGGGGGAGGCTCGGCCCCGCCGGGGCTCATTTGATTGATATGCCTGCCGCGCTTCCCCCCGCATCATTCGAGCAATAATTCCCGGCGCTGGACACGCGCGGCTTCATCGCCCCCCGCCGCTCGACGACGACTCGTCCGGCCCACCTGCGACTCGTTATTCAATTTTTGGAAACAGAGCAAAAAAAAAGCGCCGGCAGGAGAGCCCCGGGAAAAGCAATATGCCCCTGGCCAGGGGAAAATTATTGCCCCGGCAGTCGCGAGGAAAGCCGTTCATACGATGTCCCGACGCGCCCTATGAAATGCATGATTTGCTGCGTGCTTCTACGGCTGCCCCTCCGACCAGCGCACCAGAATCCTTTTCTCCCTCTCTCGACACGTTCTCTTATTATTCCGTCGATTGAACACTAGAGATGATCGAGTTATTTGTTGCTAATGGGGAAAGAGCGACGCGAGGAGGAGGAGGAAATTGAGGGTGTGTAGTTGTTTTATGGGACTTTGGGGGGGGGGAGGGCCAAGTAGGAGGGGGCCCGGAAGATCGAGGGCAGGCGGACTAGATAGCTGCGGTCTGACTCGATTGTCCTTAATGCGACATTAAGCAGGGGGCTTCATTCATGCCTGCAGCTGCTCGGCGCCGGCGCTGTCCTCGGCAAACCAGATCGAGAGCCCCGCAGCTCCTCCATCGACTTTGCATTAAGGGCGCGTTTAGTGTGCGTGCGTCTACAGCCCTGTGCGCCCGTGTGTTCGAGGGAAAGGGGTGAGAGAGCGAGCCCGATAGCGCCGGGACATTCACGAGCTGCTGGGCCCGGCGGTGAGCGCAGGGGGAGAGGGGCTGTCGCTTGCTATACACGCTAAAAGCCCTGTCGGACGGGCTCTCGGGCACGAAGTAGATTGCAGGCCATCGCCGCGAGTGCACTACGTGCGCGCATCTTGCCTCCCCCCCCCCCCCGGCGTCAAAATGTTTGCGCGGCGCGTAACGGACCGCCTAAAGTGGCCATGAAATTTGCACATGTCCAAGCTGAGTTGCATTAAAAATTTTCGCTCGACCTAAAAATCGCGGGCCCTCGCTACCGCTACTCCTGCTACTACTGCGTGCTTCCTTTTTCTTCACCCCCCCCCCTCCCTTCTGCAACTACTGCGCTGTAGCACTATACTCTGTTGCTCTGCGCTACTGCCCACTTGCTCCTCTCTCCTCCGCGCCCCCCCTCTCTCTCTCTCTCTCGCTCTCTCTCGCTCTGTATATTCACCTCGACGGCCGGAATAAATATTTCCCACGATAATGGACTTTCCTAGTTTTGTTTATTCAATTAAAGTTTTCAATTGAAAAAACTTTCAGCTGACACGAGCTAACATGTTTTTGGCTACCGATTCTTTCTCCGTTGGTAGAAATTTTCATTAAAATCTATTTTTTTTTTGTTTTATTTCAACATTATGAAGCAACTAATCGGCTGGAATTCCACTTAAATTCCTAGCTTGGCAAAATCATTCATATAGAGAGCTCATATAGCTGTAGTTGACGCTAAAGTTGGCTACAACGATACAAACGATAAAAACGGAGCAAGTTGTGAGGAGGGAGAGAAGATTGTGCGAGGAGCAGATTGATATCGGCAAGCAGACCTCGCGGGACTTGATCGGGATCGAGCGAAGCAGACAGAGAGCTGCAGACGAATACGGGAGGTGGAGTCGCGCGAGGAAAAGGCCGCGGGAGTTGTTGTAGCCTCGAGCTAAGTATACTATGATGACGGGAGGGCGATGACGATGACGGCGCACCGTCGCTCGCCGAGGGCTGGATCGTACGGGTGGGAAAAGGGGGCTCGCGCCTGGAACTTGATGCTCAATTAAGATCGTAGACAGGCACGCGATTCTAAAACTAGTTACCAACTCATCAAACTCGAGAATCTGCATAGCCGGTCTTTACCCTCGAAATCGTGTTTGTAGCGCCCTCCTATAGCCGGCTCATAATCCGGCTTTTCCACCTTCTCCACGCGAATTTTTTTTTTTTTTTTTTTAAAAGCAAACAAACTTATTCGTCACTGTTTTACCGAACAGCGCGTCATACAGTCTTACGTAATGCCGATTAATCGAGGCTTTTAAATCGAAGCAATTCAAGTCCGCAGCGTTTGTATTGAGCAAATAACGATAAGCGAGCTTAATCAAGCAAGCCGCTGTCGTCGTAAGGAAAGAGCACCGGTAATTGTTGACAATACCGCTTAATTTCCATACTTTGCATGCGTGCCCATAAAAAAAAGTGCAATTTGTCATAAACAATCAAATAAATCTCATACTCTTCATGATAATTGGCATTCAAGCGAATACGCGCGACTGTGGCCTCGCGAGGCTTATTATCATTATTATGATGATAAACACCGCAGCATCGTCAGGATCGTTATTATTAATATTGTCGTCCTCAGCGTGATCGTCGTTATACAAGCCTGGATCCGAGGGACAATGACGAGAGATCGTTCCTAAAGAGCAGCCCCAGCCCAGCAACAATGAAGTGGAATTTCATAATTTGCTCGGGCGCTGAGTGGCGGTTGCGTCGGCGAGGGGCTAGTAGTTGTATAACCTTTTCTCGAATCGACGCTTCATTATCGAGAGGCGGCCTGTGCGTAGGTGTACACAAGGTGAAAACAATGGCCGCGGCGTGTCCATAACCGGCAGCAGGACAATGCGAAACCGTCAAAAGCCATCGGCCAACCAGATGAATCGAATGAGCGCAGCGTGAAGAATTCGTCACGCACCAGCGGTATCCTCTGCATAAACAAACGCCCCCCCCCCTGTCCGTCCCTTAGCAGTCCAGTACAGCCGAGAATCGCCGCAGCCCCCCCGAATTCACTGCGCCAGAGAAATTGGCCCACGTGTTTTCGGCCTCGTAATCGAATGTAAATGCAATTTCTAGCGGATCTCCCTATCACCATGGTCAGGCCCCCCTCTCCCACCACACCGGCAGCTGTCCCTGGCAGCGTTCGGCATTTCCAATTGGTTATTTGCAATCGGATAAGTCGTTTTCCATGTAGGGCTAAAAGTGCCCCTCCGCACACGTATGCTTACCTTGGCCAGACCTGCTCGTCAACCATTTGCATATGATTGCTTCAAAATTACTTTTTATTATGTGTTTATCCGATGATTAATTTCAATGTCAGTACGAAGGTTGCTCTGCGGCCCGTTAATTGCCAACCGGCAATTTCCCCTCTCGTATTGCCCGCGATTTGCTTTTTTGCCTTTTTCTTCTCTTTCTCTCTTTCTTCCTTATCAAAACGTTCTGGACAAACAATAAATATACCCAAGTCAAAGCGCAACGACAAACATCGCGCACTTGTGCAAACGTAATTACCGAAATTTCTCAGTTTATTACTTGATATTCAACGATAAATAACCGAGAAGGAATAATATCAATAATCGGTTTATATTCTCTGCCGAGTGCAAATTAACATAAGCGAATAAAACAAAGAGATGGAATAATCGTGTGTCGAGAATAAGAAGAAAGGATGACGAAGCACGAGTCACGCGGACCTGGGGGAAAGCGGCCGGTTCGTGCGTATTTTATTTGAATAATAACAAAAAAAAAGGTGATTATTTGTTTATCGCGTATGACAATAAAGCGTCGGAACAAAGCAAAAAAGCGCAACGGATAGTGGAGAGAGCGATACTTTCCTCGTTTATTCTTGCGGCGAGAGAAGCGAAAACATGTTAGGCAGCAGGCAGAAAAATGCCGGCCTCCAAGTCCATTTGCTTGAGGTGTATGTATCGGCCCGTCGAGCGGACACGCTTAGCCCACAAAAGTGTCAGCCGCATGAGGGCCCTATCCCCGAGCGCGACGGGTTAAAATAAAAAGGAAGAGAGAGAGAGAGTGTGCTATCATCATCAGGGATTATGCCCGCTTGACCAGCTGGGCGCTCAAAGAGCTCGGCTCGTCTTTCGCGCGGTCTATCACGCAGCTCATTTCAAGATAAAATCTGCTAGGGCATAATCAAGGCGAAAACAGGATAGGAACTGGATAGTACTGCAGCTAACCGACTCGATCTGGCTTATAATAGTAATAATAGTAGTATGCTTATAATGAAGGGGGGGAATCTGGCAATCCGTGGAGTCCCGTCAAAATGAGAGCGGCAGCGGTAGTGGTCCAAGTCGGGGCGAGCTATGCCCGGCTAGTGCGGCGAGTCTGTCCATTAATGCTAGCGGGCCGGAAGCAATTAATTAACGGGCAAGCGGTAGGTAATATCTGCGCCGAGGGCCCCGAGAGCCAGCCCTCTCGCTACAAACCTCTTCGCTCAATCGATAATTTTCCCGAGCTCCTCTAGCAATTTGCTCTGCTTTGGGGCGAAATTGTTCGGCCAAGATATGCGAGCGACGATCGTCGTCGTCAAAGAGGCGTCGTGCTGCCACGACAGCCGCGGATTGCGGCTCAACGGAGATGCTCGCTCGTTTTCTCTCTATTCCCACCTGCCGCACTCTCTCCTCCCTCAGCAAGCCCAGTGTGCGCGCGCGGGGGCCAAGACTCGTCGTGTCTGCGTATGTGAGTCTGCCAACGCCGTATCGTCAATGGGCCAAAGCCGAGGCCTCAACTTTTCTGGAGCCGCTCCAAATGAAAAAGTTCGCCGGCGGGCCTTCTTCGGCAAATCTGGCCAATGGCTCGGGCAGCAGGCGCGAACATTGCTCGCCTGAGATATTCCTGTTTATGACGCGACTCTTCCCCTCCCTAGCGCCCTCGACTATACTTAGTCTTCTTTTATATTTCATGAGCTTACGATGTCACGCTCGGCATCCCAAGCTTCTTCAGCCGCTCCTCTTGCTCTCTGTGCCCGTATTATATTTTGCAAAACGCCCCTCGGCCCATTGCTGCCGCGTCTCGTTTATGCCCTCGGCTCCGTTACTTTTTCATTGGCCACTAAATCAACGGACAAATTATGTTTTTCATTTTTCGATATTGCCCCCGCACTCCAATGATAATACATCTGCCTCTGCATAGGGCCGCATCTGCCCTCCACGTTTATCACTCGCATTATTTTCTTATAGGCTAAAAAAAAAGAAAAAAAAATGAAAAAATAAAAAAAAACCAGCCAACAAAGTCAGAGCAGAAAGTGGAACAAGCAGTGTGCTAGTCAAACGCACGAGAGCGAAGCGTTCGCGTGTCGATAAGACGTGACGGGTGCGGGAATAGACGTCGGTATAGGATGTGTCTACGGGAATAGGGTCGCTCCAGCTATTCAAGTTTTACCCAAGACGAGAGAGAGCAAGGGGAGAGGATGCTGCTACCGCTACCGCTGCTGCATTGCGCTCTGCTCCTCTTGCCGGATATATATATGCACGTAAGCTAAAACCGAGAGCTGTGTGTTCGCGCGTCGAGGCGCGAGCGTTCAAACTTCCGGCAACTTGCCTCTGTACAAACGATCTTCTATCTTCATTTCCACCCCCCCAGACCCTAACCGCCCACCCAGTCCAGCTCTCCAGCCTATTCCCCGGACAGCTCAACTTGTGCCAAAAAAAATCGAACGCTTAATAAGACGTGTGGAGGCCTCTGCACCAAAATAGCACTACCACTAGCGATAACAAACAAATTGTAATTCTTTAATTTATTGCGTGTTAAGAGACTTTGTTGTTCCAAGCATATTTCTCAAAATTATTTTGCAAGCGAGACTTTTTGTGCTCGCAAGAGCAAAATTAATTCGGAGCTTTAGAGGCGATTACGTTAAATTATTGATCAAGAGTGCCAGGATGATATGCCGCTATCGTATAAAGTTCGAGGCTAAAAGAGCAGCCTAAAAAGTTGCATGAATATTTCAAAGTAATTCGCTCGTGGATGTAAGTTTGAGCCTTTTTACGGGCGCTCATTAGGGGGGCGCATGAAGCACCTATATAGCCCACGAAGTATTAGCAACTCTCTCCAAAGTTCATATCTTGCAGGCTCCATGTTTGATGTCCAACGTTATACGGAGTCGCTCGATTGTTCATAATGGGCACTCTCGGGGCCGCTGCGGCGCCAGCACAGCCGCGAGAGAGAGAGAGAGAGAGATGGAGGAAAAAATAACAGTTACATCGGTATTTTGAGGAGAGTAATGCTCGAGAACGAGCTTGTTTGTAATTGCGCGCGAGCTCTTCTTTTTCTCCTATTTTCATTTGCATTCTGGCAGATCTCCACCTCGGCTGCCGCTGCTGGGCCCCGAGTAAAGGAGAGAAGTGGCGCGGCGTCGTTAAGCCAGAATTTTCGAGGGCTATGCTGCGGAGGCGCTTGGAAACGAGAGGGGGGGAGGCAGAGGGGCGGCGGCCAAAGATTTGCGAGCAGCCGGGCGAGCCGCAATATTTTAAGCGGCCACTCGAATTAACTGGCCGCTGGATATCTCATCGTCAGCGCCAGTGCCAAGGAGAGAGAGAGTAGAAGCGCCCGTACCATTTTACGTACAATTAAACGCCACTTACGGTATATAGCGCCACGCGGCTGCCTGATTTACGCACGCCGGAGAATTAAATTTTGGCTAGAGGCTCGACTATGGCCATAGTCTTTTTTCCCCTCTCCTCCTCCGACCGCGAAGCTAGCTGCGCATCGCGCCGCCGCCGCCGCGGGGCCAATCAAACGAATTGCAAGCTCAAATCCCCGAGATCCGAGACTACTTTTGAGAGCTCCGGTTCTTTTTTTTTCATCATTTTTTTTTGCCTTTGAAACTAAATTTATCGCCAAAAGAATTAGCCGGAAATCCGGGAGAAGCGATTCGTTTAAAAAGTGATTAACGAGTCTACCGAGCGCTCTCTCTTTCTCTATTTCTCTCGCTCGCTTTCTTCTCGCTGGCTTTTCAAAAATGCAAATTTTCTTATACAAGCCCGGTCTAAATCCTCAGATTCATTGGACCTTTAATGCAATAGTCGCGAATTTTATTAAAACTACATCGGCTCATAGTTTAACGAAGCTCGGAGCGTAACTCGAGCGAGCGTGCCCAGAAAAATTCTAGTGTAAGATTTTATGTTCGGGTCACTGATTCCGAACCTTTTTGTACTTTTCCAGAGTTAACCCTATAGCTCGCAGAGTCCATTGCTCCGGGAACTTTAAATGTACAGCCAATTTTACTTATATATCCACCTACGTCTATGAATAAAGTAAGAAGCACTAAACTTTCATTTTTATCCCCAAAAACTACAGTTTTTCTATGATGTTTAGTTAGCAGTAGACTAAATTATACCACCCTTAAATTCACCTGTAATAGCATGCACCTAGGCATAATATTATAACGCTTACAAAAATATTTCGTAACTTGTCGAGATTCTCGATTGTCTTATATTATAACGAAACGAAAGAGTATATATAAAAGAATAAATAAATAAATAAATTTAAAAAAAGAATGTATAGATATAGCTGTAAATTCGAGTAATTGTCATATCGGGGAGCGCCGACACGGTCACGGCTATGCAGAATCACTCGAGCTCGTCGTGTCAGCCTGGGCTTTGGCTTTCGATATGCATAGAGAAAGCGCCGAGTTTCCAGTGCCATCCCCCTCGGGATACTACAGAGAGCGAGAGCAGCGTAAGCGTACTTGAGCCGTCTTAGGGAGCTTAGACAGACTAGTCTTTGGCACGTTTTCTTGCTTGAAATTCCGCTGCCGGCAGAGGGGGAAGCCCCCGCCCCGGCGTCGCCGCGAATATGTTGATTCGGATGACAAAAATGAAAAGAGTCGTTGTCCGGGGGACGAGTCAGTCTCTCGAGCTTGCTCGCAATTAAAGACACACACACACACACTGACAACTAGATCATCACTAATTTGGACATTTGCCCGGGACAATACTTGCTAGTTTATTACTTATTCAAATTCAGCAAGCCCGCCCGCGCGCTGTGCGTTAATTAAGCTGCAGAGCTTTGCAAAATTATACAGTTAAATTAGCATAAAATTTTATTATCGTAGCTTAAAGAAGCCTCCAAGGCTCATTCGGATATCCTTCTCGCCTAGGAGTTCGCCCCGGCCAACGAGTCGCTTTACATTACAGGCGTATATGAGAAAAAAGCCTGGCGTGGAAGTTTTTGCAAGCTTTGATTAATGAGCATTTAGAAATTCCTTTGGACCGTGCTAACTAACAACACTGGATATATGCTGCTGCTGCGTATATATAAATGGTGAGTTTTTCCTGCAACTCGGCCCCAACACGTAGTACGCTTCACAAGTAGCTTTGTTGGTAATTGCACGAGTAATTGTGGATTTACCTTGTGAGAGCAAGCCTTATATTATGTAATTAAAGCTCCCTCTCCCTCGCTCTTCTCTCTGCGCGCTCCTCGGCTTCGTTCTCCTTTACCCCCCCCCCTCCACCCTCCTCTTTCACACTTGGCTATTTCTTGCTATTTTTAATAAGCGAATAAAGACAGCATTGGTCGTAATGCGCGTAAGTGCGTCTAGACGAGGCCTAATATTTTTATTTAGCCTGGACTATAGAGGAGCTTTAAAGCGATATTTGTAACAAGGGGTCGATAAAATACAACCGACAGATTATACCGTAGTAATTCGCTATACTGCAGCTGTGGACTGGCGCAACCCCTATCGACGTAATTTTTCGCAATAAATTTTGCCTTTTATTTCACTGCTATTACACGCTGCGTTTGATCTGATACCAAGCGAAACCCGTCATTCATGGCGGGTATAAAAAAAAGGCAAGCTTGAAATTCGTTCGATTTCATCAATTCCATGGAATTCGTCAATCTTTGCAGCAATCAAATAAATTCAATCCCAATTGCGCATTAAATTCCGTATGGATAAAATAATTTTTAATTAATTTCTAATGACGGAGCTTACCCAATCTGACGTCGCTGTGTATAAGCGGGTTACGTAAACAAGCCGAAATTTCGGTAACCAAGTGTAAATCACACGGGGCGATCAATGAAATTAAGAGCAACGGAACTAGCAGTAGCAGTGGGCGGGACCGTCAAAAATTAACGCAGCCGTGGAATATTAATCAACTTAATTTGGAGTCCAAAGCTTAACGGAATATCGGTCTCGCTATAAGTGCGACTGGAAATTCGAATTTTCCAATCGAGCAGCGGCGGTGGCGGTGGCGGTGGCGGCGACTGGGGGCCTAAATTATTCGTTGGCCCGGCGCTGCTTAGAGCGACAGCGAGCGACAGAGGAGATTCCGGCATGTGCATCATATGTATATATGTGTATACGTTCGGGCGACTGCTGGAGCGAGACCGCCTCGGCGATCCTCGAACCGCCAATGCTATCCAAAATTCAATTCGGCCATGTAGGCTATGAGCAGGCGGCGGGAGCCGGCCAGTAACCAATAGATTGGATTAGTGGTTTTCCTCGCGCGCTTCCGATTTCGCGGGCAAGGATTTTTGTTTCCTAGCCAGCTCTCTTATATGCCCTCCTGCCGCGCTGCTTCGGCGATTTAATTAACCTTTTAGACATTATAGTCCATATCGGACTTTGTATATCTTTATCATACAGACACTCGCGCGCTATTGCGCATATAGTCTTAGCTCTGATCTATTATCGTGTTTGTAGTGCTAATCCTCAAAGAGAAGCACTGCTCCTGGCTTTGGTGATTACCAAATTTATCTCGGTAATAAATCACGAGAGCAATACAAGAATGTACATCTTCATTATAATGAAGAATAATTTAAATGAATTATTTCTCAAGACAAATTCAGCTTTTGCACGAGGATGAAGATTTACCTAGCATTTATTATGCTAAATACAGAGGTAAGGTAAACTTTGCAACGTTATTAAATATAAACGTATCTGTAAATATTAAACGTGTTTTATATTTAAAATCATAATCGTAACGAGACGTAAGAATACCTGGAAACTTGGCAACTTGAATAAGAAACAAACTTGTAAATAATTAAATCAAAATGAGCGTGTACACTAAGCGATTTCCTCCTTGTAAAATCAAAGAAGGCTCAGAGATCCGATCTAAGCCTCTAACAAAAATAGAACGGGCTAGACTGGCCTAGTGGGCGCGCTCGATGCCATTGCTAAAAGTTTGTTAATTAAATTGTCAATCGAGAGCAGAGCAAGCATCGAACGCCGCTCGTATCATCGGGCCATCTTTTATTTAGCTCTAGGAGCAATGCCATGTTATCGGGCGACGTAAAAACGAACTGCAGACTCACGAAGGCTCGCTTTCTCTGTATTACAATATAAGTAGCGAGAGCGCAAGTCGCGACTGCAAAACAAAAGGCGCGGGTATTTCTAATTGGGTTATTGGGTCTTCGCAGGGGGAGAGAGCAAAGAGGATAGACGTAGGAGCAAGCCGCTTTTGTAGGGTCGCCTATAATGGAATGTTGGAGCTAGCTGGACCCCCTCTGCCCGCCGTTTTATCGGGATTCTTTAATCCTTTGCCCTAGAAATATTTTTGTGCGAGAGATAACGGCCATATCCTGCGCTTCTGCAGCTCTTTCGGCTATATACACCTCTTATCTCTTCTACCCTCGTCTTCAGCAGAACAAGCTATTCTTTTCTTGCTTCTTCTTCATTACTATCATTTCTAATTAAAACATCAATACACACATTCTCTACCATATAGATATGGGTAAAAGAAGTAATTGCTTCGTTTGACGCATTTCAAGCGTACATTTTTTCAATAATAGCGCCCAAATAAACAGCCTGCAGGGTGTTTTATTTGTTTAAAGACGATGCGTATCTTCCGATAGTCCGAACAACAGTCTGCAAGTTTACCTCTCACATTGCGAGCAGCTACACGCTGTTGTAACTGCTCCTCGGCCTATAATGGCTTTTCCGGCGCGTAAATCCAGATATCGCAGCTCGTGGACCGTCGCCTCCTTAATTATACCAAACACACACGGCCACCCCAAAGTCTCTCTCTCGCGCGAGTCAGTGAACTCTATCCACAAGGCTTGGACAAGAAGACTTGCGCTCGTTCGAAGCAAAACAGTTCTAGTCAGGAGCTCGGCCAACTGTTGTCGAGATAAGCGAGTGTGAGAATGGCAAGGCACTCTGGTCTCCCTCCCTTCACCCCAATTTCTTTAGACTCACGACATTCTTTTGGCTTGTCATTTACAAAATTTTCGCCGAAAATTTATCCGGGCACAACAACATATACGTAGATTTGAATAAAATAAAAGTGTTGTTATTTCGTCCAAGCCTTGAATAGCCCAAGCAACGTTCGCCGTTGATATGTTTTTATTTTTCGCTGCGCTCAATAGGCGGAGGAAAGATGTTGAGAATATAATTGTCGCGCGGATTGCGGTTGCGTAATATACATCTCATTTGGAGCTTGGCGAACAATACGACTGCTCGTCAAAAGAAAGCGTTTTGAATGTAGGGTAGGTAGACTCGCCGGCGACACAAAAGCTCCGCTGGAATCATATTTCATTTAGTCGCGAGCACTTGGCCGCTTTGAATCGAGTTTTTCACTGAGTATCATTTTTTCTGCGTCGCCAAGGACAGAGAAAGGAAGCCGCAGTAGGACGACGACGACCAGCACCAGCAGCCAAGCTATGGCGCCGGGTTAAACTTGTAGAAAACTGTTTGCTTTGTCATTCTTTCAAAGAGCCGAGTAATGAAAAAGCGTGAGAAAATGGGCCGGCTAAAGCTCCCGGCAGATATCGCATGAAACTTACTTTTATCCGTTTGTAATTTTGTGAATTAAACTCAACTTCTTCATGCCGATTTCACTTTAATGCAACAGGGACACGCTATCAATCTTTTTGTTCTGCATTGATTTGTCTTAAAATAATACATTTTTTGAACGAGTCATAAAAATCCATTGGAACGATAGCATTATTGACTGTATAGTTGAGTAGGATAAAAGAATTCCTCAGTAATTTGTGCTTGTATTACAAATCATTAAAAATGAATTTAATCCTGAGGCAGTATAGTCTGGCCTACAATAATAGAATATTAATCTCCTTTTCAATTACTCAGATTCAATTAACGAACTGAGTGGAAAAGCTTTGTTTTCTGCAGTGCTACGAGACGCGACAGATGAAGGATAGACGGCTTAAGCGATTTAATAGCCTCGTGAGACTTATTAGTCCTTGGGAGGAGTACCTTTACTTAAATCTCCATACGCCGCGCTCCGATTTATAAGCTCTTTTTCTCGGCTTTATATTATTTCTCTGGAAATCTATTATTAATCTGTCGTTAAAAAAAAATGAAAATCGACAATGATTAATTAGGCGTTTGCCCCAGGATATATGCAGTTTATATTCCCAGTATCAAATTGAATGCGAAAGGAAATAATATGCGGTGGATACATATATATATAAATGCACATGGTGTATATAACGCAATTGAAAGTGAGGCAGAGGTGTGTTATCTCTTAAATGAGTTTACGCCCGTGCGTTATGGCATCCATATTCAAATACGCTAGATTATATCAATTATAGAACGGAGGGAGAGTACTCTAAAGAGCTAGCTCGTGCGGTCTGCATTATGTCAAGTACAATTTGGATCCGTCGCGACCAGCAGCAGCAGCAGCCAGCTAATGATTGCGCGTGCATTGCGACTAGCAACGACAGCTGCCTGCATTATTAGTGCGGTCTTGCTTGCGCGACTCCTCGAGGCCATTTGTATCGCTATCACGTGCGACTTATCGAGTTGGATTATGAGTAGGCCACACTTACTTAGCTGCACAACTTTATTTCTTTCCACGACCAGCAGCAGCAGCAGAGGCTGGTTTATTCAAGCTTCCAGGGCAGCAGCAGGCGACGGATTCGTGCTGGAAGCTCAAGAGGCGGGCAAAGCTTCTTCAAGAATTAATAGACCTAGGCGGCGGCCGCCGTCTAGCAAGTGAAAAACGTCAGGCTTTAGTCAGACGCGGCGAGTGTTGCCGGCTCTTTAAGAGTCGTCGTCGGTTCGCTGAGACGCCGGCTCTCCGAGGAGGCCAGGCTAACGCTCGACTACGGCCGCTCCATTAAGATCCTATCAGCCGTATTAAGTTCGATTGAAGCATATGTACCGTGTGTACTGTGGAGAGAGAGCGCAGATAAGATCCCGCGCAAAGTCAACTAACTCCCTCGTCAACGGCCTCGAGGCAATAAACGCGCCGGGGAGGGGGGGGGGGTAGACGGCTGAGGGCAAGTGAAACGACTGACGGGGGAAAGTTGGGAGAGAGAGAGAGAGGTCGTTTTCGGTCGCAGCATGCGCCTTATATACCAGCGCGTTGACTCGAGGCGCGCGTGCTATCGCGGCGGGCCCGGCTCGCGCCATCCGCTAAATATGATAATTTTCCGCTCTGGAAAAAGTTACTCTCTACCGCCGCGCAAGTGCTGCTATAATTTTTAACGCGGCCCGATGCAGTGGCGCGCGCTAGGCCCACTCGATTTTCCCAGGCACGCTCTCTCTCTCGCGTTCGGGGGAAAAAAAGTTTAACGACGCTAACTTGAACTCCTTTCACGACTTTCCATTTCCGGCTCGCTGGCTTTAAATTCAGTGACACATACTTCCCGGTTTATGGTATTATTACCGCTAATGCTTCACTTCGAAGCTTCATTAGCTGCGATGGAATTCGATTTTGCCTGTTACTGCTAATTCGACGAGTGCGATGAGCGCGCGCTGTCATTTCTTTTTTTCTTTTTTTTTAAATTGCCCAGTTAAAATGAAAATTAATGCAAACGTTGAAAACTTTATTTTATTCCTACGGAATATGACATTGTTTTCAAATACCGCGCAGTTAATGTAATTGCTCTTAAATTTTCAATGCTTGAATTTTAACATGAAAAAGTACGTATAGCAAGTTTTATTCAATTACAGATACAAATTTTAATTGCGTAACTGCAACTGCTTTATGAATATAGTATTTCCTTTGTTTTTACCGTTACAATAGCGAAGAAATGTGATTTTAAACTATTTGACATTTCGTTGAATATATTGTCTTTTTTTTTAAATTTAAACAAAATGTAAATAGCTTACAATAGTTTAGCTTATTTAAATTTTTGCCAAGTCCAGTGTTAAATGCATAACGGCGGAGTTGAGAAAAAAAGTAAAAAAGAAAAAAAAATATGAATTAGCCGCAGTTTACAGTTATTGGAACACAACTGCCAATAGAACTCGGAGCAGATCTTGTCTTGGAGCGGAGAAGGGGGGGAACACAGGTGCCCGCGAGCTTTCATCAAAATGAACTGCAACTGTAACAGAGAGGCGAGGGAGAGAGACGGGACAGCCGTAGCAAGTATAACTCGTCGAGTCGAGACACAAACTGTACAGGCGAGCCGAAGGCCCGGGACGCAAATCCGAGGGCAGTTCGGCTGCGGGCTTGAAAACGAGCCCCTCGAGATGAGCGTCGCGAGCTGTGTGCTGGCTTGGCCGACGACGGGCTGCAGCCGAGGGCAAGCAGGCACAGGGCGAGAGAAAATCAGCCGAGCACTTGGCCGAGATTGTAGAAAGACAAATGGGCCGCGTAATCAATCATACGGCACAGTTCAGACGCGACTCGCTCGAGAAACAACTGTAAGCTCGTCGTAGCCACTTGACGAGCAAACTCCAACGCGGGGGGAATGGCATGCGGCCTCGGAGACTAATCATTTTTAATAAATCAACGAGTCGACTTTTCCTCTCTCCGTTTGCTCACTTAATATACCTTTTCCAAAACGTATTAAATCTGCTCTTTAGCATTTCGTTTTCTTTTTCTCCTTATTTTTTTCCATTTTCACGTAATAACTGCAGTAATAGTTTGTCAAGGTAATAGCTTCATTTCAATAAAATTCATATTTACTTCAAGGCTTTACTTTGAAATTTCTATGAGTCTACATAGTAGGATGGTGTTGTAGGTAAAAGCCTGTTGGCCGTGTAGAATAAGAAAAGTAGGTAAGCGAATGTGCAGGAGGAGGCGGAGAGGGGAGAGTGGGAGGAGTAGAGCGCAAGCACATCAACGCGAGCTTAATGCAGGTTCGAGGTGTAGAATAAGCGCTAGATGATCCGGCAAGTGGCCCGTCTGAGTGCCATTAAAGCGCAGGGGAGATAAAGCCCGCGCAACAGTGATATGATGCAAGTTGGAGCGTTGGCGGCGTGGGGCGGCGGCGGGAAAGATAGCGGCGCCTCTGGAGCAGCCGAGAGGGAGTAGCTCCGGTAAAGCGTGCGCCTACCGGAGCCCGGATTCTTCTGGGCAAAGAGAGCCGATGAAAATGGCCCGGCGGAAGCGGCTAGCTATTTACACCGCGTTGCCCGGCACCTCGAGAACAATAGGGCAAATGCGAAGCTGCAACGTAAGAGAGTCTGGGAAACGTGGGAGGGAGGGAGTGCGTCATGAATATTTAGGGCCGGAAGCGTAAGGCGAGGCGAGGAAGAGACGGTCGAGGACTAGCTGGCAACGCGCGAAAACCTCAGCAGCGCTGCTGCACCGCAGCTGGACGCGCAGAGTTGCGCCTGGAGTTTACTCCAGCGGCAAGCGCGTTTAAAGTGTGCGTTTCGTCTACTTTGATTCGACATTATCTCTAGAGGAGTTAAGCTGCGCCACTCACTGCTCTCGCACGCACTCTGACGATATATCTGATTGTGCAATTTACTGAATTTCAGCGGTTTGAGCCTGCTCTCGCACTTTGCACGTTGTTCTCGAGTGTGCTCGGAAAGGGGCCCGGCTTATTTCGCACACGATCTCTCCGGCAAAGCGAGGCAAGGCAGCGGGGCTCGTCCGACCGAAAAATTAATCAGAGTCGGATCTCGCGTGCGCGCCCCTCCCGGCGCAAGGCCTTTTCCCACGGCTCGATTATCTCTGCCGTTGTAATGCTGTCAATAAATCAGTCGTTAATGCAGCCAGGAGCGGCCCTGGCCAAAGTAGAGAGATAGCGAGCGCGCGAGCATGAAAACGTCATTACACGTGCGGCAGCCGGGCCGCCCGCCCCCCCTCCCGCCGGCCCCAGCACATTCCAAATTCAATAAAGCGCTGCCGGCGCTGGCTTGTATCTTGCCCAAGTGGCCTGAAATACCTTGCACGCGCGGGGTCGAGCTGCCGTGCGCCGCATCGGCGGACGAGAGAGGGCTCGGAAAATGCGAGCTTCGCTTGCGGCCCACCGACATGCAAATCGTCGCTAAGCGCTCCGGGGGAGGGGCTCGTCTGTTTTCCGGGCGGCGGTAGCATCGGCAGCCGTAACGCTGGATAGCAGTCGGAAATGAGGGTTTTGCGCGCGGGCCGCCGGCGTCTCGGTATAGGGAGCAGCTTGCGGCCAGACCGACTGGCGTAATTGGCCGGCTCGGCGCCGGACGACGCCGGGCAGCGGCCGAGGACGTGCGCTGAATCGCGGCCTCGCTCGATCGGCCCCGTCTCTCGCTCGGGCAATCGCTCGCCAGAAGCGGCGGCACCTTATCTTAAACGCCGCCCGGAGACACCGGGAGGGGAGGAACCAGAGCAGCGCCAAGCGCTCTCGCAAGCTCGTTGCAGCGAAAGCTTGCCTGGCCGCCGGCCAGCCTACGCGCCGCGTCCGCCGAAACATCTCCCCGCCGCCGCGACTAGCCGCCAGAGAGCACGGAAATTTGGAAAAGTGATTTTTTGCCCCGAGCCCGGCTCGGCGGGACAAAAGGAGCCAAGCGAGTCAAGCTGGCTTGAAGCAGTGGCAGCAGAGCACTCGCCTAGGCTATTTAGGGATTTAATGCTTGGCCGTCCCTCGCTCCCCATTCTCGGCGCTAGCCCTTATCTGCAGCTTGGAGTAACGATTCCGTCTCGGCCGATATAGACAGATATTTTGCGCGTTCGAGGGAAGTAAGCGACGACTCGTAACTTGATCGTAAAGCACTTTTATGGCTTTTGGAAAATATCCTTGGCTGCTCGAGAGAGCCTGTTCCCCTTGGCCAAAGACGTCGCCTGCTCCGACTCTCGAATGATACGTGCTTTTTTGGGAGGACTTGATATAAACTACAGAACGAAGGGGAATGCGCATGGAGCGTGGAAATAGGGAGATTGGCCGAGTGGCGAGGAAGAAAGGTAGAAATAAGAATGGAAAAAGGCAAGAAAGAGTGAGAGTAGAAAATAGGCGGATTACCAGCGGAGAAATGAGAGGATGTATATACCCATACAAAAGCTGCCTAGGCCGCCTACCGCCTAGCTGCCGGGAGAGAGTGAGTGGAAAGGGAGGGAGGCAGCGGTAAGAGAAAGAGGAGACGCCTGAAAGAGGGCCCCAGCCAGCTGGGGAGGAAGAGGAGAAAAACGATCGACAAAGGGAGCGGAAAATGTGTTTGAGAAGAAAAAGAAAATTTAAGAGAGATAAAGAATGAAGGTGCACTCGCCTCCAATATCCAACGAGGCGAGCTGAGCGGAACTAGAGCTGGAGGCCTCGAGGAGGAGGGGACTAATGCTCTTAATGGCCGGCGACGTTGCGAATTTCGAGGGAGATTATGGCTCTCTCTCTCTCTCTAGCTCTCTGGGAGGGGCCCTTGACCGACGAGGGCGATTAACATCTTTTCTCGCGGCGTCGGAATTTTTTTCGATGACAAAGTTCGTGCTTGCGTGCTTGGGCTGCACTCCTCGCGCTACTACTACCACTACTACGCGTAGCTCAAGTGGCCCGATGAAAAAAAAGCTCCCTCTTCCCCGCTCGCATAGGTAATCTCGTTAGTCACAGCCAGATCTAGCGTCGGCGCTTTTTCCTCCCCCCCCGGACTCGAGCTCGAATCTATAACGGCCTCGAGGAGCTTTAGACGCAAAAGCTTTCTTGCAGCCAGCCAACAAGCCTCTGTAAAACAGACAACAAGAATCGAAAAAAAAGCATAAACCAATAATAGGAAGGGAAATTAGAATTTAGCGTCAACATTAGGGCGCCTCGTGCAATAAAGCTACCTCCCGGCCGTTCTTCAGCGTAAGCTCTCGAGGCTGGCGCGTAAGCTCCTGTCTATACATATTCCGATTCGAAAGTAGCTTCAAGCTGCGCGACGCTAGGGTGATAAATCATAGCCGGGTGGAGAGAGAGAGCGGGGGTTGCCGAGAAAAAGGGGGAGGGGGGCAGGTGCTCCCGTGGGGGGTAGCGCAAGCCCGGTCCCCAGGGCGGAGCTGCAGCCGAGAAATGAGACTGGCGGCGTGTGGAGGGCGCGCGACATCCCAGTTATTAATTAATTGTACTGCTCGGGCTTGTCCGCTGGGCCCCCCATCGCGGCTCACACCGGCTTATCGGTCGGCTATTTAATCCGAGAGAGAGAGAGAGAGCAAGCCATCCCCGCTCTTGACGCCACCACAGTGCTGATCTTATTCTTTCCTCTCGGCTTTATTCTTCCCATAGCTCTAGCTTCGGCTCGCATTCTCTCGAGCTTGCTCGCTTTCTAATTGCCAGTCCGTAAGCTCCACTGGGATCTCCAGCCCCCCTGCTCCTCCTCGACAACTTTATTCGCGCCGATATATTTCTTGGCTTACTGTTAATTTGCCTGCAAGCTGCCCTAGAGCATCGTCCTTTTGTAGCCCCGAGTTCGCACAAGACACGGCGTGTATCAGTAATTTTATTAGCCTTGGACGATTTTATGTCAACTAGCCAGTTGTTTATCTCGACTAAAAAGTCCGAGTGGATTTTATGGAAATGCACTTAAAACCTAGAGCTAAATGGATTTTAATAAAGTATCCTTGTTTTTAAAAGTTTAATAGACAGACCGGAGTTGGAAAGCTTTGAAATGGCGCGGTCGCGGGGGCTCGGTAATAAAGCGCAGAAGAACGAGCGAAGCGGCGCAAAGTCTAAACAAATTAATTCGAAAAACACAGCGAAGCAACAATTTAGCCCTCCCCTCCCTCCCCCCGAAAGCCACTGCCGCTAATGCACGCCATTAAAATATAACGTAATGAAATAAGGTTGGCCGGTCGCGCGCTCATAACTTTAAAGTATAGCTATATTTGATTTACAATGGCACAAGAAGCAATTACTAAGAGCAAAGCTTGAGGTGCCGAGGGGAGGAAAAGGACGGCCAGAGAAGAAACGGTTGGTGAGCTGGGTGGAGGAGGAGGGGCCTGCCGAGGGCGTGAGAAGCCGAGAGAGAGAGAAGTACCGAGCAGAAAGAGAGAGCAGGGGATTAGGCCAAGACAGAGAGATTGAGAATTTTACTTCTTTGCAGTTTAATCAAATTCCTGGCTTTTCACAATTTTCACAAGTTTGCCCGGCCGGCGCGCGTGCTCTCTGTTAGCGGCAGAGCCCCCCTCCCCCAGTGGCGGCGGTGAACTTTGACTGTACCGAAACTAACGCTTATTTAATTAATTCCTTTCCTCGAAGCTTGGAAATCTCGCGCGATCTGCCGGCACGCCTCCCTCCTCCTCCTTGTTCGCTCCTTTTCTCCTTCTCATAGCCGGCACCCCCCGAGCAGCCTCTAGCCCTTTCCTTTTCTCAGTTTTTAACTCGCGCGCCTTCCCCCGCTCCCCCCCACTTCGCCGACATTCGCACCAACTTACTGCGAACGGAATTTTCGCTTAATTGACAAAGCCTAGCCGACCGAAATTCAGAACAATTCTCACCCGATACCTGCGCGTCTGCCCCGTCCAATTATAAATTAATAATTTCTCCACATGCTCCTGCTTCTCTCTAATTTCAAGCATTTCTCAAGCTCTATTATAAGCTTTCTTCTCTTCGACGCAGATCGTTGAAATTGACGATTTTATTGAAGAAAAGCAGTTTCTTTATGTCATCGTCATGAGTATACATATATCCGATTATATAAAACATTAATAATGTATTGTACAACACAAGTAACATAATATTTGCTACCCGTTTAATTAGAGTTACGTCTATTGAACTTTCATTATTTTCTGTAACTGCGGCTCTTTGCAATTTTCTTATCAATTTATTGGAGTGAAGTGCTCTAGTCTCGTACAGGTAAGTTATATATTTTCAAAACTTATTCATCAAGTCTCTCACTTTATTAACATGCTAACAAACTTTGTTATAGACTCGTAGGCAAGAGTAAAAGTTAAGATATCAACAACAATAGCTGTCTTGGAAATTTTGAAAATAAAGCCTCGACAGGCAGTATAAACTTTTGTTCAAGACTAATAATGCTAATAAAATTCTTAAAAATGTATTTATTAGTTGTAAACGCTTATGCTAACAAGAATTAATGAAATTGGTTAGTAAACGATTAATGTATTGTAATAATTGTGTGCGTATGTTTGGTGGAAGGTGAAATAATGGAGAAAAGAGTGTAAGGGGGAAGGGATCGGGAGCGCGGGAGGGCATTAAACAAGTTGGGCGAATGAGCGAGGCAAGGGAGCTATAGAACAGGAGGCGGCGGCGGGTCCATTGCCGATTAAAGTTCTACAGTGCAGAGATCCTAGTCGCGCGGGCGGCCTGTTTGCTCGGATAAGACTAATAAACGTCTGCCGTTAGAATAATAGCCTGCCAAAGCTGGCTATGCACAGTGCGGGGATATATAAAGCTACGGGCAAACTCGCCGGCGCAACTACAGCAGACACATAGAGGCTACGGGGGGGGGGGGGGGTAGAAGAAAAGCTCGAGCGACGCGTCCAATGTACTATACACGCTGAATATCTCGAACATTGCCGTTAGCTTAACTGCCCACAAATATAGACGCGCAGCACAGCAGAGCAGCAGAAGGCCGGAGCGAGTGAAAAAGCTGCAACCGCATAGCTGGGCAGCTTTTATCCCGCTAAAGCTGCAGGGAATGCCTTGCGAGGCAAACCAGTTGCTGCCTCGGGAGAGAAGAAGCACGAGGAGGAGAAGAAGCTCGATGGCTTTGCCGAACCCGACCCTCGACCTTTATCGATGCCAAGGATTAGCCGCGCCCCGGGTATTCATTATGCCGGTCCGCCCAATGAATTCGGATTCGATTTACCCCCCTCGGCCCTTTCCCCCCACCCCCCTTTTCCGCCGGATCACGAGGACTCGTTAGCCAAAGTTGCGGCTATTTGTCATTCGACTTGATACTCGCCAGCAGCAGCAGCCCGTGGTCCATGGCTGATCATGTCCTAATGCTGGCCCTGTTACTACTGCTGCTGCTGCTCGAGAAATTTTCCACTCTGCTACTCCAATCTATGCGAAGCTTTGCCAACCGACTAGCATTTACTCTTCCAATGAGATTTACATTAGCAATCATTGCTTTTGAAATATCTAGGGCGGATTAGTCACGACCGGGTAAAAATATGAAAAGACACGGCGTTACGATTATTATTATTTTTTTTTTTATCTTGGTCGATTCTTTGAGAAAGCGCGCTCCTCGTGATCCAACAGTTAAATTTGTCTCTCGGTCTGGTTTCGGCTCGCCGCTGTTCCGTGACTTTCTCGTAAATTGGATGCGCCGAGGCGGAAAGCGGGCAGCGACGAATCTCGGACTGGCCCTCCCCCCCCCCTTCGGCTAGCCTATATCTCGGGCTTCACGGGAATAATTTGCATCCTTTCTCCTCTCGGACGTTATGCTTTTCGATTGCATTGTGTCCGAGGAACGAGACTTGGCAGACGGACCACCGCTTGGACGAACTACTCTCTCTCTCTCTCGTGTCTCGGGCGGTCAAGTCAATGCTTTATTCCGAGTCCGGACGTTTCAGCTTTGCCCTTTCGAATGTACAAGCCATCGAATTTTCTTTGATAATCTCGGAAAAGGAACTGTCATTCCAAATTGTTGCAATCCAATGAATCATATTCCATAATCTTTATTTAAAGAAAGCTTATTCTCATGTGATTTGCATTGATAATATGTTGAACCTCTTCATGAGTTTATTAGTTTATCGAACAAAATGAAACTAAAGGTTTAGATAGAGATAATGAAATTGGAAAAGACGAGCAAAAAAACGAGGTCGCTTTCGATGAGCCGCAGATAAGAGGACTACGCACTTCAGGGTAGAGTAATCTGTCGCCGGGGGGGAGGTATAGGGTTACATCGAAACATTCCCGGGCTGTGCTTGCTGTGCTCTCGGGCTGCCGCTCTTCGAATCAGCGGCTCGTACTTTATCAACACCGAGCGCTCCGGAAATTCGGCGGCGACGTCTCCGACAGTGAAGAGGAGAGCGAGGCTGCTCCAGCCACTATTCGAGCCTCATCCTGCAGGGCTACCATTACAATAGGCTCTCGCAAGTCACACTTGCGATACGCAATTGCACGCGCTTCCCCCCTCCACCTGACAGCTCCAGCTCCTCTGCGCGCGTATAGTCAGCCTGCACCGGCACGCCGTGTACAGCTCGAGCTTGAGCAAGAGTCTCTAGTATACAGTCTTATCTACCGGCGCTCCGTTAAATAAATGAAGCGCGAGCGGCGCGCGGCAGCTCCTGACAGCTCGACTAGGATTTACATTTCAAAGTGCAGCCCTCCCCCTCCCCCACTTTGCCGGGGGCTTTATTTTTCTCAAGACGCCCCCGCACGCGCGCCTCCAGTACCGCCCGGGCAACAACGTCATTCCCCTATAAACGCTAAACGACTACGGCGCCGAACGAACTGCTGCGCGTTGGAAAGAGGGGAGAGCCGACCTGCCTCGGCCCCAGCGACGTTTACGCTTCGTTTTTTCTCATTTGCATTCTCTCCCTCTCTCTCTCTCTCTCTCTCTCTTTCGGCTTTTTCAACTTATTTCGAGAATTTGCGCCTGCTGCTTGCGCGCGGAGATAAGCTGCCTTATGACTCGTTCCGCGTTGTCGAATACGCTCAAGACAAATATTGTCGTAACGCGCGGCCTGACGTAATATTATTTTTTATACGCGCAACTTTCGGCTTTTTCAAGCTTTCCAATCAATCTAAAAGAAGCGAGAGAAAACGATAGATAATGTTTGGCGATTCGAAGAAAAACAAGAGAAACATACGCGTCTCGCTAGCTGATGCTCGCTGCACTTTGGCGTAGAATGGAGAAAATCAAGTGGTTAAGTCAAGTGTGGACTTTGAGGCGAAGTCTCGTGTTTAAAAGTCGTCTTTAACTGAACGAAGAATTAAAGTCCAACTGAAACTTTCTTTCTCCTTCTACCTCGAACGTTAGAGTTTACCTGCAAAGACAAGTTTTAGTGAAATAACACTCGGAGAGTTTTGTGGTGGAAAATTGTCGTTTTTTTTCTTTTTTTTTGTAAATTTATCCGAACCCAAGTATAACCTGCATATTTGTATCTTTTTTTAATAAACGAGCATTGTTCGAAGTTGGCGCATAATTGAAGTAGCTGGAACAGCTACTCTCATATATGTAAATTTTCCAACTTTTTTCGAAAGTTTGAAAAAAATGAAAAAAAAATGATTGGACAAAGGTGTGCTGCTCTGCTGGTTTGCATAGTTGAAGAATTCGCTCGCGTAAAGTGCGGCAAATTTCTTTTTGGACCTTCCAAGTGTCCAATCCCGCGACGAGGCTGAACCGGAGAAATAGCAGGCAAAGTGCCGAGCCATGCAGATTGTTCCACGTAAAATAAGCAGTGAGCGAGGAAGTAACAGTGCTACGTAAATTAAAGTCCCCCCGAAGCGAGCCGAGCAACTGAAGCCTATACGCGCAAGCCTACACCAGCAGCAGCAGCAGAGTCCATAAAAGGAAATGCTAAACAGGGACCAGAGAGATGGGCTAGTGAGCAGAAGATTGGCTGCAGGCAAAGCATCGAGCTTTTGCCCCGAGGAGGAGCCTGCCGTCACCCAGAGTCGTACCAATAATTTATTCATGCCGGCCTAAAACTTTGATTCCCCCGAAAAAACAGGCACAAGTAGTGCTATCGCCGACGTCGTCGTCGTCGTCGTCAGGAAGGAGGAGGGAGGGATGCAAGATACGGCCTCGGCAAAACACAGCCGCAGCAAGCATCAAGTTTATCTTCTGGCGAGCGCTCCTGCTGGCACGCGCCCGCCGCCAAGGCCGCGTTGGCAATCGTTGGCAACCGATCCGCAGGGGGTCGCCCGGCCAACGCGTTTTCCAAAGCGCTCCGCTCTTACTACATTTTCCTTTCCTCTATCGAGATTTATTCGACTGGTAATTGACGTGCACACATATCGAACTTGCAATTACGCCAAGCACGCCCTCCTAACAAACTTAAGCGCCGAGAGCTTTAAACTTTCTACTCTGTTGATGTTGTTAATAAATCCAGCGATTCAGCAAATTTAGACATGTATAGATTTTTAAGAAATAAAAATTCATGATTTTTAATACTTGCCACATTGAAATGTTGTAGACTGTTACAAGGGACGTAAGCTAATTAGAAGAAAATCAATATTGTTTAATGTTACGTCTAGTACAATATTAACGATCCCAGGATTATATGCTCTGGGGACAATTCTGAGCATAAGGAGAGGGTTCGGGATAGTCTGGGTAATAATCGACGCTATCTCGACCATCCGCGCACGAACGTTATCATAATAGATCCCAGGAAAGTCCTTCTCTGTTGCGAAGAGTAGCGGGCGAACAGTATTCGTTATTCCCAAGCGTTTAACCTTCCAACTTTGCTCAAAATCTTTTTTCTCTTTTTTTTTGTATAACTTAATAACGTTATATTGCTTAATACAATGCCGATCTGAACTTTTGAATTTGGCAAGTGTCTCCTAATTCTCGGCTACTCTCGAAAAGCTCGTAACAACGTTGAGAATTTCTGTAAACTAACTGGCTTCCTACGCTCGTTTATTCTAATACGATTGAATGATTTTGAAAAACAAATAACGAACTATTATTAAGCCTTAATTAAGGTAGAGTACACGAAACGCCTAGGCTAGTAGTAGTTGTTAGTTTTAAAATAGTTTTAGTAAAAAAAAACCGTTAAAAACAGAGCGGAGGTGGGAGAGGAAGGGAGAAATGCTTAGTTCCGCTGATGGGGCGAGCCTCCTACAAGATTGAGGAGAAGATCGTTCCTCTTTAGCGATCAGCTTACATTTCGAGGCAGGACAAGAAAGTACACTGAAAAATGATCTCTGGGATGGTAGGTCGGCAAAGAAACTTTGCACCTTCCGCTACTTCTTTCTTGCTGGAGTTTTGCCCCCCGCCCCGCGGCTGCGCTCCGACCCCTCTCCTCTCGCGCTCCTTCTTCGCTACGTTAACCCACTTATATTCTCAGCTGCTTTAGCCCGCGATCGATGATAAGCCTCTTTCTCTTCTCTTACATTCCGTAATTCTCTCTGATTAATTACGATAAATAGTCTTTCTCATCTTCCCATCTTCATTCCATTTCCCAAATAATCAAACAGCCTTCATCTGGAAATTTAAATTTATTAAATATCTGCCCGGTGCGAATAACTTGCCAAGTTGTAGTATTAGTTATATGCAAGTTAAACAAAACTTATCGAGGGTAGATATTCAACAGTTCTCGAGACGAAAATATTTTCCCCGTAAAATAGACTAAGCGAGAGATGAGACGATAGGAGGAAAGAAGACGGCCGCCCATTCTGTATACGCGAAAGTGTATGCGCTTAGGCAAGCTCGCGTGCACGTTTATGGGGGGGGGGATGTAGTGGCGAATGTAATATCTGCAGCAACTGTTAAGTACAAGCAAAGCTTCATAAAGCAGCTCTATCTAGATTGCGTTGAGTTACGGCTCGAAAGTACGGGCTGTTAACTCGCGCTATTCTGTTCGTTCCACAGCCCATCGATTCTCTCATTTGCTTCCTCTCTCGCTTCTATACTTTTCGGCAAGGCCAAGATTCTTCTTACTTGCCCCTTCTCACGTACTCCTATATTATTCATTTTAAAATTAATTATTTTCTTGGAATCCTATTAAGTAGAAATATATATTTTCATGTATACATAAAAAAAGAAGAGAGAAGAACTAATGAAATGTTCGAATATATTGCCTAGTGGAATAATGTGTTGAAAAAAAAGGAAACATGTCGTTTAATTTGCTTTCATTTATTCTCTATATTTAATTAAAAAAAAAAGATTCTTTCTACATTGTTATAATAATATTAAACAAATATAAAATATTTAGTTAGTTTTTAAGGGGCACTTGAAATACTAGCTTAGAATGACATTTTAGTCTGAGGCCTCAATGCGTACGTTAGAACCGCTGTTAGCATTAACACCAACAACGGCGTCTTTGGCGGCGTCAACGTTAACGTTAGCACGATTGTCGGCATTGACGGTTACTCTAGCCTTCTTTTTGGCGTCGACCCTGACGTTAGCGTCGTTGTTAGAGTTTACGGCGACATTAGCTTCCGCGGTAGCGTCGACTTTAGCGTTAGCATTGTTGTTAGCGTTGACACCGACGTTGGACAGTTTGTTGGCATTGGCCTTGATGTTACCATTGTTGTTGGAGTTGGCAGCGACATTCGCAGCATCGCTGGCACTGGCATCGATGTTACCACTGTTGCTAGCATCGACTTGGATGTTGGAATCCTTAATGGCATTGACGTTAGCATTACCGCCGTTCGAACCCTTGGCGTTGATGTTGGACTTTTTGGAAGCGCCCAATTTAAGGTTGGCCTCGCTCTCGGCGTCGGCATTGATTACCGAATCCCTGTTGGCCTCGGCGTCAACGTTAGCTTTCAAGTTAGCTTTAGCCTGGATGTGAGAGCCGTCGTTGGCGTTCAATTGGGCGTTGGCGCCTTCGTTGGCACTGGCCTTAACGTTCGAGTTCTTGGTGGAGGTCAAGTCAAGGTTAGCGTTGGTGTTGGCGCTGGCCTCGACTCCTGAATTGCGGGTGGCATCAGCTTTAACGTTTGCGCTGCTGGACGCTTCAACGGCGATCTCTGATTCCTCGTTAGCGGTCAGCTTGGCATTGGCATCGCTCTTGTTGTTGGACTTGACGTTGGATTTTTTGTTGGCCTTGGCGTCAGTGTTAGATCCCGAGCTACCGTTCGATTCGATGTTCGAGTCCCTGGTGGCATCGAGGTTCAGGTTGGCGTTGCTGTCACCGTTGACAAGAATAGTCGACGCTTCCTTGGCATTCGTGTTAACGTTGGCAGCGTCATTGGCATTGGCGTTAATCGTTGAGTCCTTTTGAGCATTAGCGTTGAGGTTGGAACCGTTGTTACCGTTAGCGTTGACGTTTGATTTCCTGCCGGCCTCCAATTTCGCGTTGGCGTCGTTCAGAACGTTTGCAGCAATGTTGGACTCGCTATTGGCGTTAGCGTCGAGGTTAGCCTTTACCTTGGTGTTGGCAGTAATGGTCGACAAGTCATTGGCATTAGATTTGGTATTTGAAGCTGTATCGGCATTTACTTGAATAGCCGATTTTTTATCAGCGGTCAAGTCAGCGTTAGCCCCATCGTTCACAATTGCGCTTACATCAGACTTGACAGAATTAATGTTGAGATTGGCGTCTTTCGTAGCTTCACCGGCAACGTTCGACTGCTTCTTAGCTACTACTTTAACGTTAGCATCTGCACTAGCTCCTACATTGACGACGGTACTCTGTAAGAATAGTCTTTGTAAGAAATCGCATGATAAACTACCAGTTGTTAATTCAATAACAACAGTATTATAAACGTTTTGTTTCTATTCTATTTTTAATTGAAATACTAAAATCAACGAAGAAATTGATTTTTATTGATTTCTGTAAGTTGATTTTTATTCATAAAATTTTTTTATTACCTTTTTCTCCTCTAGCACAGGTCCTTTCAAGCTTCTGTCTTCCTCCGGGACAGGGTTGCACTAGAATAAATGAATAAATAAATAAATAATTGAAATCAAGGGATTTTGAAATACTAGATATTTAGCCATTATCATATTGTTCAACTCACCAATACTAGCGTTGTGCCGAGAAGAACCAAAAGAAGCGATTTGGCAATCATGATTGTATTTAACTTACAATCAGTTCAATCACTAATTGATGATGAAACATCCAATTGTGAGGAGGTATTTATACCAAAATGCATTTTCAAGAGCTTTATTAATTTCTGCACTCACTTATGTTATCAATTGATAAAATAAATTACGAAGTGTTTTTTAATAAATAAATGTAAAATAAATATTATTCCAAATGATTTCGTTGGAAATTTCATGTTTTAATTACATTATAAAGCCTCTTCGGCCATTTATTTTTTATGTTTTACATTTTGTTTGTTACGTTTTAATGATAATATAAAGCTATCTTTTTATTTTTATAAATATTTGATTGCTTGAATATTTAAGAACAATTTTCAAATATCCAAACATTTAACTAATCATTGTAATTTTTCAAATCTTTAATTTTATTAAAAAAAGTCTTGCTTCTTTTATACCATAGTTATACTATATTTTGTAAATTTATAGATTTTCTTCCCTTAATTATTACTATTGCTAAAATATAAAACTCTACGTTTGTAAATTTTTTTATTTACTTATAATTTTGTCAGTCTGATATCATATTGTATAAAGAGATAACAAAAGTCTCAACATTTTCCTTAATCAGCTTCAATAACTTTTTTGAAAGCGGTGAAATTGTGAAAGTTGATTGATGCTAATTTTGTTGAAGTAAGCATATAAAAATAATTAAATGAAATACAATTTGTAATTTTGAATTATTTTGTTATTAACCTTGAATTATCTTGTTGAATTTTGAAAAGAACAAGAAGTTAAATAAACAAATTAAATTGTAATAGAGTTTGAATAAAAGAGAATGATAAAAAACATCAAAAAATTGAAATTATAATAATTTTAATAAATGTATATAAAATCAATGTAATTAGCACTTAACTTTAGTTTTATATTTTCATTTTTTAACTTCATTATATTTTTTTAACTTTAATGACATTTTTTAAAAATTATAAAAATCTAAGACTGTTTACTGTGCAAAGAACTTTAGAAGATTTTTAAAGCAACAGTTTTATGCAGCTCAAAAGGCATGGCATCTAAAAGAATATATTTTACTAGTCTTATTTCATTGACAATTAAAGTTTATTTTCATGAATATAATTGAAATAGATAATTTTAAATTCAGATAAATATACATATAAACCAATTATATTTTAAACAGATTCTTTATTACAAATAAAAGTATTCAAACAATGGAGTGTTCTTAAAAACAAAAGTTGGACATTACAAGGAATACTTTTTAAAACAGTACATTGAAAGAAAAAATATTTTTATTTATAATTAAATTTATTGATATAATTTTTTTTACAATTTGTGTCATGTTAACGTTATAAATTAAATTATAATATTGAATAATGGTTGTTAGACTGACAGGTTGGTTGGTTATAATGACAAATGCATGGATAAATTTAAAAGTTAAATAACTATTTGTTTATTTGTTCTTTATGTTTATTACTTATTTGAATAATTTGATACTATCAGTTTTTCATATTTATTTAAAATAATCAACTACAGTATTATATGGATATGTATATGTGTAATATAAATATAAATTAATCTAATCTTCGGCATCTATTACAACATTTGCTTTATGATCGCCATTAACAGCTACGTTGGATGATTTTGCACCAATTTTAACGTTTGCATTGTTATTCGCGCCAACTGTAATATCTGAATTATGGACAGCATTGATGGCAACATTAGCATTATTGTTGCCCTTGACGTCTACTTTTGTTTCGTACTTAGCATCTACTGCAACGTTGGCCTTATTGTCAGCCTTAATACCGACTTCGGAATTTTCAGCGGCTACGTTAACGTTAGCTTTATTATCGGTGCTTACGTTCACTTTAGCCTTGTCAACGGCATTAATATCTACGTTAGAGCTTTGATTAGCATTGACTTCAGCAACCGCCTGGTCATTAGCGTTTACGCGAATGTTAGCTTTGTTATCAGCGTTAACGCCAACGTCAGACGCTGTAGAGTCGACCTTGACATTGGCTTTGTTGTCGGCATTTATATCTACATTAGATTTATCGATGGCGCTCACAGCGACATTTGAGTTATTATGAGCTTCAACAGTAGTCTTAGTTTTATCTTTGGCGTTTACGCTAACCTTCGCTTCATTGTCGGCGTTGATACCAACATCAGCGAACCTAGCGTCCAATTGAATGTCAGCATTATTGTCAGCATTTACACCAACCTCCGCTTGGCCGACGGCGTTTACATTAACGTTTGAATTATTATTTGCCTTAACATTTACATTGTAATTCTCGTGACCGTCAACGACGACATTGGCCTTGTTCTCCGCACTAACGTCAACGTTCGATGTTTTAGCGTCGACATTGATATTAGCGTTGCTATCGGCATTCACGCCCACGGTCGCCTTTTTTACGGCATTTATATCAACATTTGAGTGGTTATTGGCTTTTACATCAACATTAGCCTGCTCGTTAGCCTCAACGACGACATTTGCTTTGTTATCGGCACTGAGATTTACGTTCGATGCATTAGCATCTAATTTAACATTTGCATTATTATCCGCGCTAACGCCAACGCCGGCCTTATCAGTAGCAGTTACAGCAACATTTGCTTGATTATTGGCGCTTACACCTACGTTAGCTTCATCGTTAGCTTCAACGCGGACGTTAGTCTTATTATCGGCGCTAACACCAACATGAGACGCTTTCGTTTCCACTTTAGTGTTGGATTTATTATTAGCTTTAACGTCGACGTCGGATTTATCAACGGCAGTTATGTCAACATTTGCACTATTTAGGGCCTTAACGTCAACATTCGTTTTATTGTTAGCGTCCACATTTACATTCGCTTTATCAGCTGCATCGATCGCAATATTCGATTCTTCCTTAGCATCTACGTTAATGTTGGCCTTGTTTATCGCATTAACATTGACGTTAGTATTTGTTTTAGCGTCCACTCTAACGTTAGCATCTTTATCAGCGTTTATAACAATCTTAGATTTATCTTTTGCTTTCACGTTAACATTAGATTTGTCATTGCCACTTAAATTAACATTAGATTTATTTCCAGCGTCTACGTTGATGTTAGCTTTATTCTTGGCATTCACGTCAATAACACGGCTATTTTTCGCGGATATGTTAATGTTAGATTTCCTACCAGCTTTCACATCAACTAGCGCTTTTTTTGCTGAGATATTAACGTTGGCATCAGAATTTGCTTCCACGTTAACCTTGGATTTTGATGGTTTGTTCTGAGGGTCAGGCACCTTGTCCTCTGTTCTTTCTACATTAGACTGCGTTTCCTCAAACCTCCTTTCATTTTCACAAGGTTCATCTAATGCATTTAAAATTATTTTCAGTGCGTCTTTAACCTGAGAAATATAAATATTTTAATAATATCAACAGCCTACAAAATTTAAAAAAAAAAATTATCTAGTACACAAATGACGTAAGTCTCACATGAATTACCTTGTCATTGTTCTCAGCTTTTGCTGCGAAACATTTCCTCAAAAGTATGTTGTCCTTTTCCCTCAGAATTTCTTGAATTCGGTCAAATAAAACTTCAGCATCGCTAGTTGTAGCGGTTTTAGACTAAAATTTATATTCAATGATTAAATTTCGGAAGAATTATTGCACACATTTTTTAATAATCATTCATCTTATTTTGTAACTTTAAATTGAAAAAAATTAGTTTATAAATACTATTTTAATTATAAATTGAAGAACTTACTAAACTGTCTGACGGTTTATCTTCATCTAAAATTGGTTTACTCTGAAAGGAAGATTATTTTAGTTTAAGTAGTCCTTGAAACCTTAGAGTACACAAATTATCAATTGCAAATAGAAAAAACTCACTAAAACTAGCGTTGAGCATAGCAGAATAAAGATAAATTTATTAATCATGTCTGGTTATGACTTGTGCACTTTTGTACTGATCAAAATGTACTGTACAATTTTTAAAAGGTATTTATACTAAATTTTTATTAACGAAAATTGAATCATCATGTGGATCATTTGGTATAATTGACTGATAAAATTCATTACATAAGAACTGACGTTAAGAGATGTAAATAATAATTTTATTTCTTTTTTTCGGTAAAAAAGTTCGATTGTCATTTGCAACAGAAAATTTTTTATATTTTAAATTCAATGTATTTTTTTCACCAGAAGCCTTCAACTCAAATATCATATGTAGTTAAAAGATTTATCAGTTAACAAATTGATAAAATTGATTGATTAAATACGTTCAATGCTGCAACTTTTTAAATATCACTTGCTTTAAGTTATTTCACTTTGAAAAACTGAAAATAAAATTGTAATTCAATACGAATTGCAATTGTATTAATTTATATGTAAAACTGTGTGTTTTTTCAGTTGTGATAAAATTGTTTTAGAACACGGAGCTACGTTTATCGTTTAGTTGCTTGTGAATGCACATTCGTTCGGAAATGGCGAATTCTTCAGACAATTCTGCAAATAAATTGTTAAGCAGATGTATTAGCTTATGCAACAGCTAAGGTATTAAATTAATTTATCTTTTTATGTATTAAATTTAAAGAAAAATTTACTAATATATAATGTTGGTAAATTGAGTAAAGTACAGTGCTAATTGTAATGTTGATTTAGCTTTACAAACTATCTACAAAAATTACTTTTGAACATAAAAAAATGTACGCATTAACTAATAATAATAGTTCGTAGTTTACGGTTGTTTGTATATGAACAAGATAGAGGACTTTTACGATCAAGGAGGTCAGATTTTTGTTTTCTCAGCTTGTTCAAAGAAGATAAGTCCCCCAGGAAATTTAGCTGGCTCTCAAAGCTGTATTCTTTTAGAGCACTATTAATTATGTAAAGTAACTGTTTCACCGAGACACATTTAATATAGTCGTTAAATGGATATTAAAAAATACGTTTCCTTGTTATAAGAAATAAATTTTTAAATTATTCGTTTCTAAATAGCATTTGCTTTATTAAAACATTGGATTGATATATACTATGTGCACAGTTTGTTTAGTTATTTATTTTTTTAATTTAACTGAATTTTCATAAGATGATAAATTTTAGGACACTTAAAAAAAGTAAGTTAATGTCTAAAATACTTTTGTAAAATTTTCGCAAGTTTTTAACACTCTATTTTTAATATTACGCTTTTTATTATCGTCTTATCATTATTGCTTTCTTTTTTGAGATAATGAAAGATTTCCGAGGAGACTTGTGCTACTATGCTGAAACCCTTAGAGACTTGCTTCAATGCGATTGAACTGCAGCTTGCTTACACTTCGTGCGATAGTCTCAATATACAAAGTACATAAATTTTTATTAAAAAACTGTGTTGATCTTAAACTTAAAAATTAAATCAGATGTTGAATAATAAACAATGTTGATCTACAAACATTGTTAATAATATAGAATTTAAAAAAAGTTCATTGAGTCAGAGTTTAACTAATAAATCAATAAATCTGTTGTTAATCTTTTAACTTACAAATCGTACATATTTTGATAATCTGTCATTGACAAAACTTATTAATAAAGCATAATTAAAATAGTATGTTTAGATATAATCAATAATATAAAAATAATATAATTTAAGAACATTGATTGCATATTTACTTATACATGTATATCACAATTGAAGCAAATAATAATATAAGTTTATATATCTTTTCAAGGTTTTATTATCATTTTGTACGATTCATATGAAGCAGAAACATGTTCGTTTCCTTAACGAATGTAAATAAGCAGAAATAAATGACACTAAAGGACTTAAGATCAATAAACTCGAAAAAGAAAAAAAAATTAATGGTTCTACATGTAAAATCTCAATTGCAATTCTAAATAGCTTGGCTCGCTCGAATTTTAAATTTGGAATAAGATCGATTGCATCGACATCTTATTTCTCTTTGGACATGCTGAAAATGCTGAACTATCATACGTTATTGCAAACGGCTTCGGCCTGACTTACTGAACGTTTTTCCTTAATAAGCACCTGATTAAATGTTTCAGTGTCGTAGTCTTTTTATTGCCAAATTTATACATTATTGTTTATTCTAGTCGGAACGGCTATTCAGTATTGTTAATAAAATAATTATAATACATTTGTCCGCATACCCACGCAGCGAGGGAGATATTAAAAAATAATATTTATTTATTTACTCACTGCTTATTTTTTGCAGAGCCGAGAGTGCGTAACTTTGCTTTACAGATTAACTTTAGTGTAAGTATTCAATTGAGTGTAATAATTGTCGAGCAACGTAAAAATAATATCCAAATAAAAAATAATCGAAAAGTAAAATTTAATCTAGACATTAGTTTTTTTTCTTTCTTTTTTTTCTTCAAGAGCAAGATAAATGGAAAGGATAGAAATAAACTGAATGTCACAGCAGCAGCAGTAGCAGCCGCAAAGAGACCTCAAGGGATAAGAAAAACATTTTACAAGAAGTGAGAGAAGAAGATCCCGTAGGTCCCCAATCTTACTCGCCTTTCTTTTTTTTTTTTTTGACATTATGGCCTTTCGTTAATCCGTTCGAGCTATACACGTACGTGTAGGACGTATAGTTAGACCTATTCATTAGTACTGTTAATATGATTTGCCTAATATTAACCTTTTAAAAGTTAAAATTGAAAATATTGACGTAATATTAATCGTCTCGTTATAAATCTTTACGTTTAATTGAATTTAAAAAATAGCCACATTTTAGATTGAACCTTTGAGTTATCTTTTTTCTTGCTGGCTATCTTTTTAATCAGCTGTCGTCTAATGAAAGAAGGATCGACATTTTTGCTTTTTCTTTTTTACTTTACTACGTTGTAGGGTAAAGCGCAGAAAAAAATTTCCACTAACTTGCACTTTTGTAAAATCATCTCAAGTTTATCGAAACCATTCTAACTTGCTAAGAACTTCTTCTGCAGTTCCTTAGAATCGAAAAGTAAAACAAAAATATAAAATGCCACCTGGTTCGATGGCTGTCGTTCCGGGGAAAGCTTACATCTGTTGAAATTCGCCAATTTATAATAATAAAATTATACGAATTTCAAGTAGCACAGTAATTACATCCTTTATGTATTTCGATTTAATATAGTATACAGTTGAAACAAATATTATAATATGAGTTTGAAAGGAATTAGATTTTCAAAATATTTAAATACTGCTTATTGTATGTAGGAATAATAATTTGATTTTACATTCGATTAACGTGTATATTTGCAATCGAAAATGCAATTAATGTAGAGATTTTCAGAAAATGAATTCCCAAACTTTATTGCATTTATTCGTAATTATATAAATGACAGTTGTAAAATGAACATTAAGTCTTGGTCGAAAATATCCGTTCGATCGTTATTCTTCTATCATTTACGAAAGTTAATTGATTTTATAAAAATAGTTTATTACTCTTGAGAAATAAAGTTGATTAAAAATTAAAAGTGCAATTATTTAATATAAAAATTAATCGTAGAGTTTAAACGGAATAACGAGTTTATATAAATAATAACGAGGCAGTTAAACAAATCAATTGTTGAGTAAGCTGAAATAGTCTTTAAAAAGCAGCCCTTCGATGCGAGGGAGAGGGGCTGGTGTTCGTCACGCGAGTCGAGCCGACGTCAATATCGGCAGGACAAGAGAAGGAGGAGGAGAAAGAGGGGGCGGAGGAGGAGGAGGGGGTTGGGGGAAGCGCGTGCCCGGATCGCTTTACGCCCGGCCGCACACCACGGTTGCCCCCAACGAGCGGAGCAATTGTATCGCTTTGACTAATGTGACGCCTCCCCGATTATTAATCACCACTCGGACGCTTGCCTGCGCGAGGAAGCCTTTGTTGCCGATGCCGCTTGCCCCGGCTCCCTTTAGTCACGAAGCCTAATTTTGTTTTGCGCAACGTGTATCAAAAAAGTTGAAAAGAAACAACAGCTGAATCGTAATAGACAATAACGACTTTGTAATTAATGTTATTATTGTTGTAGATGCCCCCATTGAAAAATTTATAATGAGTAGTATAAGAGCTGATGTATGATTACAAAATCTAATGTAGATTAAGATACCGCATGAAATTTGTAAAAATACTGTAGCGTTATGAATAGTGCATAATCAAGAAGTATCGTACGCGGAATGAGATAGCGTTGAAAGAAATACAGAGAGGCGTATGTGGGCGTGGGTTGGATGTGGGGGAGAGGGTATCACGAGGGCAGAAAGAAAAGAGCCGAGAGACTCTTGAGAGGGGGAGGGTGTAAGGAAGGAGCGGGTGAGTGAGGGGGGGAGGATGGTAGCTGGCTTAGCTCGCGTGCTGCGCGCGAGGGAAAGGGGGGTCTGGAAAGATGCGCGGCATGAAAACTGCAGAGCCGCTTAATGGAGCCGTAGCAGAGCAAGCGAGGCTATAGAGGCTGAAGCTGTGGCATTGAGTAAAGAGAGGCGGCTGGGCCGGAGGGAGGCGCTCATGCATCAGCCCGGCCGAGTTTGCTGGGGCGCGTGGCTACGACAGAGGCATTTGCATAGCTTACCTCGGCGGCGGGGGCTGCAGCAGGCATAGTGCGAAGGGCGCGCCTGCAGCACAGGCTCGCTCACCCTTCTCTCTCTCTCTCTCGGCCTCTGCAGAATCGGCCCGACTGCTCCTCGATCCGTGGGACCGTTCTCCTGCGCTCCAGTATTCCAGCCACGAGTGGCTCTCTGGCAATCGCGATATAAGTACCGAGCCGAGGCCAAGAGCGCTTAACGCTCTCTTCGCTCTTCTCTCTATAATAGAAGCCGCCGGGCTAAGTAATGGATCTCGGATCGACGAAGCCGCGCAACGAGCGCCGAGAGCGATTGTCCAAGTGAAACTTTGACTTTCCGGTTGACTCGATAAAGCCTCGCCAGCTCAAATTCCGATCAGCCAACTATCTTTACTCTCTGCTATGACTGTCCTTCAGACCAGCTCTCATCGCTTCGCATATTTACCTCAAGTTGATAATCAAAACACTCTGCTCTTTAGATTCTACATTCTCTCTACTTACATCTACACAACACAGTTTATGCTTCCATCGATTTAATGCCTTTTATTTTTTCCCCCCAGTATAACTTTACTATGAGGACAACTGTTTATGTATGTACAAACATACCTCAAGTGACATATGTTTATATATGCACGAGTTTTCGCTGTATTTTCTTTTGCTCGAGAGAAGACCCGTGTCAAACGCACACACTGCTTCCGTGAGCTACTACGAGTTTTCTACATTTTTTCGAGTCTACTTACCACCTGTGAACGTTTGCCTTTTGCGCATTTATTTGAACATCGATATGTGTAAACATGCATAGGTAGAGCAGCGCATAAGCGGACTGTTTGAAGGTTTGCTAAAAATTTTACAATAACTCGCATAGGAAAATCGCCGGAGTTTGACTGCTAAGTAATAATTCGTAGAAGAAAACTATTTATTTGGCAAGGGACTTTTCGTGAAAATTTGCAACTCAAAATTAATGGAGATTTGAAAGGGCAGATCTGTAAGTAGCCCAGACTGAATTTCAAGAGGTTCCTTTTCAAATGCACTTTCATGCCTAAAATATGGACAATCAATTCTCGCTCAAAATTTTCTCGGAGCCGGCTAGTTAAAAAAGCGCTTAGGCAGTATATAAGAGATGGGCGAGAGGTGTGGTGCTGGTGGTGGTGAGGGGTCTGCTCGATAGTCGTCACTCCAAGTCTCTATAAATATCAAGCTCGTGTGGAGCTGGCGGAGGCTCGACTCTGGCCTCGATCTTAAAATCGAGTCGACGCACGCTCTGCGGGAGCTGGCGTTTTACGCGCGGCCGAGTCGATGGCTATAGCCAGCAGATTAATGCTTTGCGGGCTTTAAGAAGCTAGCGCGAGCGAGCGAGAACGGCCTAGGCATTATAAGCCCGCTTTGCGCTAATTCCCCAAGCAAAGGCCGGCCGCGCGAAATTTCCGAATAATTGCTCGCGTGAGAGAGAGATTTGGCGCGAAGGCAATGGCCCTTTTCGCAAAGCCGACCCAGCCTGGCCTCTATACGGCCTGAATCGTTAAATTGGCAGCTCTCCCCTCCTCTCTCTCTTTCTCGATAGGGCGGTCTGATTATGCCAGGCCTGCTTTCGCTCGTGCAAATTTTATCGGACTCCGGGCCGATCCGTTTTACAGGATGCGACGAGCTGATTTCCAGCGGCTAGCCGGCTCTCTCTCTCTCTCTTGCCCGGCTACTTTCGGCATAATTGATTCTTAACCTGGGCATACAGAGACCGGAAAAGCCGGATACGGGCCGCGGTGCTGTAGTTGCTGATGCTTTAAGGGGCCAATCGAGGCCAACTTGATTAAAATCTCATCAAGGAGAATCTGCAGAAAATCGGGCCTCTTTCTACATCCCCAAAGCACATCATAATTAATAGACAGGCATTCGGACACCTTTTAAAGCTTTACAAAATGACAAACGTTTGAATTTCATCCATCGATACGGGCTACAGACTACAAAGTCGTGGAATCTTCATACGACGCGAGGGTAACGTTGTAGATATGAGAAAGAAAAAATGAAGAAAAAGGAAAAGTGGGGGGAAAAGCCGTGAATGATAGTCAATGAAATAGAGAGTCTGGGATTAGATTGAATAAATAACAAGAGCGCTTGAGGTCATTTAATCCGGGGCCCGAAAAAGCGCACATAATCAAAGGTTTTCGAGGGCGTTCAATTACGGCTGGAAACAGGGCGGTAACAGGGGGTCCGAGCCGCAGGAGAGAGAGGGGGGGGGCTAGCCCCATTTCCATAATTTCTCATCTCTCATGCATTAAAACAAATGGCCGCGTTGCCGGGGCGTTTTCAGCCCGCGAGCTGCATTAGCTACGGCAGCCTGAGCAGCCGAGTGTCATTGGGATTACAGCGGTCCCTTTATCACAGGGGTCAGCAGGTGACGATCGAGCAGGGTAAATAATTCCGCGCGGGCGCAAGAGGGGGGCTGAAGAGTCCGGCTGTCATTAATAAAGCCCAGGCTCTGGAGGTTGAGCTGGCTCCTTCCCGACCACTCTCTAGTGTACCGAGGGCGGAATCTTCGGCTGCCATAGGAGAGCGAGAGAGAGAGATAAGGCTGAGGGGCTGGAAGAGTGAAAGTACGGCTGGTGGCGTGCCGGGAGATTGCAAAGTAAATAAAACGAGCTGGAAAACACGGCTCGGCCACGAGTCGGCTGCACGTTTTCCGGCTTTTCCTGGCGCGCTCCTAGCCCCCGCGAATCCTGTTTTATTAATGGCCTGGTCCTCCGGCTCTGCCGGCGGCCTTTGTTCCATCTCGTCGGAGCGATTAGTATTCAGAGCGACTCCGCGTGAGCCGCTTTTTCCGCCCCTAGCCCCTCTCAGCCGACAGCCTTTTGCCCGGCTCTCTTTCCAACTCCACCAGCGCCACTTTCCAACTACCTCACTGCCATAGCCATACATACAAAATTACCCGCGTCTCTCCTGCTGCTGCTGCTCGACTGCTCGCGACATTTATAACGGATTATTTATACGATTCAACGGTACAGATCGACAAGAGAGAATAACTGCCGGCAGTTCTACTGCTGCCGCTGATGATGACAAACTTAAGTATAGCTTATTACAAGCACAAACTCTCTGGTGTATAACGTGTGAATAATCGGCCTGATGTAGGCTAGTCTCATTTGCAGGAGGGCTCTAAGAGCTTTGAAAGCTCCGGAAAAAAATCTGGGGCTCAGGCTACAGTTTAACCGGTTAAAAAAAGAAAAAGAACGTCAAGGGAGTTTTGTAGAGAAAAGTCCGGGGTCGCGCGAGGATTGCGTGGCTCAAGAGGGGAAAAGGTGGCGTGTGCTTTGTATTCATTGGAGATCGATATTTTGCAATACCTCCGGGGGGGCTGAGATTTTTTCCTCGCGAGTTTCGCGCTCATAATCTCGTGATTGATTACCTACCGTGTTAAAGCCCGGCTTGTCAATATACGCCCAGTCGAACCGATGCTTTTTTACAAAGCCAGATGATGTATCAGCGTTCGATTTAAATTTTATCGCCGATACAACTGCCGGCGTTAAAATGCTATTAATCCCCGCAGCGTTTCGACACACTTTTCAAACCCTCTTACATTTTGCTTTTTCTTTTCGTTATACTTTTTTTTTCAATCGACCTATCTCGAGCCTAGTTTATTTAGGTATATAAAAATGTGCTTTCAAGCGCATTTTTATAATCAATTTGAATTTGCAATTTGTTAAATTTGTTATTACGAGCTCGAGAGGTAAAAATGAAAAGCGAAAATAAAAGCTTTTTACAGGAGTGTAGGAGGCTGATAGGAGTAGCTAATCTGCGATATGGCAAAAAGCTTTGAATAACCGCAAAAAAATGAGCGTTTGCTAAGGAATTAAAAAAAAAAGAGGGAGCTGGTAATTACGCTGGCGTCATTCGCTCCTGGGGGTTGCTCGTTAAGCCGGCTCGTTTCGGGGCGCAAGCGGCCAACATGAGCAGGACGAGGTGCGCAGCGGTGGTAGCAGTAGCAGCGGCAGCAGCATCAGCCTGCAGAAACAACAAAAAGACCATTAAAGGTTTTAATGAAAACGCCAAATCCCAACAGCCAGCGACATGATTGACTAGCATGACGAAGTAGCGTCTGCCGAGCTGAGGGAGTCCGTTAAATTTTCCTTCCTCGTCGCGAAAGTGTCTGGAGAAAAACAGCGCCGGCTGCGCGTGCAAATGCTATCGGCTCGGCTGGCACATGGTTTTTAAAAAATCGAATTCCCAGAGGAAATACAATCTCATCTCCTATCGAGCAGCCGGCTGAGCACCGGCAATACACCCCACCTCCTCCTTCCTCGTCTTTGCTAGCTTTTTTGCGCGAGCGACCGACTTCATCTCGGACCTAATTTCCAGACGCAAGATGTAGCTTACACCTAGCCACCTGCGATCCCGATCATTTCTAATAGAATACGCCGTGCAGCTATACATGCCCCCCCCCGTCGCTGCTCTATTGTATCAGCTTTAAAAGCCTGCTACTAAATTTCTATCGTGCACGAGAGTAGTCGCAGTGCTCCCCCTGCCGATCAAGAGTTTTAAAGTGGTTTTTTTTTTATTTTATTCAAGCTGGCTTCAGCTTTAACGCCTACATTTCATTGGCTATCCCGTGTGGCTCGGGGCAAGCGCGCCCTGTATAAAAGTACGCCGAGGGCAAACAGCTCGCCAGTAAAATTTCTTCCAGTAATGGAATTTTCAAGCTATACGAGAGAGAGAGAGAGCTCATCCGCGACTCCTTAACAAACTCTAGCGAGAGAGAGAGAGAGAGAGAGAGAGAGAGAGAGAGAGCTGCTTGGATTTACGCGCACGAGCGTTTCTACTCCCTCCAACCCTCTCCCGGGCTCAGCGATTTTTAAGACTCGAGCGCGCAGCTGAATCAGTTCCAGCAGCAGCAGCAGCAGCAGCAAGGGAGTTTATGTGTTGGCGGCGTGTGTCCGCGCATTCATCGGGATGCACAATAAAGGAAAAATGCTCGGGGAGCGGCGGCAATGCTGGGGGATCATGGGGGCTTAAGCCGGGCTCTCCTCGAGTCGCGGGCACGAGGGGGGCTCCGAAGGATTTGCAGGCGCAGCCCCTTGCGCATACCGAGTCGCGAATAGCGCGGGCCGGAGGGCCGTATAAACGCCCGACGTGGCCGGTCGTTCGCGAGATACGACAAGCACAACCCGGGGGGTGCTCCTTCCGCCCTCGCCGCGACTCTCCGCAACAGGCATCCGTCTCCATAAGGTTCGGCGAGGCCGGTCGCGCGTGCGAGCCACATAAAACATTTATGCCCCAGCGCTTGCAGGCCAGAGCTGCGCTGCACTGCTGCTAGCTTGGCTCGCTACATTAGTAGCGGCCAGTAGCCGTGGAGGTGACTAAATGGCGGCTTTCGGGTAACGAGCAGCCGGGAACGCGAGCTCAATGGACGGCCCGGCTGCTCCGGGAAATTACTTCGGCAGCAGCGGTGGCCGAGTAGCTTCGCGGAAGCGTCTCCTTCTGCACTGTCCCGCGGGTGCTTTCGTGCGCTCCCGTCTAGCGCGGCCCGAGCGAGAGATTGGGAATTAGGGCTGGCTTGCTACTTCTGCTGTTTAATGCGGCTCGCAGGCAAATTCAACTGCGGCCTCGACCCCTGTTGATTAAAAGCAACGCAAAGGAGGAATACGCCCGAGGCTAAACCTAATCTCCAACGGTATAAGTTTTGTTGGTTAGAGACGCGTTTACGCTCTCGCACATGTTTCACATGCTACGCAGTCAAATAAGTATTTAGCTCTCGTGTGAATTTTTTTAAAAAAAGAACGCACATCACTAACCTCGTAGGATCGTCGTCGGCGCACTGGTGTGGGTCGGCACAATCGGTACAGAGATGAGGCTGGCAAAAGAAACCTGGCTGGACGAAGATCCAATGGAAAAAGGCTGGCGGCGGTGTGTGTCGGGCGAGGTGCGAAAACAAGGGCGCACTGCCAGATCGTGCAACTCGCCGGCAAATTGTCCGCTCCAATCACGCGTAGCACGGAATCACAGGCTGCACATGCATAGAGCTCCAGTCGCGAGAGAGAGATTAGCACTTGGCCCCCGACAGAGAGAGAGACAGGTAGAATAAGCGTTAACTATACGCAGAGGGAAGGAATTGCAGGGGAGGCTGCCGGCCCCAGAGGGTTGCTCCCCCTACAGCCTCGGGGCGTTCTCTCCTCGTCTCTCCCCTCTGGCGCTCTCGCGCGGTGGCGGAGCCAGCGGCGCGGGTTTGGCGGCAGTGCGGCTCTCCGGCGGTGGCGCGCGCCTCAGTCACGCCGCGCCCCTCGCGATGTGCGCGCGGCCTCGAGGCGCTCCTACGCGTCAACGCTCTCCAGATCCTCGTGCGGCGGAAGCCGGCGCTGCTGCTGCTGCTGCTGGCACACGCGACTTTCCGCTTTGACCGAGTTGCCCCGCGCATACGATTTTCCTCGGGTTCTCGAGAATCTCTCTCCTTTCTCTTCGCGTCTCTTACTCTTCGCCGTTGTTCTCGTGCTTGTTGTTGATGTTGTTGCTGTAGCTCTGTGGCTGTTGCTGCTACTCCACTGCTGCAGCATTATTGTTGTTTTTGTTCTTGTTACTCTCTCTCTATGACTATTGTGTGTTGCTCGACCAACTGGATACATCGTGCGAGTTGCTGTAGCCCCGCGGTTTTACCAAGTGCGCAGCTCGGACAGCCGTGTAGAGGAAAACAGGAGGAAAGAGCAACGGACGTTTTGCCTGACATTTTCGACGTCTGCCTGACGGACAAGTTTACTACGCTGTCAGTCCTCCTCCGAGCTAGCCGGCTTTTTCCAGGTTAGTCACTTACGCAAACTCATTTACCTTTACACTTCTACCTATGAATCCACTACAACAGATTTATAGGTTAGTTTTTGCTTTTCGCAAATAGAAACCTTACGAGCATTTTTGCGTCCGGTTAGATATCCGTGCATTGTTTCGTCTTTACATAAACCCGTTACACGGCAACAAACAATTCAAACCAACAAACTAGTCTGCTACCGATGAGCTGATGTGAAAACGCGCGCGAAAAATAAAATTTTCTTTACAAGTTCATAGAAGCGAGTTGATAGTGTCAGGCTGGAAATTTTGAATAGTCTGGGAAGTAGGGTGAAAAGGAACGAGCGGAAAGACGAGAGAGCCGAGAGGAAGAAAAATTGACGCGCGTGAAACGAGCCAAGTTTAAATGGGACGAGGCAGTGACTATATGGGTGAGGAAGTGAAAAAATCACACCGGCGCAGCAGTAGAACAAACCTGTTTCCTCCCCCTCACTACTTGGGGCTGGCTCTCTCTCTCTCTCTTCTCGGGACAAATAAGATTCGAGCTCGGCGTGTCCCAACGTCAAAACGGCCATCGGGGATGTCGAAGTTCGGAGGAGCTTTTAAGCATCTGCGAAACGGCCAGGGCACGAGATTGAGTTTGTCTTGGGGGGAGAGATTCCTGCAAGCTTCTCCAACAGTATAGCCGCGCATATACATATATCCGAGAGCTAGGGGCAAAGTTTTGTTACTCTCACTGCCCACTAAGCTCGGACGTCATCTTCATTCCGAATCACGTAGAAAATGATATTTTTTCCCCCTGAGCACACTTGCAAGGCAAAACTCCTAATGCTATTTGTATCATTGGCCTTGATCTCTTCTTCTTCTTCTTCTTCTTCTTCTTCTTCTCATTCTTTTCCTTTGCTTCGGAATCTCGTATGTTTTCTTTTTTCCGAGAATAAGAGCCTGTATATTCACGGGAGCATTAGTAAATTAGAATACAAATCGAGAGAGAGAGAGAGAGAGAGAGAGAAAGCTTGTATAGAGGAGATATTGAAAAGAGCAAGGGATGTATGCCTAGGGCTGATCTCGCTTCGCGAACAATCAACGAAGCAGGATGCGGCTCGCAATGTAGGCACCTATGCGCACGCTTCTTCAATCACGAGTTTACTCGGGGTCCGCCGAGCAACTCTCGCCAAGTCTATCTAGCGTGCGACCGCCGGCAGCAGCATATATAACTAGTAACAGCCGCACCTGCTCCGCCAGAGATTACGCGAGAAGAAAATTCATGGCCAGCTTTCTTTGGGGAGGGCAAAAGTCGCGGAACCATCGATCATCCGCCTGCGCGCGTACGCCCACTTTTCGCCGTCAGCGTCGCCGGGCCCCCGGCGTCTCTCTCCTCGTATAATGGACCGATGCTTCCGCCGCCAGTAGTTGGAAATAAGCCGTTGCCCCTCGAGGGGGGGGGGGGCAACAAAGCCTGTTTCTTCGAGGATGAACAAGCCGAAGCTCGTCTTGGCCTCCTGCAGAGGCAGGCTTTGATCGATTGCTCGTTTATAAATGTGATTAGCCAGCCAGCGTCGCGTCGGTCGCCTCATCCTCGAGAGCTCACCCTTGCCCATCCATCCCCCGGCAGGCTTGTTTACAACGTAACACTCCGAGCTAGCAAGCGCCTTCTCCTCCTCCTTCGACTTCCTGCTTCCTTCCTCCCTCCCTTATATCCAAGCCCTCTCTCGATTATTCCAGTCCTTTTTTTTTACCCGAGCAGCAAATGTACTACACCAGCACGTCAGCTGTGTGTTTTGCCATAGCGGCTGATTTATCGGAGGGCTTGCGGTTGACGTGGCCCTCGCCAATACACCCAGCGACTAATTTGTTTTGCCAAATGCTCGACGACTTGAATACTCCTAGCTTACATATTATAATGGCCCGACATGCACTGTCACAATTAAACCAACTGCCTCGGACGAACCTCCCCTCCTCCCCCAGTACATTCGATTCGCCTCGGCTGTTAATAATATTATCAATTAATGCAAGTTATACGATAAAATGTTAATGGTCAGTGGCAGCAGTGGTAGCAGCAGCAGCGTCATTACATTGTAAAATGTCGAGGCCGCATACTGCTCATTCCAATCAAGAGCGTTAAATAATTTATAAGCCCGGCGGTCCGGCCATCAAACACAGCCGATTTCGTTTGTTAATTCTAAGCCAATCAGTCGAATCGTAGGTAATATTTACTCGGCAATTATTTATTTATTAGTGTGTTATCGAGATTTGCCTTGGAAGTAGTTCATTAGGCCTAGGAGCAGCAGCAGCAGCAGCCGGCTCCGAGCCTATAATCAAAGCAGACAACAGAGATTCGGTCGCGTAATTACGTAATAGCCGGCGAAAGTTTGTTAGTTCGCACAGGGAGAAACGGGCGTATGCGAAACACTGAAATATAGGCAGGTGGATTAGTAATAGGGCGGTCCGAGGGAACAGCTCTCTCAAACGGGCTATGGCGGCGCATCGGCGGTGGCAAAGGAGGCGCGAAAGGACGAAACGGAATAATGAAACGCGCGCAAGAGAGCGCTGGCGGTGGTACTGCAAATCCCGGACCATCGCGTGAAAATGAAAAAGCCCTCCGGCGAATTTAAAAGGTCCGCGGCTGCAACGGCGCCGGCACACTCTTTGCTTCCCTCCGAGCTTTCTATTTGATTATCAGGCTTCGACAGCCACGTAGCCTTTTTAAAATGTACGACGCGCTCTCGAGTCTACGTGCTCATTTGCTATTCCCCGGTCCAACCCCCCCTTTCTTCCCATCGATGCAGCCTCGGCAAAAAACGGGAACTTTGGAAATTCGCAAATTTACAAGCGATTTTTATTGATCTACGTTAAATGGGGGCCGTTACGATTGCTACTCCAAATAAAAATCGTCATTTGATCATTTGAAAATTTGGTGGAGCTAATTTGAAAATTTGATAAAATTGATTGAACAAAGAGAGAGGGAGTAGTATAATGAAGGAGCGGTAAAGGCCAAAATATTTTGAGAGCCGCTAAGAGCTGTAGTTGTATATAGTTGGGGCAAAATTGCAAGCGCATGCGGGCAGCAGAGAGCATCAGCAAGCTTGACGGTGTCGAATGTTGAAATAGACCTCCGGCCAGTCCTAATAGCCGCGTCCCGCAAACAAAAGCACACAGCAGCTCGGTTGAATTTCCCGGACAACAGGGCCTCGCGATTCGAGACGCCGGCAAATCTGCTGCAGCATATATCGGCAGTATCTCCAACGCAGCTTCCTCGGCGCGCCCTATATTCAAGCAAATTTATTAGCTAAACCTTTTTCTCATATCTAGCACATGAACAAATAGATAGAGACAATCTTACATAAAGCTCGCTTTCGTATCGGGTACTGGCGATTGTGTGCGTGAAAGGCGCGAGAGTAATATTCCTCGCGTTTATCAGAGTCGCAACGAGCCGTGCCGATGCGGCAGTCGAGAGCCGCGAGCTCATCACAAACGGAACAAGGCCAATTGGCTGTTAAAAGCCAAGGCTCATTTCGCCCGGAAGGAGGAGGAGCAGGAGCTTCTGTAGGAGCTGTTTGCAGGCCAAGCGAGAGAAGTGGCTTCTTTTGGCTTGAGCCAGCGCAGTTGCCGTCGTCACCGGGGCACCGACACCGCTTTCCGCCACATGAATTTCTTAGCTTACTTGCAACTTTAGCTCTCCGAGCTTGCCGCCGGGTTAATTTCGTTCGGGCCCCGTGCACGCGCATCAATTATCTTGCATCTTTTATCAAGCTCCTCCAGCAGCAGCCCGACCTCTATCCCCTCCCCCCCCCCCCTAGCGCCTCTATTCAATTACAACTACTTTCTTCAAAATTTCAACTCTCTTGCCCGCATAGTTAAAACTACGAGCGAGAGAGCGGCGCTAGTATTAATAACTTATTCAAAGACCGCAGACTAGTGCTCTACCACTTGCAATTGTAGCTTATGAGAGAAAAATTGAACATTTTAATAAGTAGGCTTTCAAACAAAAATTAGCTCAAGCTCCAAGGAAGCAGTTGGCCTATGGCTAAAGAGCCGATGGAGACATACGGATGGGTCAGAAGATGAACGACGAGGACGGTTGGGGCGCGCGCGTGCTCCCTTGTCGGCGGTCTCTGTCGATTTTTTTAACCTCCAAAGCAGTTCATTTAAAGCGGCCTTGTCCGAGCATGATATACAAGCGCTTATCTTTCCTTGCCGCGCCGTAAAAGCGCCAGCGGGGCCAAGCGCTTTTACAGCGTTGCTCGATTCTTCGCTAACCATAAATAACCCCGAGGCAGGCTGCTGCTGCTGTATCGGCGGCTTCGGCTTCCCTCTCCCGGCCCATGTTGGCCTCGATGAGCTTTTCGACATATAATACTGCGCTTGCCACACGAAGGACTAGGGAAGCTCGTAGCTTTCCTCCTTTATTCTCTCTAGAATTTTTACTCCTCTTGCTACTCTCTGATTGTGATCTGCGTGCCGCTGCGTTTTTCGGCCTCTTTTTCCCGCCTCTTGCGCTCGTGACTCGGATATATAACAACGGCCTCGCAACGATTTTTGCTGATCGGAGCATTTTCTCGCGTTACGAAAAATGGCTCCAACTCGATTTTAACCTACTCTCTCTCTCTCTTTCAGATATTCGGCTTTCTTTTTAATTCTTAACGTTTGAATTAACACGATCTATACTTGCTCGATTTAACAAAGATTAAACCATTTCTTTTCCTTTATATAATCTGCAGTTATAATAACGTTTCGACTGACGAATTTTCCGAGAATGTTTCTAGTAGTAGCGTACACAGCAAGCGAGCAAGCGCGTGCAAGCAAATAAGAGGACAACTTTTATAAAAGTACGCCAAATTTGTTCATTTAAAAGTTTCAAGCGACAGAGTCCGGGTGAAAAGTTGGCTTGATAGGAGATTTGTCAAATTTGACAGGAGGAGCTGTTGTATCGGCACAAGAGCATTCGGCATAGCAGGCCAATTTGAATCGCCGAGTTTGTTCGCAACCGAGTCGATCAACTTGACAGAGAGAGAATAGGAGTAATAACAATAACAATGATAAATTAGGGAAAAAGTTGGCTCGGCGTTCGTTGAGGCCGCATAATATCCGTGCAATCAATTAAAAAAGTATTTGCTCTGGGGAATGCAAATAGCGATAGCTCGGAGCTATAGGAGAGAGAGGCGCAGTTGGATGAGAGACCGACTAGCATTGCTGCTTGAGAGGAGATGTAGCTGGAGGGCCTCGCGGGTGTGCGCGGTATTTCATTTCCCAATACAAATAATTGACTTTGGAAAACGCTTTTAGCAACACGAGGGAGCCCGCTAGTCCTCGCGTCCTCCTCGGCTTCCCGGGAAAAAGTGGAGAAAGTTCGTTTTAACTTCTGTCTCGATTTCGCGCATCGCGAGACCGAACGGTGAATCGGGAGGAAAGAAAAAACAGACGGGGAATCGTCCTCGGCTGCGCCTCTCTCCTCTTTCTTGGCCAACTACCGCCCCCCGATCGGAATATATTCCAGCGGCGCTGCGTCTGCCTCAGCGTCTCTCCTCCTGCTCTCTCATCATGACTCACCTGATGTGCCGCAGCGGCTTCTCTTGCCTTTATTCCTTCATTATCTACATAGCGCCGAAATAAAATCTTCTCAAACTTTTTTTCTATTCGCCTGGTTACAATTGCAAATTTGGTCGGCGGCTAAATTTTTAAAAGGGATAACCAAAATTTCTGGCGGACAGAGAAGCTCTAGTCTGGAAGGATTTCTCAAAAGAGTCTACTGGTTATTATAACAAGAAGAGAAAAGAAGACGGGAAAATCGAGTTGAAGCAGCTGAAATGGTAATGATAGAAGCGAAGGGATCGGTGAACGAGTCGAGATTACCATGGGAGCGAAATGAATTCCGGCTCTGGACGGATGATTAGCCAGGAAGTAGTGGAAAGGCAGTTTGCTTACATGCACCTCCGCTGGGACGTGGAGAAGGAGGACGAGTTGGATGTGCGTCCAATGCATACTTGATCAAGCGCCCGGGGGCCCTCCTGCCCGTATAAATCAAAGGCGAAAGAGATCGGGGCGGCGACTTTCAGCGGAGCGATGCGCCTGGGGCCAAGCTCGCCGCACGTCTCGGGAATTGTTCGACATGGACACGATCCTTCCTTTCCTCCAACATATCGCTACTAGATTAAGGATTGACCGATCGCCGAACAGCTACGCGCTCTCGTTCTTCCCTATTCTTCACCGTTCCCTGCCCCAATAGCTCTCCTCTCTTCTTCTACTTCTTCCTCCTCTCTTTTTCGTTCTCTCTTGACCTTTCTCTCTACGCCGCTTGTAAGACCGACGGGACACGACACTCGACCACTCCACGGGCTTGCGTGATTTTGTCCGTTGGGTTTTCTCGTCCCGACTCTTCTTCTTCTTCTTCTTCTGCTTCTTCGTTCTTCTTGTTTTTTCTTTTCTTTCGGGCGGACACGCATGGAGGTGTGTCCGGGACATTGTTGAGTTTAGTTCTCCTCGATTCTCATTGCGAACACAGTTTTTTTTTATCAAGCTCAAAGAATCAGGCACGCGATTTTTACCGGTTCGTCTCGAATTGAGTTAAATAAGGGCGAAATTACAAAGTAACCCTGCTACCAGCAAACCTTGCGTACTATGTATTTCAGCTGACACATTAAGATATTTTCTTTAATAAATATCTATACATAAATTTAATAAATATGTAAATACAGAATGTGCGCATGAATAGACGTAGCATGCACGGGGACAAAGATGAACTCAGCCAAAATAAATTTGGACGTGATTTGTCTTTTTTCCATATGATTTGTAATCATTAAAAGTCAATAATATTTTCATCTTCTTCGAATCGCTCAAATTCAAATTCATCGATTCAGGAATTTTTAAAGTTGTTCCTTTCTTGTGGCTCTGCTAGGGGGATGAAAGCAGGCCGAACAAATCATCGGGCGCGCAGCTGATACTTTTCGAGAGAGTCGAGGGAAGAATGGCTCGCCGGAAAGAGGCGCGACTATTTGAATGCCAGACGAGCCAAGTCCTAGCGGGCGGATATAAGTGAGAGGAAAAGGGAAGGGGGCCAGCAGCAGTCGAAGCCGAAGAGAGGAAGCGAGCCTGCGGATAGAGGGAAAAGTCTCGCGTGCGGTGAAGAGCTGGGCCGCCGCGGCTATGGGGCTGGCGTGATATTGCTCGGCGCGCGAATGAATAATAAATCGGAGCCCGGCAACTACCGTAGGAGGGCTTTAGCTCAGCAAGCGGCTGGGCTGTAGACACGCGGCGGCCGGTCCTGCTTCCGCTAAATGCCCATCAAACGGAGAATAATGTTCGGCGGCTCGACAACTGTGATGCCCCTCACTCTGACCCCTCCCACCTTCTACTCCGCCTCGGCGACTTCCTCAAGATAAAGAGATTATTCCCGTAATTTATGGACATTTTTTAACCTGCAGACCGCCCCCGCCCTTGTCATCGTTCAGCTAGGCTTCTTCTTCTTCTCCTACTGCCGAGCGTCCCCATTATAAACACCAGCCAGCCTGATTTATTCGAATTTTCTAAAGATTTAAAAAAAAGCAGCTAGCGTGAGAGAGAGAGAGAGTCGATAAATGCTCGAAAGTAGAAAGAATATTTGGAGAGACGCTTCGTCGAGCAATTTTTGTCCCTGCATGCTCGTCCATGAAATTCATAAATGTTGAATATAAAGCAGGTTAGAGCGAGGAAGCATGAACAGGCAGGGGGAGAAAGGGGGAAGAGCCGCTCGTCAAACTCAAACGTTATTTTCTCAAATCCTTAAATGTCCATTATACAAATTACTCGTGCGGGCTTGGTAAGAAAGCGGTCGAGCAAGAGGAGGAGGAGGTTGCAGAAAGGGAGATATCTGGCTGCGAGGCTTTAGGGGTGACGAGTGGCTTACCGATATTCCGCTGGCGGCGCTCGACCCACTGGAGTCTTCCTTAATATCCATAAATTTATGGAAATGCATATCTTGGAGGGGGGGGGGCGCGAGTCTTGTGTCCTCATCGTCGTCGCAGTCCCAGGGCTCGTCGAGTAAATAAACCGCCTTGAATTCGTCCCGAGGAAAGAAGCGCGCGCTTTCCTGCCGCAAGCTCAGAGCTCCGAGGGCTGAATATGAAAGAGCGCGAAAATCGAATAACGAATGTGCGCGTGCCGAAGGACGAGGAGCTGGAAACGCCGGCGCACAGATTCGCCGAGAGGACGCGCTTGGGCCTCCTCTTAAGAATACCAGCGCCGCGGCGGCAGCAGAAGCGCTCGCACTGATACCAAGACCCCAATCCACCAGTCAAGAGAGACGCTTTTCAGTGTTTTATATGCGTTGAGCGGATGCCGCCTACTCTCAATTTCGCCATTCGGAGGTTTGGCAAGCCTACCCCTTCGTTTTGCCTCCGCCGCCAGGCGGAGAATTTGAGTCGTGCGCTGATAAAAAGCTCAGCGTGCGCCAGCATTGCCACGTCTTAAATTGATCGAGACCGAAGCAGTGCTGGCTTTAAAATCGGCCCTTTGCCTTGTTGGCCCAGCTGCAGATGCGGCAGCAACCCCACCAACTTAAAACTCAACTTCCCGCTTCCAATTCTCGTAATGCCTTCTTTGCAAATGTTTAATCTTTGCCAGCCACTCGCTAAACTTGCGCGGCCCCGCTTATCTTTCGGGCGACGAGGAGATATTTTTTTTCGAATTCGTTTCGTCTTGCATTTGTATAGCTGGAGGACCGGTTGCTTTTGCTCTTTCATCGCAAAGTCTACGGACACGCGACTCTGGGTTTTCAACTTTCTTAAAACTGTTAACTTTCGCGTTATTTAATGAAGCTCTTTATTACACGCATTATATACACTTCTTCTTCTTCCTCTCTTTCGTTTCTCACTGAAATCTCGTATAAAGCCCGGAGAAATGAGGTCGGATTAATAAAGTCATCACCGTATACGTCAGTAAATATAGCGGCGAATAATTGTTCGCTTTAATTTATCTGGCCATTAGCAGCTGGGCTACTTTTAAATTGTCTCTATATATTTGATGCGCTTATATGCGGCCGCAGATTTCAAAGAATCAACGAGTTATTCGCATTAAATTCGGCCAAAGTGCTTTGACAATTATAGTCGTCTTATGTTCGTATAATTAACACTTGTCGCGTACGCGGAAGAGAAAAGATGTGTTTGCGCTAGTTTTTGATTGCGGCACGCTTCTCCGAGTTGGAGATGTGCTTGGTCGCACAACGACCTCTCGGCGCTGGTCCCGCTAGCCGAGGGGCGAAAGACCGGACGGTAGAGGAGCGCCGCGTCGAAATGTGGGCCAGACTAGCGTCAGCTGCGCGGCGGACAGCGGCCGAGAAGCAAAGAGACCGAGCCTGCAAGCTCGTTCAAAACTACGAGCAGCCTCTTGAGCTGCTTAACGAAAGAAGCACCTACTCTTCGCACCTCGCGCAGCTGCCCGCGGCCGGCGGATCGATAACCGCGTGTATCCTCTGCATTTTTAACAGACGTGTATTTTGCCATCGTTCCTCTTTCTCAGGAACGAATCGCAGGATCCCCATCGGAATATATATGTATCTCGTCCAAGAGGTAAAATAACAGCGTGTTAACATCGGGTGATTTATTAAATTATTGCAACACTTGCGCGCTCTACCAACCAACATAAGGTTAAATTTATTTTAATAAAAGAATTTAATAATAGCGCCGTTGAATTTTCCCTTCTACAGCTCAGCGACGACGAGCAGAAAGTACTTTTAATCGCGTCTCATGTCTCGCCTGAGCCTCAGCCAGCAGCGGAGCTTACACGCGTGCGTGTAATAAGTGAAATGAACAGAGTCGCCGTGTAGGACTGTCTGGAAAAAAAAACGAACGAGCCGCAAACGTCTTTGTATTTTTAATGGAATTGAAATTGTGGAGCGCCCGGGCAGCCAGCCAGCCGGACTGCTGCCGCCGTAGAAAGTCAAAGTAAAAAAGTAATATACGAGTGGAGGAATAAAGGAGGAGGAAGCAGGTATAGGCCGCGAAGAAGCCTCTTCTTCCTTATGCTACTCTTAGCGGCGGCGTCGCGGCACCAGCACACGACCCGTTATATTTTTATTTAAATTACAAGTAGCGCTAGCGGTGCGACAAGTTTCAGTTCTATTTCTAGCGGTCTTGTCGAATATCCCTTCTCGTTTCCAGCTCCGAACATCCCTCCGACAAGTCCTTTCGCTTCCCTCCCAGCCACACACGCGCGCGCGCACAGCACACAACTGGGCCAGCACGCGCTCTCTCTCGCGTCGTCTTCAACAAACATACATAGCATCGATTTTCATTGTGAATTTTCGCCATGACCAAGCCCCTCTTGTCTCACGCCCGACTCCCACGCGTCTTTCTCCTTTGCATATTTTATACACTTCGTAGCTGGTGGCCGCGTCTGTTTAGTCTCTCTTTTCTCACCCCCTCCACTCGGCTCCCACGGGTGCCGATAAATTAAACGAATCTTACAAAAATAGCCGCATAGCCCTGTCTATCAGATTAATGTACGCACGTATTAATAAATTATTGCTTACAACTTTACCGTTACTTACTCTTTCTGTTCGTAGTAATCTCGTATTTGTTAATAACAATTTATTCTTTTACTCACTTATTATGTTACTCTTGAAAATTAATTTAAAAATAAAATTCATGCGCAAAAATTTATTTTAATTATGTTACAAACTCATCAACTTGCTGTCTTGGCGATACTGCGGGATGGTAACAAGATAATCCAGTCAAGGTAGATTTATGTAAATCTATGTTGCCTAGACGTTAACTTAGACTATGGAAAATAATAATGGCAACAATAATAATAATTGCAATAATTATAATACGGAAAACAATTTGCGCTACGGCATATTAATTTGGTTAAAAATGTTAATTCAACTTGCAACTCATGACTTTACGTATAGATTTGCAACTAGTGCTAAACTTGAAGATGAAAAACCCAGAAATAATTTAATTGTTTATAAGAGAAAACAATTAATTACGATACGTGCCAAGAAAATATTCGAAGGGAGTAAAAATTTCTCGAGAAAAACAAAGCTCGCTTAGGGATCGATAATTTTGGCTCTTGCCCTCGAGCGCAATAAATAAGACGGAGTGTGTAGGCAGAGTAAGGGAGGAAGAACCGCCGCGCCGCTGCCTGGGTGGGGCGAACGGCCACATCCTGCGGAATAAGACGAGGGACGAGAGCGATTTTCAGGCTGGCAGGAGCTAAAGTTGCGGTCGCGACGGCGCTCGACAATCTCGATGTCCGCGCGAAATTCGCAAATTTAGTGCAGACGCGTGAGAGGCGGCGAGAAAGCGAAAGGGCCAACCCGAGCCAGAGCTCCCTCCGCGCGTATCGCCAATAATTTGGGAAAAGCTTTTCTGGCGCTCCTTCGGAGGCTAAACCCCCATTCTGCCCCCACCCTCGAGGCTCCTCGGACGGCCTACGCGCACGACTGGCGCACATTTAATTTTCCCCGACGATGAAGACACTGGCCAAGCGGACTCGAGGATTTAGGAGCCCCTGCCTCTGGGCCGTTGGCCCTCCGAGCTAGCTTGGTTAACTGCCCGAAATGATCTTTACGAGCCTGACAATACTTTGAGCTTAAATTATTGCTGTTATTGATCTCTCAACAACATCTCTCTCGTTTGCTTTGTCCTCTCTCTCCGTGCTATTTCATGATCGGAGGCAAAATAAAAGAAGAAAACATTTTTACAAGCGGCCGCTTTGAATAATTTTTTACGTAAATCATATAGGCGAAGGGTAGAAGCGAGTCTTGTCGGAGCAGCGATAAAGCCAAGGAAAACTGCAAGACAAAGTGTTGAAGGAAAATAAGGGCAAATAAAAGGGCGGGAAAAAGGTGAAAATAGTGGATCACGCGAAATGAACTTTGGAGATGAGATGGGAAAGAGGAAGCGAGAGAGCCGGTACAAGCACAGAGCCAGAGAGAGAGAGAAAATGAGTAAGAGAGAATGAGGAGACGGCAGCGGCAGAAAAAAGAAAAGAGATGAGAAAAGGGATGAGAGGACGATGGTGACAAGAGATACGTCCTGTTATGCATTCAAATGCTGGCCGCGGCGGTGGCTTGAAATAAAACGTCAAGTATTTTTGCTCAACGAGGCTTGCTCTCGCTAACCTCCTTTCACCGGCTGAGCGCTTTTCTTAATTCCTCTTGATTTTATCAACTTTCACTTCGAACACGGAGTATTGCCGTTGGACATAAAAAAAAAAAAGATGAGCTCGACTGCAGCGAGCACTCGAGCGGGAGGATGAGTCGGATCTTCTTCACACCTCATTCTACACTTTCGATCTGTGTCGTAGGCTCCCCCTTTTCATCAGCCCGCTGCTGATCTTCTTTTCCGCCTGGCTCCGCTTCTACTCTAGTTAAGTATATTCGCTGCTTTATAGACGAGTTGCTCGGCCATAGGACGACGTAGTCTCGAGAGTGTCGCGCGTGCCGATCTGACGCGTCACGGGGGCGCTTTACAAGAGCGAGCTAGCTTTCCTCTTGAGCGTGTTGCCTGACAATGCGGACACCCCCTCCCCTTGCGCCTCGAGGCGTGCTTCGACGGCAATCCCACCGACACCAGCCTCCCACCCTTGTACCATCAGCCCCCCTTACCCCGTTCGGCCCAACTACGCGCGCACACACATACCGCCGCCCCCGTCACATCCCATTTCGGCTTTATTGGTCGGGGAAAAGAGGTCGCGGCTATTCCGGCGGCTACCCCCTACGCTCTCCCCCTCGCTAGCCGAATAAAGTGCTTATTTTTCTTCGGTCGCCGAGACATTCTGATATGCCTGAGTATTTGTTTAGCGATGGAAATGCCTGCGCCGCTATGGCTGCAGCGAGCAATGAGAAAAGTTTAAATCTTTATCATATCCTTTGTCTAATTCAGTAGAAAGAAACAATTGATTATCCTATTAGCAATAGTGTTCTATAAAGGCTTTTATAAACTATACAAAAGCTGTATGGATTTAATAGCTTGTTTGGCGCGATTTCAAGGCGAGTAAGCGTGCAGGAGTAAGTATCCGAGAAGGAGTTGGCTGTGTAGGAGAGCGAGCAGCTAGCCAAGGAGTTTTGACGCTAGAATTTACCTGTCTAGGCTAATGTTTGAAAATAATTCATCAGATGCTTAGTAGAGGGCCGAGGGGACTAACGATATTCAGCCGCGGCTAACGAGCTTCCGGCTGTAAGTCGCGTCTTATCGCGGCAGCGGCCCGATCCGCCGGAGAGAGAGAGAGAGAGAAATCGCGCCCGCAGGTTCAACGTACGCTGAAAAAGCGCGATCGTCGAAAAAAAAAATTGCCGGCATGCCGAGGGAGGCAGGGAAGTCGGGGGAGCTCTCGGGAAATCCATGCGGGCTGCGCCCTGCTGCCGGCGAGAAAGGGCAATAATGGGCCGCGCGTGCGGCGGCGGCGGCGGCGCCCTTACAAACAAGCCTCACGTCTCGAGCCCCTTCCTCCTATCCACCGGCAACACCCTATCTGGCCCACCTTCCTTCACCTCACCCTCCCGTGTGTCTTTCATTTTTTACGAGGACAACCTCCCACCTCCAGCCCCCCCTCGTGTTCTCGTCATCTCCTACCAGTCTACCACGCGCTATACGCCTCTCTAACCCCGACAGCAGTCTTCTTTTTATCTTCGCTCCCTCAGCCTTCCCTCTATCTTTCGCCCCCACGATCCATCTACAGCTTCTCTTTCCACTTCTGCTACCTATACACGTCCCTCTTCGAAATGGCATATTTTATTCTTGCTCAATACTTCAAAGTTTCAATTTTTACAACGCTCGCCAATTAATGATGCTGTCACTTGAGTATTTGCTCTCTAGTTGTGGTTGATTCATTAAGTGCTTCGATATCTTTTGGTTTTGATACTAACAAAAAATAATTATTGATAATAGTAAAAACAAACGCAGGCTATAAGTATAAGTTTGCGTAATGGTCAATAGGTTAGCATCCAATAGACACTGCGAAAATCACTTCAAAGCTGTGTAGTAAGGAAGAAAGACAACTAGTCGGAAGCGAAGATGAATGAGAGGCAATAAGGGAGAAGGACTTGGCCGAGTAAAAGGGGAGGAAATTCTGGTGGAGAAATAGGAAGGGAGGAACATCAAGCTGGATTTCCGGGCATTGGAGAGTAAAAAATGAGCCGGCATTTGGTGCGGACGAAAGCAAGCAATTCGAGCTCACCACGAACAAGCGCGCGCGCGCTCGCGTCTATCGTCCATCTGGCTCTCAGTCTCGTCTCCGGCAACGAGTCGCATGCTGCCTCTATACGGCTGTAATACAAACGGCCAAGTTGAGATTTGGCGAGAGAGAAAAGAAGAGAGCGACCGAGTACTGGCGAGCGAGGCATCTTACGCAATGCTTTTGCCAGACCCTTCACGAGCCTTCAATATTTTAAGTAGGCTTTACCTTGATCAGCAGCATATTGAGCTAGGATTACTTGAATATTTTGACAAGGATTACGTATATTTTCTCCTCTGCTCAGCTGCCAAATCAGCATGACATATGAAAACTATTAAAAATGTAACAGTAGCGTTTTTCAGCTGGTGGCTTGTGTGTGAGGCAAGATGCGCGTGGCTGTGTCCGAAGCAGCGAGAGTGAGAGAGAGGAGCTCGGGGGTTCAACTAAAATCTGGCAGTCGCCGGCTGCTGCACGTGCAGCGCAAAGTTGGAATCTTCGGCCTCGTGCGCTGGCCCCGCGCGCTGGCCCTGGCATTTGTAAGCGAATCATCCGGCTCGTTTCTCAAGCGGTCCCGGGCCGTTATCTTCCTCTTCTGTGTATCCTTGCTTGTCGTTCGCCGAGCCAAAGCCCCGAGATTCCGCGATATCTCCTTTGTGCTCTCGCGACTGGGCCTGGCAATAAATCCTGCTGCCAGGCTGGAGGACGACCAGTGCGACCGCTGCCGCGGCGTAATCCGCATGCGACAGTTGGTGCACGGGGCCGTTGCTTTACATTTTCAATTGTACACTCGTCGGAGGCGACCAGCAGCTTCGGCCAACTTGGCGGGGGGAGGGAAGAAACCGGGGCCGCGCGCATTAGCGCTTGCTTGCCCGTTAATCGATTCCGCCCGAGCCCCGTACACTGGCCTTCTTCATGGCGGGGCCGGCTTAAACGGCAATTCACGGCACGCTAAGCTGCCTTTTTCTCCGACGTTCGCTCGGCTCTTTCGCTTACCTACGCGGCTTGCGCTTTTTATATCGCCTCAACATGATCTTAACGCGAGATCATTGCCACGGCTAACGCTTCTCCTTCGCACCCTACTTCTCTCTCTTTCTCTTTCTCTCTCTCTCTACCGCCCCTCGCGTCTGCCCCGGCACACATTAACTGCATACGAGTAGGTTTATTTATTGGAAAAAGTCGACTTTCTTCTAGACGATGCTTACTTTTTTCTTCAGTTGGAAGCTCTTCTCGTTTTATTAAAAAAAAAAAGAATAAAAAAGTAGGATATATTCGAGGTAAAATGTGCATGTGGCTAATTACTTGACTATAATTTTCAAACGAATTTTGCTCAAAACCTCTCGGGGATGTGAAAAACCATAAATTCATTTGTAACAAGCGCGATAGAAAAGGGCCAGAACAGTTTTAGAAGACAAGTTTTAGAAAACAGTGTACAAATGTGCGGGAAAGTTGAGAAGCCGTACCTCAAAAAGATGTAAGAGAATATTTTCGTGCAGCGATTTTCTTAAGAGAAACTAAAAACTTTTGATGTAACCTGAGAACCATAAGGGTTTCCTACGAGAATCATACTTTATCATATTTTCCACTTTTCACTTACCTTACTTTCGGAGAAACTTTGTTGTATCGAAAAAAAAAGAAAAAAAAAAGAAAAATTTGCATAATAGTAAGCCAAAAAGAAGCATTGTGTACGAATACGTGGTGAATATACAGATAATGCAGAGAGAAACGCAAAAAGAGAAAAAAAGGAATTATAAAATACAAATAATTCGAATGTTTAATTGTTTAATGAGAGCTTGCGAGGAAGAAAGAGGCGTTATATTATTGTGCGAATTAAAGCCGACATATGTTAATAACGAAGAAAAAGATTCTGGCGCGAGAGTGGGTAGGCCGTCGTGGAAGGGTGTTTGGAGGTGAGAGAAATGTCGGGGGATAGGGGTGGAGGGAGAAGCGTCACGCGAGAGCGTGGGAGGGAGCCGCCGAGGGGGGTGAGCCGTAATAAATACCTCAGCGCCGGCAGACGCGCGCGTCGCTCCGCGCCTTTTTCCTGCCCGTCACGCTACGTAACGCCGTTCGACAGCCGAGAGCCGTGAATTCCGGACGGACGCGAGCCATGCGCTAATCTCGCGTGACGCGATTGCGACGGCTCGCCGTCAGCGGCCTCGTCACGCGAGCCGACACAAAGAGAGAGAGAGAGAGAGGCGGTCAGCCCTCGCATATCCCCCATACGCCTCTTCTCATCTGGCTCGCTGCTTTTCCAGCTACACCAATAGCCTTAGAGCTTTTATAGTTTCGCAATGCTGGAACATTTTAGTTTTCGTCAAGTTCAACTAAACACCGCTAGAGCGCAATCGCGAGGTATGAAAAATTGTGTCTTCAGGAAAAAGCTTGTGGGAAGCTGGAGGAAAAAAAAGTAGTCGTAAAGGATTGAGTGGGATTTTAGTGCATTAGATTAATAGGGTGAATTGCGAGGAGAAAGGGCCAGTAGACTCGTGGAAATCACGGAGATATCCATTAGAGGGGAGTCGATAATTTTTCAGGTAGCTGACTATAATTGCGCGAGGTGGGGGGGGGGGGGCAAGAGCCCGAGGAAGGAGATTAGAGGTTCGAGAGTCGAGAGCGACCCCCCGGGGAACTGAGGAGTCGCAGCTTTCCCCGGCTGCAGCTAAGTGCCGGGCATTCCGCGCAACGAGTCTTTTTACGAGCCCCGATAATTCTTCCGCGTGACATTCTTCGTCTGGGCATTGCTCGCGCTGGTTAGCGCCTTCGCTACTTGCGGTCTCTGGCGTGTTCCTGCCAGCCCGACTAGCTTGGCTTGCTCTAGCTCTGCTGCTCTCTCTCTCTCTCTCTTCCGATGAGGAGAAAAAACCTTTATAATCCCCGAATGTCATTTATTTTTTGCCGCTTCTCTTATATTTTTACTTGTATTTTTCCGTTGCTCGAGCCCAGCTTGCGCGCAAAGCAAAAGGTTTATTGAAAATATTTTCTCAATGTTATGGGCTCTTATTGAGATGTGCTGAAATGAAAGAAACGTTTTTCAAAACAGGCCTGCAGAGAGAGAGAAGAGCCATGGCATGTATTTCATAAATTTATGTTTTTATTTGATTTTCCTCGAGAGAGCGAGCTCTCCCTTCTTTGCATATAGAAGCGCGCAAAAAGCTGCTCTTTTGCGCGCGAGCCTTTAAAAAGCAGTGCATTACGAAATTCAATGTTTTTGTTCGGCCGAGATTAAAAAGTGCTTGAGAAAACAACATTTTAAAAAGGACTCGACCAAAGCCAGCGAGCAAACTGGGGAGTGTGAAGGAAGGGGGGGTAAAGACAAAATATAAATAATTTGCAGGAAAGTCGACAGTCGTCAGGATGCGCTTCGGGTTGCGAGTCTTTAGCCCTTATAGAGTCGTCGGAGTCGTCGAAAGTCTGAAGGGCGTCGCGCGAAATGAAACACGCCCTCGAAACTGACTCGACTCTTTTCACGTCTGGGCCTGGCTAATAGCACGCAGCAGCGGCAGCATCAGTATAGGAGGATGCCGTATACGCGTGTGTGTCCCGAAGCAAAGTACCTTCTAGTGGCAGTATACCAGATAGCGCAGCCTCGGTACGAACCCCTCCTGGCTTCTTTCGCCGCTAGTCTCTCTCCCTGCAGCAGCTACTACTGCCTTTTCCCGTGACGACTTTTTCACCAGCGCTAGTAGCCACTGACGCGCGTACCCGCCCCGGCACACGCTATTTTTTACCTTTCGAGCTTTAACATTTCCTTTTTTTTTATTTCTAGCCTCTGGTTTTACTCGCACACCCAGCTATTCTTCTTCATGTGATCTTTTTGGCTGCTGAAACCCTAGCACCTTTTTTATTTTCTTCAACGTTACGTGCTATTTTGACAAACTTTTAGCCAATTTTTATTTCGTGCGTACTTTTGCAAAAGGATGCCTGTCTTCGTAACTTGCAAGTTATGTACATTTGCCAAGCTATAATAACTCCAACAGCCTTGGGCGCTTCCAAAAAGGGAGCCGGGAAAAACTTTGCAATACCCTTGTGCTATGACTGCCATACAAAGCTTCATAGACAATTTTGTTGTCTTTTTTTTTCACATAAACTGTCCAGTCGCAAAATTGCATTTTCATATACCTTATTTATTTATTTTTATTTTGTCGAGTTTGACATATGATCCAAGGATAATTAAAATCTAAAAATGCTGTCGTATAAAATAGGCGGGAAAATGAAAAAACTGAAGGCAAGGAGTGCAGTTAAAATACAGAGGACAAATCCCTGAAGGCTAATATTTGAAATAGAGAGGGGGAGAAGATCGTTAAACCGAGGATGAATTTAAAAAAATAATCCCTTGTATAATTTTGATCCGGGGAAAAGGGAGAGACGCAGGGCAGAGTGTCCGCGCGCGGTGGGCATTTCCCTTTTCCGTCGTTATCTTCGCTCTGACCCAGAAAGCAGCGAGAGTTGGCGTCGTATAGTCGGCTCTCGCGGAACGGAAAAAATAATGGCAGAGTGCCGCTGGTGTGTGTGTGTGCGCGCGCGAGAGAGCCGAGTAGCCTTACGCTCGCTGCCGTGATATGCCGGCGCGTGAGCTGGGTAAAATTAAGTCTGCAATATTAATTCGAGAATGGGGGCCGGGTGTCGCGCGCGAGGGTGAAAAAAAGCACAGGGGGGCGGAAAGGGGTGAAGGTGTGCGGCTTGGCCCGTGGCCGGGGAACAATAAGCGTACGCTTGTTGGGGTGTAGAGGAGGAGCTGTGACCCTCCGGCGTTACCTCCACCACTGCCGCAGCCGTCGGGGGGGGGGGAGGGCTCGAGATTAAGCGGCTCGCCGCGATACGCTCGCCGAAAATTGCCCCGTTGTTTTCCCGATTACCAGCAGGCCGGGGACAGCTCTTCCTCGAAACGGACCTGCCCGCGCCCGTTACACCTGCTTCGCTCGGCTCTCTCTATCTCCCGATAAGCGTTAATTGCATTAATGGAAATTGTTGCCAGGCTTACGCGACCGCACGTCACTTTCCCTCGAGTCTCTGATACTCTTGCTACGTATTCTATAAGCTTACCTGCAACTTGATCCTACTGTCCAAAAGTTTAAAGTTAATTTTGCCCCATCTTTTTCTTCCTCTCTCCAACTTTCCTGCTTTCTCATTAGTTTAATTTGGCCGTGTTTCATTTTACCTCCAGCCTGTTCTAGACTTTGCACAAAGCCCGCGATTAATGAAATCAAAATATTTCCACCATTGTTGGGGCTCGCTTCATTATTATTTATTAATAACACATCTAATTTTAAAACTTCAATTGTTTTAGTGCCCTTTTTTTATATATACCATGCGTCAGAGCGGAATGCTTTTTCGGCTCGGAATTATTTTTTTTCCAACGTCCATTTGAAAATTTTCATTTTATCCTTGCTACAGGCAATCCAAAGGGCAATTACAAAAATACAAGCTCCAGAATATCGGCCGCAGTAAAAAATTCACGGATCTGCAATTCAGCTTGTTTTATTTGAAAATATACTATTGTATTTTATAGCAAATAAACTAAACTCTTGCTATATTTTTTTCTCCATAAAACTTTAATGGTACAAAGCTGCCTGTATACATAAGGGTGATTTAACCCTTTTTTTCTTTTTCTATCAACCTAAACGCTTGTGCTGTAGAAACAATAGAGCATTGCAGGCGTGACATTTTGATTTTCTTCGGGCTGCTCAGCCCTCATTTCGTTTGGGCTTATGCAGGTGGACCACGCGAGATTTGCTCCAGGATTACAGAGAAAGAAAGAGGGGGAAAGAGAGAGAGAGGGAGAAGGGGGAGATAGAAGGGTCAGTAGAGGTCCTCGAAGCTTGGCTATTCCATCGCAGGCTATTCCGCGAGAATGCGCGCCGTTTCAATTTAACGACAGGCGAGTGTCGATCGTTGCATGCCCGAAAGTGAAAGAGAGAGGGAGAGAGAGAGTGCTGTGAGGGGTGGAGGTAGCAGGGTCGCTACAACGGCCGAAGGTAGGAAGGGGTTCGGGAGAGATGGCGGGTCGGAGGGGGCAGCTGCAGCCTGGCGGTTTACGAAGCGCGAATGCATCGCGCTAATTACGGTCGACTGGACAGCCGCTGGAAGCTGAAAGCTCGGAGGAGTATACACATGCAAGCCAGTCCGGACGTGACGTTTAGTTCGTTTAACGCATCGCGTGTTAGCCGACCGCGCTCTGGAGGGGGGGGGAGGGAGGGCTCGTCGGCGCACTCTGTTTTTTCAAGAAAATCCCAGCGCCGCCCGCGCAAAATTCGGCCAGGCCACCACCGACAACGCGCGCGACTGACTGCCTGTTGACGTTGCCCGACTTCCTCGCGCTCCCCTAATAATTCGCCCTAGCAACCGATCCTATAGCTGCGTGAAAAACACCTCTCCTCTTTTTCCTTGAAATCTTCAAACGAGAGAACGTTTCTTCAAAATATTCAGTCTGGCAACAAAATTAAAGCTCCCCCCTCCTACTTTTATAATCTTTCACTAATTATATAGTTTCTTTTTTTCCTCCAGCCAACTCGGACCTCACGCTTTTCTCTTGCGTTCTTAATGGACGACAATATTGTTTGATAACTCGACAAATAGAGCTTAATATTTGCCGATGAAAAGTAGCCGGTGGTAGGCGTTTAAAGTGTCGGCATCAACAACGTCCAAGTTGGATGATGCTCGGGGCTATAGCGGTCTTAGCTCTAGGCGAAGCCCCCATTAAAATACATAACGAGCTGAAGCGTTTGCATTGCCCTCGCCGCTGCTGAATTTAACATAATCAGTTAAAGTCCTATCCGTTAATAGGGTCCGCTGAAAGGGTAATCGCGTGGCCGCGCTGCTGCTGCGGGGAAAATGCGAAAACGGCTAAAGCGGCGGAGGACACGTAGAGTAGAGAGAGGCTGGCAGCGGCGATGGGCCGCCCCTCGCGGGGACAGTTATTAATTTCTCCGCACAAGTCCGATTATGGTCGCGCATACGAAGGAACGCTGCGGATGCCGGTCCCCCCCGGTCGAGCTCTCCAGCGCGCTTATGCTCGTTGCATTTGCCAAATTCGAGTTTTAGCGAGAGCAGCCTCTCCGCCTCGGTTTTACCCAGTCATTGCTATACTTTTGCAACTAAACTGATACTTGTTGTTGCTGCTGCCGCTGCTGTTGTTAATTCTCAGTTAATTTCCGGGCCGGCCTCCTTTTTTCCCCGCCCCAGCTGCGCTTTTGCTCCGATGCTCTCGACTGCTATACTCCAAGCCGCAACTACCAGGACGAAACTAATAATTTTGCGCAGAGCTAGAAAAGCTTGATAATTCAGCCGGAGTTCCGTTTTTCGCGTAATAAATAAAACGAATTTTCCGAGCGAGAGCAACTCGGCGAAGCTCTTGATGATATTATATTGTCCGAGCTGACGAGCAGATGATCGTTATCCGCTTGTAAATTTTCCAAGCCCATAACTTTGACGTTTTATTTCTCATAAGCATCGTAAAAGCGTATCCTAAATATCCAACGAACATGCTTTTCCTTTCAAAATTAACATAAAATGGAAGATTTCATTTAATTCCGGCGCTACTGCTGCTGCCACCGCCGCGACCACCACCGCCGCTGCTACTGCTGCACTACGTGAAAAGATCTTAATTCACGTTTGTAGCACAAATTCGTAAATCTTCGTTGCGAATAATCACGTTGGAAAATTTACTGCGGCTATATTTATGTGCGCCTGAATATCTGGAATGCAGATATCACGGGCTGCATACATACGCGCGCGCGCGCACACACACGATTTCGAGGCAAGCATTATGTGCACAGTAGTATAGGGAGCTAAGCGTAAGCGGAAGAGTAAAAGCTGATTAAAAAATAACTACTGCATCTTTCCACAGTTTCGTATATGCCCAATAGTAGGAGTATAGTTTTTAGTTGTACTACAACGAGGTTTTAATTAACGAGGAGAGAAGAAAAACATAATTGAGCATGAAATGCTGGAAAAATAATAGAGAGGCAACGACATGGGTATGGGGCAACGCGCTACCGGCCTCCTCCTCCACAATACACTACATCCATCGGAGAGCTTGCAGTCTGTCCTGGCTCGTCGCGTACGGGCGGGCTCTCACGAATCTCTCGTTGAACATAATCCTCTGGACAGGGCAAAACGGCCAACTTCACGGAGCCGAACTTGCCGCGGTTAAAGTTGCAGCAGGGGGGGGGGCGGACGATCGATCCTGAGCGTATCCCGCCGCTGGCAGCAAGCCGCTTCGAGAGAGAGAGAGCTCGTCCGGCGCGCGAGCCAACCGCCGGAGTTTGGGAAAAAGCTCTCGCGGCCTGTGGCTCCGAGTTAAATGCCCTAACCCCGCCACCGCCGCCTAGTTGCGGCTCAAGATCAACACGCGGTCGGGCAGCCGGGCACGCCGCGGACTGCAGGCCCGGCCAACGACTGCATTACCAACTGATTCCGCTTTCTCGTGGTGAACATTTACGATTGAACAGGCTCGAGCGAATACTCGAGTCTTGCTTACCTAGCGCCGCCGAAGCGCAGCAATATTCGGAGAGCAAGCTGAACAAAAGAAATGATTAGCGTAACGCAGCAGCCGAGGTTATATTGTTACCGAGCGCCCGAGCATGGGCGAACCGGACGACGGGAGCTCGGATTGCGGAGAGCGCGTCCTCCGTCGCTCGTCGCAGCTCTCCGATTACAGTCAATCTCGCCGCGCGTAAAAGTTGCGCTTTAGCCGTACCCGCCGCCGGCAAGAATAGAAAATCGATGTCCCAGTTTTGTTTCGCCCAGCCAGCAGGAGGGGGGCACTGTTACCGCGCTACTCTCCTGCTCTTCCTGCTGGCACTGTATATTTATGCGACTCTATACTCCGCTGCTTATCCAGGCAGAGCGCAGCTCCTCCTACGTTACAATTACCACCCTCGAGAGAGAGAGAGAGAGGCTGTATCTTGATCCGCAGCGGATTCCGAGCGGCCGATTCGCTCTTTTTTCCCTTCTCTTTGCTCCTACTTGCTTTTCCCTCTTTTCCCCGACATCTCTCTTTCCGTTTCTCGAACAGGACTAAGAGAGCTTTGTAGGTGGCTAGAGAACTGCTGAAGCGAGTGTGTCTGGATAACGCTTACAGAGCTTGATGATGGATGAGCATGGAGACGCGACACAGTCGACTGTTCAACTGACCTAGCTTGCCTGACTTTAAATTGTCCCGCACGATTTTCCAAATGTTCAAAGCTTTTTCCTTTGTTTATCTATTCCATAAGCCAAGCGTTGCTTGCTGCTGAAGCTTAACGCTGCAGATAATCTAATAACTTGCATCTTGCTCACAATTCGCCGCTTACGCCGCGTCCCAAGCTGTGAATACTGACAACTAGCTTATCAGCCCAGAGATACGTATTTATATGGCTGCACGCAGACAGGAGAGCTGCGCACATACATCTTAGGGATATGTTGGGGGAGGGCAGGAGGAGCCTGCTAATTCCATTGAATTGATGTAACAGATGCAAGATTCAGGAGAACGGGAAGAGGCGAAACACGGTAGTAGTAGCGCTATAGGTGGAACAGCGATTGCTTCAGCCGAGGAACACTGTCTCGTTCAATGCGGGAAATTATCTTGGCTTCCTAACAAATAGATGGCCATTAGTATTCATATTTCAAGTGGCCGGGGGGAGGTGCGAGCCCGATCAATGAGAGAGGGAGAGAGAGAGCGATGTCTCTTCAAAGTCGCAGCTGCTGATATGCAGCCTTCGTGGCATCGGCTATCCCACCATTGCGCAACCCAGCTTTTCTTTGAAATTTACTCCAGCAGTGTGTCGTTGCACTAGCAAAGCCATTTCTTTCCATTTCCTCACTCTCGTCCGCTCCTCCCCGACACTCGAGCAATTATTGCGCTAGTCTTTCTCGCTCTCTCTTCTCGTTCCTAACTCGTAGCGTAAATTCAACAATTTCCCCTTCTCTCTCTCTACATGTTGCTTTCCGCTCAAAAGACGCGGCTGTGTGACACAACAGTTGGCCCGGCAAACGAGACCAGAGCTCTATAGATCTAACGGAATTGGAATAAAAAAAAAAAAAACAGCAACAACAAAAACAGAAAGAACAGAGAAATAAATAACTGTTCTGGCATGCCTGGTGACGTACAAACATTTGTATTGGCCAGTTCATGTCCACCAATATTGAAATATCGCATCGCGTCCCTCCGCGTATGGAATTTCAAATGAGCTGCAGTCAATCGATCCTTGATTTATTTTCTCACCGGAAACGTCTTTCAAGTATCGGTGTGAAATACAGATGTACGCGTACGTGCGTGTGTATACATGCAATTTGCAGTAAAGGTAGAGGTATTGAAAACTACGCGGACGAAAAAAGGTGCCAATTAGATTATCACTTTAATGCCGGGTAATTAACAGATGATTGCCTAACAATTAGCAACGCCTTATAAAAATTGAACTCTATTGGAAAAGTTTGAGTTACTTGTAGATTGACACTTTGACACTTTGCGCCGAAAAGTAATTAAAGTAGGATAGCCGCGAACTTGAGATAATTTTACTTTGAAAACAAAATCTATAGATCATTGATGGGGCGCATTTAAAATTTAAATTGGCCCTAAACTTACAAAACGATTATCAAATTTTATTCAAAATACCTATGGTATATCATGGAGATATTTTGGTAGCTATTAAAAATGGCGTTAGCAAGGCTATCTGTAAAGCTAGCTTCAATTGATTATGAAATAAAAGAGAGAAGTATCATGATTGGGGGCTCGGACGAGGCCGGAGCCATACACGCCTACACGGAATATAAAATTGGCAGAGCCGGAAAAGACACTTTTCCAGCGCAGGTAAATCAAGCGAAGGGCCAGCGGAGGCTCGAGCGCGCTCGGTTCAAATTATCCCCCCGCGGTAATCGCATTAATCGACGATCCTTGATTCGGCCTATAATGATAAACCGTGAATCAGTATATTTAACCATCGGCCAGAGTCGCAGTAGCAAGGGCCAGCAGCAGAGAGCGGGCTAGCGGTGAAAATCGCACGCTTCTCGCGCGATGACGATTAACGAGAAAATTCACTGGGCCAGTTAGCATGCAAATGAGAATGCTTCTGTCGCATTGCTACAGCCTCCATCTCTCCCATGACCCCCCGCACACACGCGATTTATACGCCGGCCCAGCCTCATATCGTTAATTCTGTCGTTGCGCTTTTTGTTTGCTGCTTTAGCAACACTAGCATCGATAGCAGCAACGGTAAAAGTAGAGAAGAAGCAATAATTTTCTAAATTATCCTTCCTCTATATCTCGGCTTAATTACGGTAATTGTCGATTGATCGCCGGCTCTCGGTCCTTCAGTCCCCAGGCGAATCCCTCCTCGCGCTTTGCGAATTAGAAGGAAAGCGCCTCGAGTGCCGTGGGCGTGCTTGCGCGCGTGAGCCCCTCCTCTCTCTCCCTACCAGATCCCGCTCCTCATCTGCCACCCCCCCCATCTCATTCCCAGCCCGCTCCTCTCTGAGCCTGTCCTCTATGGAAACCGTAATAGTCCGGGGTAGAGCGCGCGACCCAAGGACGAGACTATACTTGCCGCTCCGCTCGACCAGCCAGCCCGAACGAATTAACGCACACGCGCGTATAATCGAGGTAGCTCCAGCTTGGCAATTAACGGCGCGAAGGAGAGAGCCCAGCCGATTATTAGTCCCCCCACACACGTTCGAAATAACCCGGTGCCGACTGCATATCTGCCCCTAACCCCTTACCACTTGCTTCTTTTCCGCTTTGTTTCTCAAAAATAAACACGTGTGCCATGCATTTACTTGCTGTATGATTTTTATTAAACTAGCAGGAAAAACATTTGTCAGGTTAAAAAAAAAAGAAAAAAAAACTTTGTCGTAACAGTTGTTTTTGTTTTTTCATCGGAAAAAAAATAACAGCAGGCTTTTTGTATTTACCTTGCGCGTCTCATCCATATGTAGTAAAAAAAAGTCTTTTTGAAAAATGTAAACAAATGTAATTCTTCGATTCTTGCATGAAAATGGAATATAAAATTGCAAGTGAGCAGAAACAGGGTGAGGCAGGGTAAATCAGCCAGTAGAAGAGATCCGGCTATGGTCAGACCAATGATATGACCGAGAGTTTTATATGCAGAAGGTTAGGCTGGCTTGCGAATAATCTGTCAATATAACGCAATCCTTGTGTCTATTTGCTCATTTTTAACAAGTAGGCAACTGAATGAGGAAAGGGGGACGAGCGTGCGCGCAGGAGCTGCTCGGCGAATCCCGCAGCTCCACGCACGCCGCGTTTCAACAAAGTTGCAAATTGACGAGGTGCGTCTGGCAACGGCGGGGCAAGGCTCTGCTGGAGCTTCGTTTCGGCACTTGCTAACAACCCTATTCACCAGTTCGTGGTAGTCTATCTCATAAGTGCTGAGTCGGCGCGCGAATGACGACTCGGTGCGCAGTCATCGCTATTGCCTTCTGCGGCTACTGCTGCTGCTCGATGAAAATGCAGTGTGCAGCTGCTTGAAAAGCCCGAGTTTCCCTACGAGCGAGGGAAAAAATGGTGTAAGCTCCCGGCTTATCGCGCAATTCGTTGTTTTCTTTTTACCATACGTCAGTTGACCGCGGTAAATAAAAAGCGCGCTCGATGAGGAGCAAAAGAGAGAGAGAAAAACGTGAAAATCCAATATGTCATTATTGGATAAAGGATATATACGTAGAATATCTGCTCGGCTGCTGGACACGCTATCCGCGATTTTACTGCGCTACGTAAAGCTGGAGCCTTAAATTTTAAATATTTCCGCGAAGCCGGAAGGAAGAATCCGGGCAAGCGAAATCCAGGATATTCTTGAGCTAAAGTCTTATAGCGGTGCGCTAACGATAAAATTTTACTGGCGTCTGGCGCGAGACGACCTTATTCTACTGCCGGGGCGCGCGCTTAAAATTGTCGCTCTGTGTCCCCGGCTTGCCCGGGTCTGTGCAGTAGTTGTAGCGAGAGAGGCAACATCGGAAAAATTGGCGCACGCCGCTAACATTAGACGCTCGCAGCTAACGTTATCGAAAACACGGAAACAAACGAGAGCGCAGCCGTGATAGCGCCTAGCCGACGACTGCACCTATATACATGTGGAATTGCAAAGCCAAGAGGGACAGAGCGAAGGGAATACAACGTCGAGAAGCGCCGTCTTGGCCCTGTCGCGCCGGCTTCCTCGGCCAGCCAGTCGACGGCAGCAGCTCTGACTCGAATGTCTAAATGTAAAGAGAGGATACTTTTCTTATTTTACTCGAGCGTTCCTTAATTCGAAGTTATTGTAGAGACGCTCGTTGCCTTGCCAAGTGCCCCAGCCTTTTCCCCTTTACCCAGACATATTATTTTTACCTTTTCCCGCCTCTTTCTCTGCTTTTCCTCCTTTTTATACAAACTTCTCATTTATTATCTACCTTAACTAAATATCGTCTGTTTATTTCCATTTTACAATTAGTCAAATTTCATTTCAAAAACTACCTGTACGCGTACACCCACATTCTTAATGCCCTTGCTTATATATGTATATTTTATACGGGATAATTGTGATTCCTTTCTCACTGCGCACCTGTTTTTTTCTAGTTTTCTCTAAAAGTATCAAGATAATTTAAAGAAAAGCCGCTTTAATAAGTCAAATTGTATACTTGAAATGCAAGGTGGTCGCGAACCGAAACACAATGAACTCCTCTTCTTTACTCGTTAAAACGCATATAAGAGAAGTATGCAGACTGAGAAGAAAATATTAAGAGCAGAGCCAAGGAAAGTAAAATGTTTAGCGTCTATCCTTTTCTCTCGCTCTCTTTCTCTCATTCTCTCTCTGCCGACTGGGAAATTCGCATTGAATAATAAAACGTTGCGTTGTCGGCGAGGGGCTGGGGGTATCGTTTTGAAAAAAATCAAGTGCGCTTCGTCTGAACTGAAAACAAAGCCGGGGAAATTCTGCGCACGTTATTCGTCGAGCCGGCTGCTGCCGGCCACGTACGCCCCGCGTCCGTGCAGCGGCACAGCAAGGTGAGCGTGAAAATTCAATTTCAATATTAATGAGATAAAGAGGCGGCCACGCGCGCGCACTCGCGCCATAGAATAGCGGTGTAGGTGCGAGAGGAAACGCGCGCTCCCGCCTACCGGCTGCTTATAGGTATTCCGGCCGCATCAGCTGACTCGGGGCTTCGATTGTTCCACAAATCCGGGCTGCAAGCTATAGGCAGACACGGAGCCAAGGCGCACACAGCCAGCATCGGCTGGCCGAGAAAAGGCGCACGCCGGATTACCTTATCCGCGCGAAGCAGCTGCGAGGAGAGAGAAAAAAAAGAGAGACAACCACTGCCGCCGCCGCTACCATACTCGCCGAGCAAGGCGCGCAAACAGGCTTACGCGCGTGTGCAAGCTCGCTTGGAGCTCGGGAATTTGCTATCCGATGGAAACAGCTGGCTGGCGGTGAGCCAGGGCCCCGTTCCCGCTCGACGTCAAGTCGATACCGCGACAAGTAGCTCCAGCGAGCTGGCTAGCCCGGAAAAAATACGCGGCCGTGACGACGACGAAGACGACTCGGTTTTTTCTCGCGTTTTCAGAGCCTCGCGATTCCGATTACGAGCTGTGAGAGCAAATTATTCCCCCCTCTGGATTACCCTGCTCTAGTCTCCACCCTCTTTCTCCCTCTCCCCCCACCGCATGCACTCTTTGCTTGTTTGCTAGCTCATACTTTTGCTCGCTTGGACTAGGTTTCTCTCTATCTTGCTGTTTCTATTTTGAAATACAATAGTAAACGGAGGGATAAGGTTGCACTGCTGAGCAAATGAGTTTTGCTCAGCAGTTAAACTCGTTGCACGTGTCCCATTGCTAATTAACCATGAACTTCTCAAAATTCAATTAAAAAAAAAATATCATTGATTTGAACAAATTATTGATAAAATCTTTAATAATGTAATAATGTTTCTGTCGCTCTGTCGCCTTGACTCCGTGAGATAATGCGTGAAATGTTTCAGCGTATGTAGAGCTGCAACGCCCTGTATTTCCGTTGCTCTCGCTGGAAAGGTCTGAAGTGTTGGCGGTAGCGCGTTCGTAAAATCGCCACGTAATTATGATGCAATTCTGGTTGGCCGATCTAGCCCGAAAGTAGTTAAGCCGGTTCAAGCGCTCTCCTCGGCCATACATTTAAAGATAAGGATAGAGGAGAGACTGACATCGGCTAAGGCGTACCGGAGAAGGTTGTTTGGCTCGCGGCAGCCGATGCTTCAACGCGAACATTAGTAAAAGTGAGGATATTCTCAGCCGAGATAAAGCTTGGATTTTTATGGAACAAGCCGTGTGAAGAAGCTGTTGACCTGAAATCATTGTACGACTCTTTACATTGTGCACAGCGACCATTAAAGCACGCTTTCGCTCGTGCAAGCCTGCTCTGCTGCGCTATGAATAAAGCGTATCCCCGAAAATTACAGCGACCTACAAGAAGAAGGTGTTGCTTAATAGCATCCCCCGTCTTAATTGTCATTGAAATACACGATTTTTCACTGGTGGAAAATAAGTTTGCCGAGGAAAATTACAAAAAACATAAAAGTCCGACTCCGTTGGAAATATCAAAGATCGCGCATGTTCATGATAATCGACAAAGTGAAGGGGAAACGCCGGCGAAGCGACGAGGGGCCGGGGGAGAGAGGAAGAGGCAAAGGCAAAGCCGTAGTATTGAAGCAAGCTCAAAGGAAGACCAGGGGATTACTATTGAAAAAAAGCGAGCCGCGTAAAATGCCTGCGCCCGCGGCTTCAATAATGCACCATTTTAAATCGAAAGTGTTGTGTGCTTGTAACGACGCCAAACGTTTCTTTCTTTCTCTCTGAAACTGAATATCCAGTGGGATCGCTAGGGGTTGGCCACTCTTAAAATCCCTTCGACTAATGTAAATGCTTTAGTCGTGAATCTGTTAAAAAATTGATTTTATAGAGTCCAGTTATTGAATAATTGAGTATTTACATGTGATCCCTTTCTCAGATTCATCTACACAAATTTTATTGTTATTATTGTAGGGGAGAAAGGCGTCTATCACGGAATATAACACTGTGACAGTCGAATGAATAAATAATACCACGCACTATCAGCATCTAAGTTTTATGGGCTGCCGAGTTATAACAGCCATAACCCGCTAACATAATAATCTGATAACCAATAAAACTGCAGGAGCAGCCGCAGCTGCTCGGCGCTTCCTATACCTTTTCCAGCGGTGGGCGCGAAAAGTCGTTTGTCAAGATTAACTCATCGGCCGTCGAGAAAAGTTTGACGCTCGGGAAATGCCAGTACCATCATGCCTCAGCAGCAGCTGCCAGCCTCTTCCAAACTCATTTTCGAGAGCAGCCGAATCCAACTCAATGCAGCTTAATTATCAAGCGGGGCCATTCACCGAGCCTAATGAGACGAAGGCGTTCCGAAGAATTTATCCTGTAGCTCTGCCCCCCCCCCCCGCCGTCAGATTAAATAATCCAATAGCGAATAAAAAATATCGCGAGGCTAGCGCAGCTTCGAAATCCTCCAGGCGTTAATATCATAAGCCTTATACAGGATATAAGGATCAAAGTTATTATAGGAGGCGTTTAATTTAAGGAAGAAAGAGAGGAAGCAGCCGAAGAAATGATCTGTTGAATATTAACTAGTCGGTGGAATGCAATAAATTTTTTCACGAAATACGCTTATCTTGAGAGGCTAAGCTTGATTCAGAACGCCGCATAGATACCTAATAAAAACGCTCGCTTTAAAGATTCTCAATTACTTTTACATCCTTGGACAATACGCGAGGCTCCATAAATTTTTATTAATCCCCTCGCTAATGCCTTCCGAATGAAAATGATTTCCCTTAAAATTTTGCGCTCATTTTTTTTTCTTCCTCATTGCGCCTTCATCGCGACGCAATCAATATTGAAAGAGCGTTCATTTAGATGGAGGCTTGGAAAGCCGGAATGGCGCGCAGCCGAGTATTCCAGTCAATTGACAATAATTACAGCTGATCTAGCCCTAATAGTCGCTGGGGCAGCGGGGACGAGGGGCTTGGGAGGTACTTGATGTCGATGGGTAGAGTAGGGACGCATCCTCGAAGCGTCTCGTCGAGAGGAATCGAAAAAACGCTCCACTCGGCTGGCTGCTCTTCCTCGGCTGCCTCTTGAAAGATTATCCGAGCTATTTGTTGCGCCTGCTACTTCGTCCCCTCTGTTTTTCTTTGCCCCAAGTCACACTGACGACGAGCAGCTCGAAAGCTCAGTTTTATGAGGACCAAATTTTTTTCGACCCTCCCCATCCCCGCCCTTCTCTCCCTCTTTTTCTACTTCTTCCTGCTTTTTATCCCCTCGAAACTTATTTCCTCAGGTATTTTTTTTATTCGCTTCTCATATCATTACGAATTATGGCAAGGACAGCTTCAACTCGGCCCGCTCCCGTAGCCAATTAGGATCGGACTTATTTTTGCACAGGGACTTATTACGACTGAGGGGGGAAGGGAGGGGCCAGGTTTGCAATAATGAAGCAGCAGCAGCAGCTTTTGCTCTGCGGAGTCTCATTTCCAAGTAAGCCCCTCATTGCCCTGGCAGAGCAGCAGCGGCGGGAATGTCCGCGGGAGATAGAAGAAAGGAGAAGGAGCGAAAAGGGCTTGCGGAGGGGGAGGGAGTAAAAAAAATGGCATTTCCCGGAAATTCACGCTCCGGTTAGCAGGCGACCGAGTCCGGCCAAGTTGTCAGGGCAGTAGGGCCGAGAGTAACCTCGTCCGCCAGCGGTTAGTTAAGCTCGTGTAGGCCGTTGCCCGAGACGGGCTGCAAAGTTGCCCCCGACGGATAATCGGATATAGCGCGCGTCTTCGCTGCGGAGCAGCTACTAGACGCGCCGGCCAGGCTAAGAGACTGTCCCTCTCTTGCTTCCCGCGTTTACTCGCTCCCTCTCTCTCCCTCTTTCGCTGGAGTCAGTGCGAATTAAGAGCTCTTATCCTTAGCCGCCACTGGGGCCGCCAGAGATAGCTGCTGTTCCAGCGTTGCATAGCCCATCGGAACTCGAGATTTCGACCTGGCCAAAGTGCCTCGAAGCAGGATGATGCTTGTGGGTGTGGGGAGGGATGGCTGGGCTAAGTCGCGCCTCGGCTTGTAATCCTTGGGCGCGAGCAAGTTGCTCTACTCGATTGCGCTTAAATCGTCCGAGAAGATCTGCAGGCTACTTTACCGAGTAGCTCCGAAAAGCCTCTATCCATTTTCTACTAGTTCGCTTAATTTATCGGACGGTCCAACAATCAGCGGAGTTTTTAATGAAGAAAAAAAATGCCAACTTTCTTCAAAGAGACACCGGGAGAAAATTAGCGCACTCGAAGGCGCTTTATTTCCTCCGAATAGAGAGCGAGCTCTGGAACATGAGGCTAGTCGTCGTAACGCAGCTTATATAGCTCCCATAAGGAAGTTGAATGCGGCGCGTATAGTCGAGCGCCCAGCACGCAGGCCATTTGGATAAAAGTGCGAGGATACGTGTTTGACATCTATAAACCTGACAAGCAACAGCTGGGGAAAAAAGATGACCGGAATATGAAAGTTTAGAAGCACACCTGCAATGAGAGAGAAAGAGAGAGAGAGTTGGCCCCGCACGTGCGCTTTTAAATTTTAGTTTTACGCCAGTCTCCGAATGAGATTTTTCCATTTCGATTGCCTATCTCCTCCTTCTTTAATATCCGGTTAAAGTTATTCTTATCGACTGCTTCATCACTTTTATATCTATATAGACAAGCGCGTATAAAGAGTGGTAAAAAATTTTTTATCAAATATTTTTGCGCCAACAAATTTTTTCGAAGGTGCTTCAAGAAAAATTGATATAATTTTTAAAATGACAGGAGAGCTGTATCGGTTTCGTACTGATTGACTTTCAGACTCGTTAGCTGCGGTGAAAAAAAAAATTATTTAGTTAAGCGGCGGAGAAGTTTTTAAAAATTTCATGCCAGCTCGACATGAACAATTAAAAAATTAAACTCTCCGTAATTTTATAAAGTATAACTTTGAAAAGCCATTAATGGGCTTTGGCTGCCAACTTGTGTATTTTCAGTTAAAATTTTATAAAGTATGACCCAAGTAATTTGTTGTTGTTTTTCAAACGTTGGACTTATGGATTTTTAAATTGTATATTAATTTTACTAATATTACACGTTCAACTTGACAAAACTTTTATAACGAGATAATACTATAACCATGAGATTTTGTATACAAAATGGCCAAAGAACCTTATCTGCAGTACACTCGTTAAGAAATTTACTTTATTTCTTTGCGGTCTTTATTGCGCAGTTTATGCTTTGACATTTTATCTGCTGCAAGCGTCATTCTAGCAGCACAGGCCGTTGTCTGAAAAATATTTACCAACACTTGTCTTCTTGCCAAATCAGCATGCCAAAGCAATCAAAACTTGTCTTCTCCCCTTTCCTCTTCTCTCCCTTTCTTCAGCCGCTACAGCGGCACTTTGTTTATTTTCGCAAAAAAAAAAGGGAAAAGAGACAGGTATAGTAGGGCCTGGGGTTTATTCATATTGCATGTGTTTAAATGAAATTCAAGATATGATGCTTAACCCAACTTTCGTAGCCAGAAATGCAGTCTTATCGGATGGGGGGAAGCAAGTAGGTTATCAAATAGTATTCAAATGCCCATCGGCTTCTGCGATGTTTTTTTTTGTCACGCTGGCCTTAAGCGACTGCAGCATGATCGATCGCTAAAATCATTCATGAGCCAAGGCAATGAAAAGGAGAAGGGAATGGGGTGGCAGTGCTAGTAGTCGGGGGGAGGATGTGGCTAAAGGAAAAACGCGCGGCACTGGAGCCGGCGAGGCCGATAAGGGAGAGAGATCAGCAGGATCTAGTTACGTAGCTGGGACGTAGTCGCAGCAGAATATAGGCTAGAGCTGATTTTTCAGGCAGGGCATTGCTCGTGCGGCCGTAAAAGTCGGCAGGCTGGAGCTAGCGGCAGCTGGGCTCTCCCTCTCGACGACGCGGAGACAAGCGCTCTCGAGGTAGCCGGACCAGCCGTTGCCGTCCCATCGCCGCCGCCGCAGCAGCACTCCAGCAGTGCATAAACCCCTCGATTCGCGCTCCCCGGGGGATATTGCATTTTTCCCGGCTCTTTTTTATTGCTTTCCCTCCGCTGCATAGCCCAGCACCACACCTCCTCCCGGTGTTTTAGAGCCGGAGAGGCTACACCCCCGTTTAATGCGCCTCTATCAGAGCCGACATTTTTTTTTATTGGCTTTGCTTATCGAAATTTTAATTAAAACCTCGCTCCGGGACAAAAGACTTTGTGCTTAACTCGCGCACATCTTTGCTCGGCTCTAAGGCGACAAACAAGCGGAGTAGAAGATATCTATATATGTCGCAATGGTATTTTTATATTGTTTATTCGACAAATAATTCGCTGCAGGTTTGAAAACACGCGGAGAGAGTAAAGCTTCCGACTAGATTAGAATGATGAGTTGAGGTTAAAACAGCAGCTTTACTCCCTTTCTCTTTCTCTCTAACCCCCCCCCCTCTCAGTCTCTTTCGGGCGCGCGCGCGCTCAGAGCTGGATACATTGCACGTGCTCAAAGTTACTCGGCATCAAATTACCAGAGTTCTGCGTAAAGTGCATCGTACTTAGGCGAGAGATGCCTTCAAACTCGGCAAATTGTTCCTCTGATATAACGTCATATCTCAATTTCGCGGATAATAATTGCCTCTTATAGTGCAAGCAAATGCGCGAATGAAACTGCCATCCCTACCGCATGCCCCCCCACCCCTCCCTTCCAAACGTCATTCTCTCTTCAATCTCCAATCAAGTATTTTGTACACGTCAGTTCTGCGTCCTTGCCATCCCACTCGCGAGCTGATTATTTTTATCCTGCGCCTACTCTTGGTAAAGTAATAGTCGATGTGTCGACACGTTGATAAGGTTCCACGTATGCAGCAGTTGCAGCAGCTTCTTTCTCGAGAGCCGTGCAAATCGGCTGAGCGTTGCAGGGGATTATCGTAGAGGACGCTCGTTGCTAGCCGTGAATAAGTGAACTGCAGCAACCGCGAGTGCGCCAGCGGCAGCAGGAAGGGCTGGGGGAGCAATCGTCCGGAGCAAACCGCAAGCCCGGCTCTGCGAGAAAGCTCGGCTGGCCCGGCGATGTCGGCGGTGGCCCGTTAATTGCGCGCCAGCATTCTCCCCTGAAATACGGGGTGCGAGTCTTGCCGCGATTTTCTTCCGAGATCTCCCCCCTCCCCGCGCGTTCTCCTCCCTAGCTTACTCACCCCGAGCCCGCAAGACGCGTTAATGGCCCCCTGGCCTACACGTACACTACATAGTCGCGCAAACTGGCCCCACTCTCCGCGCGATCTCTCTGTTGGGCGCCGGTGCTTTCCGGCAGCCGGGCTAATTAAGCTCCTTCAGAGCTTGCAACGCCGGGGCAACGATGAGCTTTTAGCTATGAACCAGACACTCTTATCTTCGGCCAGCCCATCTTCCCCCGACTTTTCTCACTTTTAATGCATCCTCCTTTTCTCTTCCTCCTCTTTTTTTCCTTCTCCTTTCCTCTTTCTTTTTTTCCTTTTCCACTTTTCGTCTAAACGTCTGCCTAATTATGTGCGCGTAATGCACGTGCAGTTTGAAAATGTCAAACATGTAAGTCCGCTGCCTTCGGCAGACCGGGAAAAACAGTAAAAGCTCTTGACTATTTGAAAGTCGAAGAAATAATTCGAACAAGTCGATCGAGTTGTCCTCCTCGGGCTGCCGAGCTTCCTGGAGGAGCATTAGTATAAATGAGGTGTAGCGAGGCGCAATAGCGAGTCTAGTGCGTGATCGCGGCGTGTCTACAGGTCGCGCGCAACGCGTTTACGCACACACAGAGGCGTGCTTCTCCGACGGAGCTTGCAGGGCCGTTTCTTCGTGGTGTGTTAAGTCGGGGCTGTTTGGCACGCTGCGGAATTGCTCGGAGCCCTGCCTCTCCCTCTCTCTCTCTCTCTCTCTCTCTCTCTCTCTCTCTCTCTCTCTGCGGCCTTGGTTACTCGCAAATTACTGTTTACCTAAAATACCGTGGCAGCTCGCTGAGGCTGGATGCTTTGACTGCTCCAGAGACCCTGGCCCCCGCGTTTATCAGACTGCCGTGAATATGATAATAATGCAAACTTGCGGCATAATTTACCGAGAGTGCGTTTCAATTCGCTCTCGATCTCGAGAGAAAATTTGGCTTTTACTCATGCACTCGCTCCTGGGCTGCTCTCCTGCTAGTGCTCCGCTGCTCCGGCCTCGAATATTCATGCGCGCCCGACTACTGCCTGAAAGCTCATACGAACGACCAAAGCATACCTTCTTTTTTTCTATAACAGTAATGAGAGCCCATGCAGTTTCACTCATTCCCCCGCTTGATTATTTCCTTAGCCAATCAACTATTCGACGAGAGCTATTTCTATAAATAATTAAGCGACGAATAAGGGATGAGCGCCTTCCCCGATAGCGCAGCGCACTCCTGTAGGAAGCTTTGAGATATATGAAAAGTACAAATAAAAATCGCAAGACCCAAAGCTAACCGGCGTGTTAAAGAAACAGACGCTCTCGCGATAATGGTTATTCTCAACAGCTGCGTTAAACTCGCTGCTGCTGATTAGATAAGCCTGGGAAAATTACGATACCGCGAGCGAGTAACATGCGCATACTTGCATCATATCGTGTGCATGAGAATGCCGTCGTCGCAGGCCATGATATTCAGTGCTGTGGGGGAAAACAAAAGAATCTGATAAATCGGCCCAAGGCCCTAAGCGAGCTACAAGCATGTTTGTGCATCTCGTTAGAGTAACCTCGCTTAACCGCGGGCAAAGACCGGAGGAGAGAGAGAGAGAGCTCTCGGGAGGAAGAGAGATAGCGCCCTCGCCAGGGCTATTTATCGCTACTGCCACGAGATATAGTGCCTGCAACAAACTCCCCTTTACCACCATCCTTCGCTCCTTTTTCATACATCCCTAGGCCTCGCTACAACTCAAGGCGCAACCCTTACACTTGCCCATTTCTCTCTCTCTCTCTCCCCTCGCGGCAAAAAGTATTTTACCAGTTGCGCCGCTTTTCCAGAAGAAAATTATCGGTAAATGACGCTTAAGAAATTCTCCTACCCTCTACTCACTGTACATTCTTCCAGCATACAACTGATCGATAGGTGAGGAGCTTTTTCGCCCAACAAACGTTCAGCTCAGCAGCCCGTGCGGAAACTCTCTCAACTGCTGCTCTGAAGCCGTCCGGTTTTACGCCTCGCTACATTAGCTCTCTCTCTTTCTCGATCGTTCTTTTTCTCCCTCTCTCTCTCGAACCTTGACCGTTCGACAAAGATTGTGCAGTCAATAAGCGAGGCAAAAGAAAGCGAGAGAAAGAGAGGGCAAAAAGCTCGCAGCAAGTCGGTGCTGGGCCGGGCTCGATAGTCCTCCGCCTTCTCCCTCTTTTCCGACTTGCCGGCTGCGGCGTGGCCTCCTCGGCTGCTTGTTTTTTCAACACAAGCACCCGGCAGAAATTACTCGCGCTCAGCGGGCGCGGCCAGCAGGCCGCTGGTAATCGAAAAGCCTCGGCGTGCCCACGAGACCCCTGGCTCCGCTCCAAATCGGCTTGCCCAGTCAGTGGTCGCGATAAATCCCAGCAGAACGGCAAGCGCGTGCAACATCAGCAGAGCGGCAGCAGTATAGCGCCAGACCTACACGCTGCGATCCTGCCTCCGAGAGCCTGCTGACGGCTTGGCCTCCTCACCGCGCTCCGGCGCTTCCTCAAAATTCATGCGAGTCGCGCTACGACGATGAGACATATCGGCTGGATGACATGCCTGCTCCTCCTCAGCCTCGAACAACTTACCTCCTTGTACCGCCCCTGCTCTTTTTTCATCATTACCGTATTCGGACAGGCATTATATTTTAATAAAACATTTTTTTCAAACTCTACCATTTTTCGTAAAAATATCAAGGGACAGTAACGAAAGATCAAATTTATCGTTAGACGGATGTAATACGTTTTTTTCAAATTGCGACAGTCCATCTTCTTCAAAGACGTCTAATATAACGACGGGTGATATCGTATTTCTTAGATTTATGTAGTCTCACCGTACCCAGCTTGTTCTACTTAAAACGACAAAGTTTCTTTTCGCTGAGCTTGCAAACGTGTTTTTACAATAATTGCATGTTTCTCTAATAACAAAGTAATATAGCAACGTCGGGAAAAATAATAAAAATATTTTCAGTGTAATAATTTAAAGTTTGAATTATTCATCCAACGTGAATCCAATTTGACGATGAGCAGATGAAAACGTTTTTTTTTTATTAAATTTACTAGGAGAAAAAAAAATGTGAAAATTATGCTTCTGGCCGTGTTAAGCAGCTCATAATGTTGGAAGGGAAAAAAAGCTCTTTTATCAGGGAATAAAATCTCGTCTGAATTTATCCGCTGACTGGGGCACTTTTTCTCGCGCAATTTATCGAGTTGCACATCAGGCGGAGAAGACGAGAGGCCAAGCGGTCCTCCTGCTCGAAATTCTACATTGACGCGGCGAATGAAAATTTATCAAGACTAGGAGAGAGAGAGAGAAAAAGGGGCTGCGGTGGGATGGAGTAGAATCAAGTAGACCGTCTGGCCGAAGGCGCTTGGGCTGGCATATAGGGGGGTCGGCCAGAGTCGTCCGGGGGTCGCGTTAGTTATAAGTGACGGGGGAGAAGTTCAAAAGTCTCTTTATCCCTGGCTGCAGTGCGGAGCCAATGGAGGGCAAGAACGTTTGGCTGCCACGAGAGAAAAGCCCCTTGAGCCTTTCTTATCCGAACTGCCGTGGTCGTCGTCAATGCTGCTATTGCTCCTACTGCAGCTGCCGTCCGTGACCAGCCCCAACGCTGCTATAGTGCCGTGGACCAGAACATACTCTCGTGACGGGCTTGTGCGAGGTAAGTAAGGCTGTTTGGTTTCGCGGCTTCCAAGATAAATAATTGCTAGAAGAAAGAGAGCCCTTTCCGTCTAAACATCCTGCTGAAATTCGATGCGTTCGCCGGGCAGTCTATTTTACCTTATTACTTACTTCATTACTCTTCCAATGCCTTTTTCGAGTTTGTTTCGCATAGTTGGATGTATATACGTAACAAATGTACAATTAAACGTGTAAAACTTTAGAGAATTAAACTAGAACTGTTGGCAAAAGTTACCGGCCAGTCCTCATTACTGGGCTCATAATTGAATCTATCAAGAGCATTCGATAAGCCATAGTTTTGAAAACACTTTCTCAAGTGAAAAACTTTTGAAAGAAATTGATTTTCTGAAAAATGTTGTCTAGACGAAATATCTGATTTTGCTCCGATCGTTACTTTTCCTCGCGCTCAACTAGAAAGGCCAGAAGTTGTTCAAACTTGTAAAGCGATTTGGAAAGTGAGGATTTGGAAATAAAGCAGAATGACAAAGGGAAAAAAGGAGGAAATCCGTTAAATAATTTCATCTTCCCAATCGTTTTCCATTCAACAAGATGAAGTGCTCGGCCCTATCTCCTATTCCCTCCCCCTCTTCGACGTCCTCGGAAATAGCCGCGTGAATTGTGGGCTATAACGTTCGCTGTCCTCAATAATTCGTTTGACCAATTGCGCCGGCTTACGGGCCCGAAAGAAGCCAAAAAAGCCTTATTTGAATGGCGATTCTCTATCGGCGTGCATTCTTCCCTTTCCAATTATTCAATCAAACGCCGAGCGGCAATTGTGTTCTGTTTTATTTCAATTATTTATTCGTTTATTATTTTTGCGGGACAAGCAAATCTCGAGCAGAAGTTTAACACAAATTGACGAATCGTGAAATTTATTTAGGAGGCCTGGAGAACAAAGAAGACAAATTAAGATAGAGGAGAGAGAGAGAGAGAGAGAGAGAGAGAGTAAAGAAGCCGATGGGTTGGATAAAGGCCGAGAGGGGCTTTGCAATTTGTTTCTCGGCTAGCCAACAGCCGGAAACTTGGGAGAGTGGCAGGCAGACCCTGCTCGCGGCTAGTGACCAAAGTTCTAGCCGGCTTCGAGTAGGGCTTCGTCGGTGGGCTCGTAATGGGCCACTCCTGCCCGGGCGCACGCGCGTCCCCGTGAATGAGCGGCCGAGGGCGGCGATAACGCGATTAAGCTAGCCTAGCGCCTGCCGAGAGAGAGAGAGAGAGAGTCCAGAGAACACTGGGAAGGTGATGAAGCCGTCCTCGCGAGGAGGCGGCCCCGTCTTGCTGCCCCTCCTCCTCTGGCGCTGCGGTGTCCGTTTTCCTCGCCGCAGGACTAATCACTGCCTACAGAAGCAGCCTCGTCCCCTTAATTGCTCGCAGCTCTACAGGCTTTGCGCCGGGCTTTGGAGAGGCCCTCGCACCCTTAGCCACGGCGCTTCCCGGCTGCCCGTAAAACTCGCCCGACACGTTTGTTTGGCCCTCGAAGCGTCTAGTCTGCCTCCTATACACTTGCTTCGGCATTTCGGCCCTGTCCGACCTAGCAATGACTTTGGGATTTCGAGCTTATGTAAATATAGAGGAGCGCGGAACAGTGCCCCTACATCCGTAGAGCAGGTGTGTACTGTGCTCTCCTGCTCTATGCTCCAACCCTCCGTCCGAGTACGTCCTCTATGATTTATAGAATTCAGGCCGATTCAGCTTTCCCTCGAGGACTGGAATACATACAATTCCATGTAGCTGCATGCTCGGTATAGGTGCGGCAGCAGTTGGCGAAAAGAAAATTAGAAAAGAGCCGGGTGTGGCCCAATTGAAGAAAAGGGAGACGGATGCGAGGGAAGAGGGATTGGGGCCAAAGGATTTAAGAGAAGAGCAGCCCGGGCTGCGATTTGTACGGAGAGCGCAGTGCCGAGAATTCCTCCGGCAGTGAAATCCGAGAGCCGTAGTCCCCCCCCCCCCTCCCGCTGGCGTAACAATCCATTAGCCTCGTCTTTTGCGAATGTCTCAAAATTTCGCGGAGAATAATTAAGACGGTACTTTATTCTCTCTCTCTCTTTCGCTGGCCGCCGTGCGCACGCAGGCTGGCCTGCATTAATCACTGCAGCCGAGCTAAGGAGCAGCGGGAGAAGGAGGAGAGAAGTGGTTCGCTCGTTAACGCGCCGGAATTGCCGTTTGCGTTAATCAAGAGCTCACAGCCCGTGCCCAGGGCAGCGACGTATCTCCCTTTTCGGATCGCTCCGATCGTCGTAATTAACGCGACAGCTCGGAATAGAGGGAGAGGAAAAAATGGCAGAAGCAGTAAAAGCAGAGCGCGCCTGGGAGGGAGTCCGAGAGCGCTTGCTCAAATCGATGAGGAGATGTGAGAGCCGTTTAACCTTCGAGGAGAGAGTGGCATCCTGCCCGCTGACAACAGCTCATGTATAATTTGCTTGTCGCCGATTAAGCCGGCTTTTAAAACTCCGATCTAAAGTGGCGATTGCCGACTTTAGAGGAGGCCAGCTGCTCGAGCGTGCTAGAATAAGAGTATTAATACCTTGTAATGCTTTGCTTGGAGAGGTGGAGGCCGAGGAAGCCCGGCGCCAGGGGGCCAATGCAAATGAGCATGAAAACGAGAAGGGCTGCGGCGGCGTGCAGCGCAATTAGGAGCAATTTCGCAGGTAGCCGCCGCCGCCGCCGAAAGTCGAGCGAGCTGCAAAAGAAATCGAACAAGAAGCTTTTTCACTCTTGCGCCCCCCGGTCTTTCCTCGGCTATCCACGGGGATTCTCCTTCTCTCTCTGCCTTCCTGCATTTAATTTTCTACTGCAACTCTCTTTCTCTACATGTATAGAGGCATGCGAGAAAATAAGTCATTGATGCTGAAGCATTCATTATTGCGTGCAAGCTCGATTTTTTTCTGTTTTCTTTCTGCTCACCCTCCTCGGCCTGCCTTGCTGTTTATTCGCTTGCACCTGCAATTACTTACTTGCGCTCTCCAATCATTACTTCGAGGCAATTGTTCTGCTTCGGCTTGCATTCCAACGCCTCGTGTACTCAACTGCGAGTAAGCTCGAATTGTACGAAAAAAAAGAAGCAATAAAATTGATCGACTGGAATATTCAGTTTAACGAATTTTCCCATTTTAAACTTGATCATGCATATGTGAATTGTATAAGAGCGACTAAGGTAAATGTACTAGTCATAAATATAATGTGCACGTACATTTGTGCGTTATGGATACAATGTCTTCTCGCTTTATTCGGGAAAATATGAGACTAGTCGCGGGCTCACAGTAACATTACGTTATCAGCAAATAATGATCGCGATAAGCGCGGCAAAGCTTGCAAGTACGGGGGCGTCGCTTAATCTCCGGCTTGCATTTTCAAAGCCAAGAATAGCCGTAACACCAGTGCCGGCTTCTTATGGTGGCTTGCAATATTGCAAGCTTTTATTTAAAATTTTAATTGTTAGCTCTGAAAAGAGCTTATTATTTCTTTTCAAAAGCTCTTTTCAGGGCCAAAATATTTTAACGAACAAGACTATGCCCCTTTTTTCGAAGCTTTTATAGTAGTATTTCAGCTTGTTCAACGGTGGTCGGGGGGGGGGGAAGGGAGGAAGTTATGAGTCGAGAGGGCCAGGCAGCCAATGAGTTATCGGTAATACACGGGGCGGTGCGTATCGAGCTGGCCCGCCGCACCGCCAGCGATCTCGATGCTGCAAGCTCGGGTCCTCCTCGTAAATACTTGCGCGAAACTTTCGACCTTCGGTTTGCGTGCTCGGCGGACCGACGAGATGGCCCACGTTTTATAAACTTTTCGAGAAGGCACGCCGATAATGCGCTCGTTATAGGCAGCGCCCCTCTCCCCTTGCACCCTCCGCTGCCCTACCTCAAGCCTCCTGTGTACTCTCCGCTTATTTAAACGATGCGTCCAATGGCCGCGGGAGGAGCTTTCGGCCGACTGAACTTTTGCGACTCTCTCTCTGCCCGAGTAATTGACATACTTTTTAATCGCTTCTTCTCCCTATACTCACTACATCCTCGAACTCACATCGCTCGGTCTTTCTCCTTACTCTCTCCCCTTCTCCCTGTTCATACTTGAATGTATAGAGAGAGGAGTCTTTAAGTACTGCACTATTGTTATTGTTATTATTGTGCCACTAGACTCATGTGAAACTTTTTGATTAATTCGAGTCATCGAGGATTATCAAGGAAAGAGTAAAAGAAATAATATTACCAGCACGAGGCGGAGAAGTAGGAGATAACAGCCGAAGAGGCATTCATTCGCGAGGATAGTTGCAGAGTTTTATCCGAGGCGGGCACCACTAGCTATTTCTTTTCTAAATAGCGAATGAAAAATTCAGCCGGAGGAGCACACGGATTCCCGGGATTATTCAAATGTAAAGGTGGTAGCTGCTGCTGCCGCTGCGATTTCTTCTTACCATCGCCGAGACATTCCAAATCTTAGCATTTCCATAATACGTAGAGGAGAGCAGGTGCTGACTATAGACTGCGTAAGACTCTCTCCCGTTGCCCTCGCAACAGCAGCTCATCTGCAGCGCCTCGATATCCTCTAGTACGACATTGTTGTGCAGGCAAAGTTTCTTTGGCCACGGGCGGGCGTCGCTACCAGCCGAGGTGCGAATGGAAAATGGACCATCGGAAATTCTCTCTCTCTCGACCTTTGACTTTTGCCTCTCGACTGACTCGTCGCGCCGCTGTGCTTTCGACCTCGCGCCTTTGCTCGCAGCTGATAAAGCAGCCGAGAGATAAATGCAGCTTTCCATGCCGTTGCTCAGGCAGCAAAGTTGCTGGCGCGCCGCGTTTCTCGAGTTCTCTTTACTCTGGGCCACCTCGGTTTCCCGTCCCCCTTTTCCCACCTGGACTCTCGGGCTAAGCACCAGCATAGGCTTGTTTCGGCAGCCTTCGTCTCTCGGCTTACCGATGTGATGGGGGAAAAAAACATATCTGGCTTCCATTCGTCAATGCGACTCTTCGCTTCCCCGGCGCCTCCTCTCTGGCTGGCTCTCTTCCAGAAGACGTCTCCTTGCTTATTCTTTTTCTCCCGCTTTCCTCTCAATGTTGGGCTACAGCTCGAGAGTTTGTCAGAGGCTTGCTTCTTCTCTCAACTTGCTTTGCTTCTTTTTCAAACGCCGCAAAAAAAATATCGGACAGCTTTGCGATAGCCCTCACCACGTAATATCTAGTGCTGCTGAAAAGAAATCACGGCTCACCGGAAATGACGATCGGCTCCTGGCATTTGCTTTGTGCGTCAGCAGCAGCGGCGGCTGGCGCTGCTTTGAATCTAAAACTAATCCGGAATCTAAAGCCCTATAATGACCTCTCTTGCATTACTATCATTTCCACTGTATCATGTGTAATTAGGCGCTTTCCATTATTACCATAATCACTGCTCTATCTCTCTTTCCCTAACGCAAACACACACAATCTGTCAGACAAGGTCGTCGAGAGCTTGCCAAATTTATCTCGAATTTTTTTCATAGGATAACGTTTGTCTTTATATTATCACCTACCCTCCGAATAAGTAATCATTGCAATTATAACAATAACGCGTTTGAATGGGCAGGCCAGGATAATTGGTTAAGAACAAAATTGTCCGAATTTAAGGCAATTGTGGAATATTCGATGAAAATATTAGAAGGACTAGTGAGTCGAGAGAGAATCTGGCCGATCATTAGGGCAGTAGGGCTCTGGTGGCTAGGCGAGAGTCACCGAGATAAAAGGCGCGAGCTCTCTGGCGTGAGAGAGAGAGAGAGAAAAGCGGGGGGAGCGGCTGTGGAGGGAAGCGAGTGGGAGGGGCCGAATCCGCGTCTCACTTTCTCGGCTGGCCTCTCTCTCTCTCTGCCTTCCGCCAACTCCCATGGCCCGATAATCGGAACCCACTTCCTGCACGGCTTCTGGCAGCGTTCCAATTCGCCTCTCTCTCTTTCTCAACCAGTGCGCCTTTACCTTTTTCCATGCTTCCCTGGCCCTCCTTCCTTTTCCTCTCTTTCTCTCTCTAGCACGATCCCTCCGTCCCTCTCTCGGTTCGCTGCTCATCCTGGTACTTTTTCACAAGCTGCAGCCGCTACTCTTTGTCCTTCCGGAGCGCCTGGTTTTTGCGGCCTCGCCCAGTCCAAGTCGAAGCGTGTCGCTTGCCCACGCAAAATCCTCCCCGCTCGGCTTCCTCTTCCACCACTCCGTCTGCAGTCTCTTTCGAGCGGCATAATTTCAGGCGTCTATGCCGCTACAGCTACTCGCGAATCGCAGCAGCGACTGGTCGTCGCTTGCACGCCCGGCAAAGCCGCGAAAGCTCAGCAAATAATTTCATCGGAGCGAGCGAGCGAAGTAGTCTCGCGTGCTGTTCTCTCTCTCTCTCTCTATTCGGCTGGCAAGGGAAAAATCTCGGTGGAAACTTTTGCTCGTCAGTGGAGGGGGGGGGGGGGGGGGGGCGCGGGCCCCGTGTAAGTGCGGGAAAACCGCCCGCCTTGGCCTTAACCGGGCCCGCCCCCTTCCGGGGGCGTGCCCCCCCCCCCCCCCCCCCTCCACTGACGAGCAAAAGTTTCCACCGAGATTTTTCCCTTGCCAGCCGAATGCTTATGCATGCGGAACGTGTCGTGGAAATCTTAATGCAGCTGCTAGTACTGCCGATGCTACTGTCGTCGCTGTGTGCCTCAGCTGCGAATTAATTCTTCTCGCTAGGCTATTTGCGCCTAACCGAGTTCGTTTTGGAAATGAAGTGGTATAGGCGCTCGGGCAGTAGCTAGACGCGCGTACAAAGAGAGCAAAGTGAAACTGGCGCAAGCTCTGGGCCTGCGGGGCGTAAAAAGATTTGCCGAGGACGCGCGAGGAGTTGTAAAAGTTGAGCTGGAGGGGAGGCCGGTGTCGGGACTGCGTCGCCAGCAGCAGCAGCACCGGCACCTCATCGCGGCCCCGGCGCGCTACTCTATTCTTCATTCGCAGTCTGCTCGATGTTTGTAAACTTGGCTGGGCCGAGTTTGTCGGGAGTTGAGCTTACCGGCTTTGAATTCGCCCCGGCCGCTGCTCTACGCGGACTATCCGCCGAACCAGCCCTTCTTACTTTTTCCCCGACTGCTTCGTAGCCTGCAGCCCTTGACGAAGCGCACCTCCTCCTACCCCCCCTCTTCTCGCTTTATCCCTTCCTAACTCTCTGCGATTTTTAACGCTCAACTGTTTTTCCGACAGGAATAACGGGCGGCGAGAGCGAGGGGCGCAACTCGGGCGCAAAACTAAAATAAACCCCCTCGGCCAGCATAGTTTTGAGCAACTTTAAGAGAGTAATTCTGCTCGGTTAATTTTTTTAATTCGTATTTACAGCCACCTCCTCCTCTTTTTATTACAATGGACCCTTTGTGATGAATTTAAATTGCCACTGCTCGAGTGTTGCGCAGGTAACCTGATGCTACTCCTCCTCCTACTCATTTTTCCTCCTCCACTTTTTCTTGACTAATTAAAGTTTGATGGATTGAACAAGCTCGAGATTATTTATGAGCAGATATAGCCAGCTCAGTCTAATAAATAGTGCATCCACAGTAGAGGGAGTCAGATGCTATCCTACTTTTCAGTTGACCTTGTGAAAAAAGGGATCGAGAGTGCGTGGGATCTGATGCTGCAGAACTGCAGAGACTCGAATTTGATCGCGCTACGAGGCTTTGAGGTTCTCGAGCGCGGCAACTGTGATTTGTTGAACTTTGAATTGCTGCTTCGTGAATTTGAGAGAGAGAGAGAGAGAGGGGGGAGGAGAGGGAGCTGTGATCCGTTGCCGCGAATGTATTTCAATAGTTGGCCTTCTGCAATAACCGAAACGATCCTTCTCTGAGCAATCTAACACATTCACGTTACTGCAGGCCTAGTTTGAATAGCTCAGCCGAACATGCACAGGTGTAGCGATCGTCTGCTAGAGGCACGTCCGCCTTGTTGGACTAGGCTATAATGCGTGGATTTGGCCCAGGCGCCGCTGCAAAAATCCGATATACTGCATTTTCCACGAGCCAATAGGACGGCCGCGCTGTGTCTTGGAAGAAAGACCGGGGGAAGAAAAGAAAGCAGCGCGGCCGGGGATACCGAGGGAAAGCCTCGAAGGGAGAGCACAGAAGAAAAAGGTAAAAGGCAAGAGCCGGGGGGAAAGCAAAACGAAATATTTTATGTCGCTCCGCGAAAATAAATACAATCGTTCCAACTCGAAACTCAATCCCGGCGATATTCCTCTCTAGTTATGAAATCCAATCGCGGATAGCGATGTATCCCTGCGCTCGCCCGGGCTAAGCAAGAGCCCCGGCGGAAAACAGACTCTGCCTCGGGCCAAGGAAAGACTTTACAAAGCAAATGGGCCCGAAGTCGCAAAGGCGCGCCTCGGCTCCAAATTGAACTGGCAATGCTCGGAACTGCTGAATATCAATTCGCCCTCCGAGCAGCCCCAGCCAGCCGCCGGAGCTTTCCACCTGATTATAGCCCCTTTCCGGACCAACCCCCCCGCGCGGCTGACCTCTAATTCCTGCTCCTCCTCTACAGCTTTGTTCGTTCCATCCTGACAATCTCCCGCACTCGTACAAGTCTCCGAACAGCCAGCGAGCAAGTAATTGAATTCGCGCCTCGGTGAAGTGTAGCCCTTTGCCCTGGGGATCCGGCCAATCCGCACAGTCTCGGGCCCTTGAAAGTTAATGCCACAAACAGCCCTGCTTTACCTCTCTGCCCGCTGCAGCATTTTATATTCCCATAATTCGTTCTGTCCGTTAAACACTCCTGCTACTATAACTTGGCCTTTTTTGCCCGAGCTGATTTGTTCGACCGGGCTGATTAGCCGAGCAGAATCAAGTTCAGAGTCGGAATTCAGACGTAGCGCATTCTGCACACACTAGGGAAATATAATTTATTTCAAATTTTCGCCGGGGCGAGTATTGAATTGTGCCCGGAATGGCTGCGATAAGGAATTTTTCCTCCCCTGCTTTTCTACGGGGAAAATAAAAAGTTTAGCGGGCAGCCCCGGAATGCTTCTCTTCTCGGCGGAGCAATGTTAACGTCCTTCTAAACAGAAATTGAATTTAACGGATAATGGTTCTTACATCCATTCGACCGCGCCGTTAAACGATTATTGCGATTTCGTCCATCACACCGAGCTATGCTATCTACTCGCTACCTCCCCTCTACTTGATACTATCTTCATCCATAAAATTTATACAGATAATTAAATTTTATTTAACGTTTATATTCTAATTCGCTCAGAATTTCATTGGGCCAAGCCCTGCTGAATTAAATAAGCTTTTCTTTCTTTTTTTTTTATATTCTTTCCTTTTCGTTTTTGTTGCCTATATACCCAGGCTAGACGTAACGCTAATGTACTTTCTAAAATTGAAAGTTGTAAAATTGAATTATTTCACAAAACGTTCCCTAACTTTAAAAAAAAAGAAAAATACAAGCGAGCATTATAGAAAGTATGATTTGTATATTAAAGTAAGAAAAGATAAACGTTTGTTTGGCATAATATCTGAGCTGTTGTCACAGAGCCGAATAGTTCATTATAAGCGAATAAACGTAGAGAAGCAGAGATAAGAGACAAAGAGCTAGAGTCGCTGGGCATTTAGCGGTCGGAGACTAACGACTAATCGATCTAGGCAAATCGATGAAAAACGAGAGAGAGAGAGCTCGGCAGATTTGTCGGGCGGAGTATACCGGCGCAGCCCAGGAGCAGATATATCCGTGTGCGTGATATCTGGCAGGCGCCTGGCCACGAGAGCACGTTGCGCCCGTCCGCGAGCCTTTGTAATCCACGAGCGTGGCTGCGATAGCTCCCTGTTAATTGGCCACCTCTGCGCTTGAGCTGCCACCCCCCCCCCCCCAAGCCTTCTCCCGCCATCGACCCTTCCACTGGCAGTCTACGGCTTAGCCAGCCCAATAAGTGACGCTGTTGCTTTGTTTTGTCACTTTTTCCAGCGCTCTTGCCCAACAATTTTCACCTCTACCCTTTTTTCGCTCGTTTTTTTTTCACAAATTTCATTTTTTGTAAATTCGAATTTCCTTTGTTTCGCTAGTTTTTTCCCCATAGTTTGCTTGGCCAACGAAATCCCGACTAAAACTGCCTGCTTCGCTCAAATTTACTTATATCCACAGTTTCGATGAATTCTTTTGCATGTACATCCCATATATACGCATCTCTCTATACGCGTATGCGTGAACATCGATAAAATTCTTAAAATAATAAATTGGTAATATCCATGAATTTTAATTAATCATCGTGACGGTGCATGTATTTGTATTGTTAACATCCGACTGCACTGCTAAATAACGCACGATGAAATTAATGCGAATGTTGAAATTTTTTTTACGATACACACAATATCGTATAATGGAATATCAATAAAATTAGTAAAAAAAAGAAAAATATCGCGCTTACTTATCTCGCTTCGAATACGTCAGCATATAATTGAATTTTAATAAGGCAAAATGACGCTGGCTGTAATTAACAAGGGACATTCATAAAATCCAATGATAATCTACAGATGTGATGATAAAAAAAAAAAAATAAGGCAGCTAGTATATGGGTTATTGTGATGCAAAGCCCTGATCGCAGCCATTGCTGCACACAGCGAGCCTTTTAAGACGTTGGATCCACGATAGTGGGGGAGAAGGAGGGCAAGGCTAATTACTCTTGGCGAGTCACTTGGCCAAGGGGCTGGGGGAGTAGGGCGCGCGCACTGCTCTGGCAGTTCCTTCTCGTAAATTGTCCGACGAGGACCAGGGGGAGGGGGGGAGTCGAGAGCCCGAGACAAGATTCGTGGGAGCTCTGGCCGAGCCAAATGAGTTAAGCACTCGCCAAGTCTTAAAATGATAAATTCATCAAGCGGACTAGCGACAGTGTAGTAGTAGTAGTAGTGGTGGTGGTAGTAGTAGTAGTAGTAGTAGTAGTAGTAGTTTGTCCGCGTTCGGAACTTGCTATACTATTCGTCCCCAGACACGGAGAAGGGGGGCTCGAGTAAAGTTGCGCCAGCTCGCGGATCAGCTCTATGGTTAGCTCTTCCTCGCTTTGCACGCCTCGACAATATCTCCGATTGTTAGGTACTAAATGATCGATTCCGTGCGCTGCTTCGAGTGCTTTATTCGTCTCCCAATTCGCTCGAGCTGCGCATCGAGCATCGGTTAAAAATATGCATGAAAGCACATTTGAAGCTGTAAAAGTGGCAAGGGGTTGAAGACCGACGGAATTACTGCGGTCCGCGGCAAACAAGAGAGAGAAGACGAAATTTCAAGGCATCTGCGGCTTTAGGCTTGAGTTACAAAGCTAACAGCGACAACACCTTCGCCCTTTCGTTGACACTGTTGGATTTTGGCTAAGCAACACGAGCATAGCGATATAGGACATGCCAGAGCGAGAGAGAGATCCTCTTCCGTGGATCGTTTCGCGATCGGTTCTTGTTGTGCTACGGGGGCCAGCCGAGAGTGCGAAGGGCCGTCGAAGATGCCGGCAACTTGGCAAAGCTTAGATTCGCCCTGGCACTCGTCTTCGAGCGGTCCAACCTATCGATACTAGCGACTCCAATTAAAACCTTAGCCCAGCGCTGATCCCAAAGCGGTAAACTACGGGCGTTGCCGACACCACCGCCGCCGCTCTTGGACCACCGAGATCTTGGACTACTGATTGCTTTTCAAGTGGCTATCATTGCTTTTCGGATCAGCTCCGATGATCAATGTGCTCGTTCTCATCCGGAATTTTAATACCACCAAGCCCCAATTCTCTTCGCTTCTCATCTCGAAGCTTGAAAAGCTTCTATTCAATTTCGCTTAAAATTATTTCTCCAAAGAATTCATGTTTTATTCCCGCCGCCGGTCATAAATAATTAATCGAACGAAATGATAAATAATTTCCGAGTCATGAAAATGCATTTATGTAAAGAAATTGACATTGGAATTCCATTGATCTTGACTCTCGAGACTTACATACCTACTTCCTTATGGAATTTCAATATCCTCCTCTCTGGAACATCCTGTAGTCTTCCGATATCCTATGCTTCATTAAAAATCGTATATTTTATTAATCAATATTCCATTTAATGATTCATCAGGCCTGCAATGCTTAGGGGAATAAGTGAATATGAACGAATCTCAAAAATATAAATATATAAACTTGGAGAAATGACTATTCTAAATTTATATTTCCTTGTTTTCCTTCGTCCCAATCTCTAGGCTACCAATCATAAATGCCTCCCAGGGACAGTAACGCTCATTTTTTTTTCTAGTCCTTTTACAACTCTTACTCGTTAAAAGTTTATAGTCCGAACGATAAGCCGCCATGGCTGACTTTATGTGTATTTCCTTGTTCCCCCTCGGGGGGCGGCTGTTCAAACGCTTTTCCATCGGATTTGCAGACTTTTATGCCGCTATCGTTTTGAACACGGCTACGTTAAATCCGCTCGATCGTCTAAACATCACTTAATCTCGCATATTCGACAATTAAGTAGTAATCAAGACATCATTGACTACGCAGCTACGTAGTAAATGTGCGATAAGATTCTACCGCGACTGCCAGCAGTCGACTAAATCCTGACGGACTCGGCCGACCAGCCGCGAACGAGTCTCGCTGTGGGCTCTCTCTCTCTCTCTCTCTCTCTCTCTCTCTCTCTCTCTCTCTCTCTCTCTCTCTCTCTCTCTATCACACGCTCTGAACTTTCTACTTTGGGGACGTCGCGAATCACGACTGCAGCTGTCAAAGCTTCACTTGGTCGAGCAGACTCGCCGCCGTTTGCGAGCTTATGAAGCCCCGCTAGTTGGCCAAATCCCCGGCAACTATGAGCTTTGAGCAACAAGCTCCACTCAAGCTTCCTATACTCAATGGGGGGAGGGGGCCGCATTGAAAATCCCCTCGGTATAATTAATGCGTAAGACAAGGCAACAATGAGCTAGCGCGATGCCGGCTAGAACCGTAGTCGCGCGATTAGCGTCCGATGGACTCGGCGATTGAAACATACGTTGCCCGAGGCAAAGAGAGCGCTTGCCGCAAGTGCGCCAGCAGTGCGTAAACAGCGCATACCAGGCATATCCATTGGGAGGGGAGGGCCACAGGTAGCCGGCTGCTTGTGGCCAACTGCTGCAGCAGCTGCAGCGGCCGGGCCGTAGGGAAGGCGCAATTACGTGGCCACACGCTCTGTAAGCCCAGCGCAGAGCGCTTGCTTTGTGCGCATTTTCTCCGGGCTCGCGCGGCCGGGTATGCAAATTGCCGATGCCAGCTGAGCTTTGACTCGGCCGGCTTTTAACGCAATAACACCGAGTTGCTCGTCCGTCCAGTATGCAGCTACTGCCGCGTCGCGGTCTAATTTATACGAGAAGCGCGTCGGCGAGGACACCGGCAGCTTACCCTATTCTATATACCTCCCTCATCCGCTACTTGCCGCTGCTGCGGATCCTCGACTTTTACTCTTTCCCTCCCTTGCAAATCTCGCGCCAGCTGTTACGTCTCGGAACCGCCTGTTTTTTCGGGGAGCTCTCCTCGTTATTTCGCGAGACCGAGACACAACGGGGGGAGCTGGCGGAAAGAGACGCGCCGTAAGGCGAATTACGATTTCGCAGCAGGCTGGCTCTCGAGCCGAGAAGTAGCATAGCTGCGCGCACGTGCGCCCAAATGTGCCGTGCAAAATTTCAACTTTTCCGCCCGTTCAAGTTTCGGGGCCAAAGCTCCGGCCAAAACCTTTAACAGAGCGCACTGAAAACTTGCGACGAGCGCTCCCGCGATCGCTATACTACTGCCGCCGGCTTATCGCGCACCAGCGAGCCGTACAAGGAGCGACAAAGAGCGTTGCTTCAATGTTCGGGACTGCGTGCGTCTTGCCAGCGGCGAGCAACAAACTCATCGATGATAACCCCTTCCAATCAGTAACCTGGCTCTCGTTAATTTTAAGCCAACAGTCAACAAGCTGCCTGTTAGGCCGAGGCAATGTCATTTCTATGGCCTTATAAGTTCAAATACTACCCCCCCCCCTTCCCCCTTCCAACTGTACAAATTTATCTAGACGGGCATTCAGACCTAACGTTTGTGCAAATAGACCAAGTGCTGCCTCTAACTTCCTAATCTCTCTCACACACTCATAATACACACACGCGTGGGGGATACGCGTACAGGAAAGGAATAAGATTGTGTGTTGCTCTTGTTTTTAACAAAAAAATAGAAAATGGGCCAAAGCTTGGGTTGTCCGTTGCGGTAGAGACATATATGCAAAAAAGCCTTATACCGTTCGTTTGCTCGGGCCACAGTTGTATCGTACGCACCATTTAGAGCCTGCAACACTGCTACACACTTGAATATTCATCAAACTACTGCGAATACATTTAACGCGTATACGTATACCGGTCAGAATTAGCTTCTCTAGCTCAGACTCTTCAGACTCGCTAGAGAGAGACTCGTTTCACTGGCAGTAGTGTAGATCCGTATTTTGTCGTCCGGAGCTCAGAAAGGCACCAGGCTGTAATAACTAAATTGAAAAAAAAAAAAAGAATTAACAAATAAATTAGTTATGACCAAACGAATTTCAAACTATTAGCTTTTCATCCAAGTCAAAATTTCCACTAAAGTCTAATAAATAATGCGGCATCCGATCACATCCAAGGTGAGCCGGGGCCATTTGTAAAGCACGTATTACAAAATTATTAATCTGTTTGGGAAAGTCATTTGCTTAAACGAGTTATCGAAAAGAGATAAGTTTACCCAATACGCATTACTGATAAGATTGAATAAATAGCAGCTGTTTAGCAGGCAATAAAAAAGTTCTGAATTCGAGCGGGATAAGTTAAATGTACAAAATGCTATTTGTATACATTTTGCCGAATCGATCGATAATATGTGAGCAAACAATTTTTATTGCTTATACATCTCAAAAGTTTATCGAGCAGAATAAAAATACGCTCGGAGCACGGCGATTAAAGCAGTCCGCAAGCTCGGATGATGTGCGGAGAAAAAAAAACATCAGCAGTCCTTAAAACGTCGTCGATAATCGCTTTGTTGCCTATTTTTGCGAGGGGGAGACCGTGCGTAAATCATTGCCGTGAAAAGCTGGCGGTCTTAAGCTCGAGAGAACTTTTCCCCATGCCGGCTTGTAATCAAAGTTTCGCTTTCCCGGCTATACACAGCCAAGCTTCCAATCATTCCTTCTTTATGCCAAGCGCCGCATTGTCGGTTTTGCTTTAAGATCCTTTCGGCTCTGATCAAAGAGCTCGCCGCCGCGTTTCCGTCCTCATTCCTTGTCTTTCTTTATCCCTCTGCGTGCTTCTCTCTGTCTGTTCTCTCCCCCGGTTGTTTGTCAAATCAAACCAATGTTATATTGACGAGTGTCGTGGAAAAATAATGAGAAATGCCCGGATGAGAGTACGAGATTACACTACGGCTCTATTAACACTGCGCTCTCAGCAACCTTCTACCTGCTGCGCCTATTTTTTCGCTTTTTCTACAATTCACTTACCTTTTTCGAATTTAGCTGAATTTTAAAATTAAACCTTGTTTTTTTTTGTCCATCAGCAAACAATGATAACATTTTCTTTTTGCCGTCGAGTTATTTTTAAGCCAATTACGGGCTCGTGATAAATGTAGGTCAAATAAAGTGGAAGGAAAAAATCAGCGAGGGAGAATTTTCGATTAATGCAAATGAGTGATTATTGCCGGAGCCTATATAAATCCTCGTAATCACGTCAGGCATCAAATGTCAATGTTCGAGCTTGTCTTCTCCTCGTCTCTCTTCTCTTCTTCGATAGCCTCATTAATCAAATGAATGACTGATAATGAACGGGTGGCTTGTCGATCGGTTCACTATTCTTGCGAATCGCAGTTGATGTTCGATTGTACAATCTGATTTGCATACTTCGAATCTCTCAATTTTGCGATTTTAAGAAGAAAAGTGAAATGCTCGATGAGACGTCAGAGCCAGGGAGAGAGATTTAATCTTTTCCGATAAATCTCCTTTTTACTCTTGAGGAATACAGTTTTTATGTCTCATCGAATTTTTCGATTTATTTGGTTAACAATCAAATGCGTGTAAGCACGTCAACGTGTTAACTCGATGGTTAATGAGAAAATAAAATTACAAGAACAATATTCCTCGGTTCTTCTAAATATGCCGTGCATAATCAAAAGCTATTGGTATATCAGAAACTAGATGAATAATAGCTGTTCTTTTCTCTTTTTTTTCGACCAACTTCTTGATTTATTGGAGAAGAAAGAGTAAGAGGGAAATTGCAGGATTGTCGTTAGAATGTAAAGTAGAGCTCAAGCGTATAGTTTGACTTATAGCTGTACTCCAAAATTGTATTCGAAAACTTTTTAATGGAGACACTTTAGATCTTACATACTACTTTTTACGATCGAAAAGAAGTGTAACAGCTATAAGTTTCTCAGTTATGTTATTGTGCTTTTCAGATTAATCTTCTCGGCAGCCGTTAAATACCCAATATTGTTGCTCAACATTTTAATAACAAGTTTTTAACATACGCTCGTGCATCTGCTAATTAGACGAAAATTATTTATAAGAAAATTTTCTTTGTTTCAGGTCTCTCGCCGAATAATACGCTGTAAGTAAAGACGAACAATTGTCAATGCTTAGTTAACTTTCAACTTTAATAAGTATAAAAAACTATAATGAAATGGAGTGAGTACTAAAATAAAGAAGCCCACTTTAATTACACGTTCCAGAGATAATTTCCGACAGTGTTGTTGAGGTAATGGAAAAAAATAAAGCTCGAGATAACGAAAAAGCAAATATGAGCTGAGTCAAGGGGGGAGAAAAAGTTTGAATAGCTTTAGCCTCTTTATTTTGTCCGACTAATTGAAACTTGTAATATTGCTGTTTGGCAAAATCAGGGCTTGAGCAGCAAGTGACAGAGGGAGGGGATAGCTGGTCGAGGAGTTGGCAAAGGTCCTCCTGCCGGATCTGTACTTTGCTCGTTAGAGAGCATTCAAAATGCGAAGAATCAAAAGCGACCGTAGCCTCGGCGCTGCACGAAGATTGCGCTGCTAGCATCTGAGTAATCCAATTGGCCTTTCAGTTTCTTGCGGACGCACAGAAGAGAGTGGATCAAAATGCTCGCAAACGAGCTATGGAGAGAAAGAAAGAGAGAGAGAGAGAAATTCGCTTGGCAGGCAACTGATGGGATATTCAGAGGGAGCGCGTGAATTTTAATCCGGTCTAGGCCAAGGACCACCTCGACCGCGCATCCAATCATCCAACTATGAGCTGAGCCGCAAAACAGGCCTCGGCACAAGAGAAACGCTTATCGACGTGTTCTACCAATTTGCCCCCCCTCTCTCTTTTTCTCTTTTACCAGTGCTACTCTTGCATTTTTCTACCCTTAGTGTTTCACTCCAGATCTATTTTTTGCTGTACAAAAGATCAAATTAAGTTCTGTGATACGTATAGTACTAGTGCTTGCCAATGACTCCAAGCTCAGATTCTCAAAGTGGCACTCGATAATTTTTTTTTGCGTTTATCGATAAATGATTCATTCAATTTCGAAAAAAGAATGATTAGTAGTTATTGTTCAAATGCTTGTAATCTCACAAATCGTTAAAGTCGTATTTGTAACAGAAAATTCGAGTTTTAATATTTTATTTTGAAAATTTAATGTCGTTCGCTACATTTAAAGCGAAGCTTATATTATTTACCCAAATTTTATAATGTCAAAGAATTGATTTTATTACTATATTACAAAAGCCATCAAAGTTTGTTTTAGCCGTTTAATTAATTTTTCATTTTAATAAAATTGGTATTCGAGCCGCGTACACTTGATCCGATGAAAATATATATTCCGTCACAACAAGTATACGAAGCTCGAAATTCAGCTTTGTTCGAATGAAAAAATTAGTAAAAACTACGGCAGTATGCCGCGGTGGTCGCATGGATTTCTCGGAGCCGAAATAGTGGCGAGCCCAGCTAGGAAACTCGAGAAGAAAAAGAGGTGGTCTATGGCGATAAAGTGTCGGCAGAGCTTGCTCGAGGGAGGCTCTAGCACACGTGACAAACGCAAAGAGAGAGAGAGGGAGAGTGCTGGGCCTGAGTCGACTGTGCGCACCGGGCGCGGCCCTGGCTGATGTATCGCGTCCGGGGCTTACTTTTCATCCGGCGAATTTATTTATTCGCTCGGCGCCCCCCGAGCTCGATATCAAGTCGAGCGCGCGCGCGCCTGTTCGTATAGGTGCGTCGCTTCCGAGTGAGGGGCCGCCAGGCTGCCGGAGCTTTTCCTCATTCCCCTGCAGCCCCTCCTACAATCTCATTCTTCCCAGGACCAGCTTTACCGGCACTAGTACCCCCTTTGCTTCGCTCTCAACGGTACGAGTCTACGCTATATCTACTATTTTGCCAAACTCGTAAACAACAGCCTATTTACGAAGCTCTTTCAGTCCCTAAAAGTAACCTTTTTCCGCAGATTTGTTGAATTTAAACGCATGACTTTGTCGTTGTAACATTTCGCCTTCCTTGCCAATGGGCCGTTTCGATCCACGCATAATTAATTGATCAACCGTGGCATCGGCTAGTCCGATAAATTTTCTCGGTAAATAGGTTTTAGCTGCGAGCCTGGGTTATTCCAAATGCGATTCGACGTAGGTCTCTCTGCTGGTCTAGCACGAGATGTACAACAGCAACAATAACAATTCTAATAATCAAGGGTGAGTAAGTCGGGAGTAATGGAGTCGACTGGTAAATCATCAAGCGGGCAGCGCGGCCACTCGGCTATTCATCAAGGCGGAAACGGCTGCGGCAGTGTCTAGCGGCGGGGCGATCCGGCTGACTTTACGATTGGCCTGCGATTGACCGGTCAACTGCCGGCGGCCTTGGAGTTGAAAGCGTGGAAGTGCGCCAACTGGTCAAAGAGTCGCTGATTAACTTTCCTTCTTACTTCACTTCTGGCGCGTGCGACAGAAGCTTAAGTGGTTTTTACTTTCTCCCCTTGCGGACGCTCCTGTCACCTCCAAACTTTCGTTTATCGCTGGTGGCTCGGCAAAAATGCCAATCTTTCTTTCTCTTTTCTCTCCTCTCTGTCGGAGGAAACTTTTTAAATCGTCCCCATCCGCACTGCTCGTCGACTCCAACAGACCTACAATTGAAGCTAAAAGGCCCGTGGGCCCGTGAAAATTCATTGAACCTAGCGGAATTCAGAGTTCGTAGCTCGAATAATAATAATAAGAAGAAGAAAAAAAAAAGGGAAAAGAGGGAGATGCGGGGTAAAGTTGATGTCGTTTGAAAAAATAAAGGAAAGAGAGAGAGAGAGCCAATGGAGCGAGACAATTGTGATCCCGTGAATGGGCTAGCATAATGGCTCGATCAGGCGGAAAACGGCAATAAAAATTCCACGGCCGAGTAATGGCATCATCGAACGCATGTGCTCTCGTAAGAGCTTTCAGATGAAACCACTAAACGCAAAATCAACCATTATCGCGTCGAGCTTTATGGTACCGCGAAGGTCGTGTGCACCGCACCCGGCAGCTCCGTTGCGGTGCACTTTAAACGTATTATCGAGCCGTATTAAAGCTGAAGTTGGCTTTGTCTTGTATGATGCGCATCGCACGCGCCTGCCCTATCCTATACCGCACCCCGGGCAACTTTGTTATCTCTCTCTTTCTAGCCCGCCTCCTTGTTCTCCTCCTCCCTCCAGCCTTACTCACCACAGCCCTTTGTCCTACTGCTGCTTGAGCGCGGAATTTCTAATTTCGTCGATAGAATAATTTGCCTCTGTCTAAATCGAAAAAATGAGGAGTTTTGTCATTGTCTCGGGATTTCCCGCTGTGATAAAGTTAAAAAACTTGTATCCTATACTTGATGCGCGGATAACTTATCTGGCAAAGCTGAAACGGCTGGATCGAGAGATTTTGTGGGAATGAGATAGCTTTCGCATAGAAATAAAACTATTGCGTCGGTATATACGCCAGCAGGAGAGATAGAAGCTTGGAGGTATAGCAGATATATACGCACAGACATGTCGTACGTCTACCGAATGGGGATGTTCGGTCGAGGTGGCAATATTTTGGAAATGAGCAAATTGAACCTTTCCCAGGAGAGCTAGTCCACGGCTTATAAAATATACACGCGCCATCTCGCAGTTAGCCGCGAAAAAGAAGAAAGTCTCTCTTTGAAATAGTAGCCTTGTGATAAATGCTATGCTTGTTCTGGGCTGTATTGTGTAGGCGTGGAAAATAGTGAAAACTTTGGTAGTCGAGGGGGGGGCAAAGGTTAACTGTTTACCATTGGCAATCACCTGCAACTATCCGATCCATCAAGCCAATCCATTTTGATCGAATTTACTCGGAGCTTTCGTAGCTATAAAGCCCAGAGCCCCGACTATTGTTTCTCAGTCTACGGATGATCGATTCGCTCGACGCCCAACCATTTGCGACCTTTAACGATTCTGATCTTTCATCGTCTTTAGTTGAAGCGCGTCTGTGTGAATGCGAGTAGCAATGCTCCCCCTTGCCCCGAGCCGTCTTTGCCCCGTCTCGCCAAGAGAATAGAATGAGAAGAGGGAGAAAGAGAGAGAGAGAGAGAGGAATGGTAGGAGTGTAGGGGGCGCATAGGGGCTGAGGGGTTGGTGCTAGAGAAGCGACGAGGGGAAGATAGAGAAAGAGAAATTGGATTTAGTTTTGGTGCCTCGCGTTACTGGATTCGGGGCAAACGAACTGAGATGGGCTTCCGCCTGGCTATTACGAGTTTCACGCAGTTCGAGTTTACCGCTTTTCCAAAGTCAGCGAATCATCTTGTTAAAGCATGTTGCGGATCTAAACGTATTTCGACTCTTTACGAGAATGCGAGTAGATAGTTGGCTTAGCAGCCTAACCCACACGCGCTTAGACGGGAAACTCGGCACACTTTTCCGGCTGATGCTTCTAATTCATTATCAGCCACGGAAATACCCGAAAAAACCTCAAAAGCCGTCTCCGCACGTGCTTTTTCTGGAATTTCATAAAATGTGATGCTGCAAAAAAATGTCGAACAATAAAAGTGCGGGTTAATGCGGAAAACAATAGCTATAGCATTTGAAGTATTTTCTCAAGCAGATCACCGCTGGCAAGACTTACACAGCGGATTTTAGCTACTCGAGTAATTTTCCTGCACGACTCGCCCAACATTCACTTGGGGAAGATCTGCTTGCGCCTCGGACACACCTATATACAAGCTCAGCTTTGCAACCTTTAATAACGCAGTAAGCGCGGCTTAAGCTCTTAAGCGCAAAGCTCGTTGCACTTTTCCACCTCCTAGTTGGGCAAACTTGCCGCCCTCCCAGCTCCAGCCTTTTTTACGCCAGTTTACAGCTTTCTTTTTACCCAACGGACTTTACGCCTCTTTTTTTTTCTAGCACTCAACTTTTCCAGATCAGAAATCTTGCCTAGCCAGCTCGGCACGCTTTGTTGAATATTTCCTAATTAAATCTCGTAATGCTAATAAATGAAAATTCATTCACCGAGCCCAGCTACTACCAGCTTATATATACACATGTATACGTATATACGCACGTGTTTACGTGTACATAACTATGTGTCTACACCTATATTTGTAAACAAATATGTGTATCTATGTATAAGCCACTGTATTAACCTGGTAAATTTACTTTTTTCTTCCTTCTTACTTGGCTATTGGATTAAAAAAGTTGGCGAATGCAAGCTTGCAAAATGTGCTTCTTCAGAAAATCCAAGGAGATCCTTTTTTTTAATACGCCTAAATTTTAAAACTAGACAGTGCAGTAGGTTTCACTTTTTTTGCTTCATAATAATCTAGAAAAAAGTAAGAAAAAGAGATACTCAAGTTTCGCATGTCTTTAAAACTATTTGAATTATTGTTATTATAATAATATATTATGTTCTTTTAAAATGAAAAATTTGTTCTATACAAATTTCATTATTCAATCGATCGAAGCATGATAGGTGTAGGGGGAGGTGAATTAATTTCCCTAAATTGACGAAAGAGGTCAGAAATTGTCTGGGGATAAGAAGAGAGAGAGAGAGAGAGAGAGAGAGAGAGAGAGAGAGAGAGAGAGAAAAAAGTATGTGTATGCGCGCGGAAAAAATAATAACGAAAGTTCGTAGAGAAAGAAGAACTCGGGGCGGGCTTCATTAAATTACGCCTGATCAGCGGACTCGCGCTTAACGTTTGCACCGATGGCGAAACTTGCCTTCTAAATACTTTACTGCTTTTCTCGCGCCACATAAAAAATAAAAGTTTAATCACTTTCGAAGAAATCTCATTAATCGTTTCGAAGGCAAGCGCGCTGACACCGCGGGATTAACTATTGACCTATAATGCCAAACTTTGCAAGTCTTGCTACTTTTCTTTGTTTTCTGTTGCTCTCTCTCTCTCTCCCTCTCCACCGCTCAAAATGAAATTTTTTATTTTTCATCAAGCCAAAAAAACAACAAGAGATGAATTATAATGCAGCGTAGCCGGATATAAAGCAAAGTTATTAGTTAATGCAAACGCCTTGGCCATTATGCATGATTAGCGGAGAGCAATGGATTTCAGCATTTCATTAAATTTCCATTTGCAAATTACTAACAATAGAAAAAACTGCTTCCTATACGCTTTTTCGGCGTTTCCTTTTTTAGCTCTATAATTGAGTTAATCCCTTAAAGCTGTACATTAAAAATGGAAGCTCCATTGTTAAATTTCAATTCGTTATAGTTTTTATATAACAAGAAGTTACGGATTTACGTCGATCTTACCAAATTAAGGTTAAACAAATTCTCATGGAATCAGAGCATTTTTTTGCGCAGACAAAGAATAATTTCCGCAAGTCAAGAAAGTGACAAGAAAATAATACCGGAAATCCTTTGGAACATTTAAAATCACGCAGCAGCCTTGTTCATGCCGTCAACGTATAAATTGCATTCTCTCGAGAACAATGCCGTAAAAGCGAGCTTTTCTTTCCCTCCTCCCCCCCTTCCGAGCTTTCTCTCGCTTACTCTCTTGTGTTCTTGTATCAGTACTGGTGGAGAAGCCAACAACGAATACAGTTAACGCAACCATGTAAGTGCGCGCGTAGGCGAACGCGGTCGAGACAAGATTTCGCCCCAGCGATACTGCATTGAGTGCGACGCCTATAAATAGTAGAGCAGAACAAGTCTTGGGGCTTGTAAAAAGGGGGCGGCGGCATTGGAAGAAAAATAATCGAAATACTAGAGCTTCCCTAATGAAAAAAACAAAAATAAAATTGTCGATGAAATTTATGGGAGCGTAGAGTACTTAAGAGCTGCGCAGGGCTATATTTGAAAGAGCGTTATGAGAGCTTGCAAGCTTGTAAAGCAAAGAAGAAGGATCGGAAAATCGGTCTGGTCAAAGAGGCTCTCTCGCTCTTGAGCATCACGCTCCTGAAGCATCCTCGAAAGCGCCCCTCTACAAAGCCAGCTCCTGAATTTGGCTATTTTTCTTGAAACATTTTCCCCTCCTTTACGGGCCAGCCAAGTGGACAACTTTAACGCCGGAAAGGCTTCGGAGGCGGAAGCCGATGGAGAGGAGTATCGCCGACTTGTTGGACGAGGCCTCAAGCGAATTACAGTGAGCCCACCTGCCCGTAATCCAACGCAGAGCAAAATCCTAGGCTCAGGCCCTAAATTAGTAAGCGAGAATAAGAGGGAATAAAGAGATGTGAGAAAAGGAAGAAGATAAAAAGCATTAGCAGGAGAGGGGGAATATATAGGTTTGGAGAGAAGCGTAAGGGCAAGGAGGATTGCGAGCGTTAACGAGGAGGCTCGATGCTGTAAATGGGAGGAGAGGAGGAAAGCGCTGAAGCGCGTGGAGAAGAGCGACGGCCAGAGTCATAGGGGCAGGTGAGCGACGGAACGCCGTAGTGGCAGCTTTCCAAGCCACTGGTCCGAAGATCAGAGGTATTATTACTTTGGCTTCGCTCTCGTCCGACAGACTCTCATCCGAAAAATGTCAAAGCCCCCCCACGGGTGTTACACGTGTCGCTGGCAGTGGAGCAGCGAGCACGAGCCGATACTCCCCCCCCCCCATTGCCGTTAATGCCCCCGGAGCTGCTAAGTCGCTCGCGACACTGACGTTCCTCTTGCTTCTATTGCCATCGTCCTACACCCCCAGCGCCCCCCCCCCCCCGCGCCTCTTCGCTAATTTGGCGTGCAACGTTTTTATCAAATTTCATTTTTCGAGCCATTGATTTTTTTACCCTACATACACCTGCCTCGAGAGAGAAATGAAAATAATAATCACAGAACACGTGCGGGGAATTTGAAAATTTAAGCTTTCGCCAAGTTGTCAAGGGCCAGAGCTTTATAAAACTTATAGGGGAAAAAACAATTTTACAAAAAAGCTGCGGAGCCCCATAAAAATTGAAAAGTTAAGCCATCTTTACGATTCAACATTCGCTCTCGGGCAAGAAAAGAATGCAAGTAGGCTTAGCAGAGAGCAGCTGACGAGTCCGGGCTAATTCCGAGGGCTGCGACAACAAGAAAGCCGAGGAACTGCCAAGCCTCGACACGTCGCTACAATTGGGTGGGGGGGGGGGAGGGCAATGGGGGTCGAGTGAGTCTGTACATGGCAATTAGTTAGTTCGTCGGGGGGTGCCGGTAGCAGTGGCGATCAGCGTAGCCGAGCGGGCCCCGGCGATTTGGCATTCCGCGGAGAGAGGAGCTTGCGCTCGAGCGCGAGAGACTCTCGTATCCGTGCGGGCCGAGCCGGCGCAAGCGTTGTCTTCCCCCGCTAACTTGCTGCAATCGAATAATCCATGGGCGGGCTGCGCGCGCGCGCCTGTGCTCGCGACACGCGGACACCCCTCCCCGGCTCACCGGCGGCTTTCCCCCCAAGCCCAACTCGATCACACGAACTTGGCCTGAGCCCGAAGGGAAAGCCGAGGAGGCGGGCTACGACTACTCTGCCACAAGACGCCACGAAAATGTCAATACCTGCCGGCTGTGCGCAGCTCCGGAAGGAAGCAAACGTCATTTTCGCGCGCCTGGGGAATTTCGCGGGATGCGAGCTTGCGGCGAGCCCTGCCTGCACCCATACTTCACCAAGAAAGTAAAAACACAAGCATCGGGAGCATGCTCTACTTTTGCTGCTGGCACTGCTGCTAGTCAATTAATCGCCTACTCCCAGCTCGCAATTTCTTTTAGTTCTCTTTATGCGACCCAAGGTGTCTGACATAACAGCATTTCCATCCGTATAGCAGATTGACAAGTGAGACGTGCAGACGCGGCCTCGGATAATATTTCTTTCAACGGGCTCATGTTAATCAGGTGGCACGAACAATGCCTCGAGCTGCTACTGCTGCTGCCAGGGTATAGCGCTTGTAAAAGCTCGGGGCCCGAAATAACGCGAGCCCAAGAGCTGGGAGCCGCTGTCGAGAAAGAGAGGCACGAAAGAATCACGAGAAAATAAACGCTTTATTCGTTGCATTGCAGGGACAATAGGGAGAAGCGCCGAGAGACGGCTATAGTTACAATTCAAGCAGCTTAGGTAAAAGTCGGGAATTCGTCTGCAGTCGACTTGGAAGCGCAAAAGTGCGAGGAGAGAGGGAGAGAGCGAGCTGTGGCATGAAAAGGTGAAATTTCAATTACCTTAATGCCCCGGCGAGAGCTGAAAAAGCCCGTAGCCCGTGATAGGACACGGGGCAAAAGCATTGCCGCGAAGATAAGCCCCTCCGTGACTAAGAAACTTTGCTGGCCTGCTTGCCCCACGGCTTCATATTCCTTTTTTTTTCCTGCTCCCTTTTGTCTTCCTCTTCCCTCTCTCTCTCACGCTCCTACCTCATCTTCTCTCCCGCCCACCTCTTTCTTTCTCTCTCTCTCGCTTTCGCCCTCTGGCCCTATCTCACTCTGTTCTGGCTTCGCCGCTAGACCCTCTATTGCCGCGGCCACACGAGACTCGGCGAAATATGAAATACACGAAACAAATAAAAAGGGCAATCTCATATCTCTGAATTCCAGGGATTCCAACCGGCCGAGCAGGCGAGAGCACGATTTACCCCTGGCCAGGCGCACATTTTTTTTCCCCCCAGCTCCTCTACCTACCTCCTACATGAACTTTAATGCTTTTTGTCTCTTAAAAATAGAGTTGATGCAAAATTTTCTATAAAAATCTACTGCTTTAAATACACTCGAAAATAAGCTTCATTTTGTCGTAAGTATATAAAAAATACTCGACGAGATTAATCGAGGAAAAAAATTCACGAGTAATTTCGTTTTATCGGCAAGAGAATCTTTTGGAAAGCTCGTTGATATTTATACTCAATAATAATGTTAGGAAGATCGTAAAATCGAACGGGAGTTCCAAGTGGTTATATTTTCATCGAATAGGATCACCTTACAGAGTGCGATGATATTATAGAGAGAATGAGGGTCGCTACTCTAAATTATTACCGATTGTGTTCAATCTCATATGATTTTCCTTGCAAATGTCTATTCGACATATATTTAAGCATTACAATTTTACCAAATATATTTAATAAGTTTCTCGAAAAAATTGTACTCGTAAGAATAAGTGTGTCAGATTAAAAACTGGATAAGCGAGAGTCGAAATAAGAGTAGTAACTGTAAATTTTGAGTAGAATTTGATAGGTAGGTATTATCAATGTAACGATGGAGAAAAAAACCTTGAAAGTAAGTCGAAGAAGTGAAGTAAGTTTCTTACTGTTTAACTTTACGCAGTGCTCGATTTTCATTCTATACTATAATACCATTGTCCTTTATCTCTGCTCTCTCTCTCTCTCTCTCTCTCTCTCTCTCTCTCTCTCTATCTCTCTCGTACAGATCAGTTGAAATATTATCAATATCCATGGTATTCCGAAAATTCCTCGATATTCAGGCGAGTTGATGGTGCAAGAAAGTCCAGTCTGCTTTTATGAAAACTTTATGAGCTTTTGATATTTCCAAATATATATATATATATACAAATGCTTTTCGCGTCACACCTCCTTGACGAAATTCGATAAAATAGATTATTGAAATGAAGAAAATTAAAAATTTTGCATGATTTATATACTCAAGGATGGATTCCGTTTCGTTGAATTCCGGCTACTTGAAAATCTATTTATAATAATGAAAAGAATTTGGAAAATTATGTTTTCAGCGTGTCAGTACAGTTATTCGCTTAATTCAATCACAATCAATCGAATTCCCTCGAATATTGTTGACACGCGCTTAAAACTGGTCTCAGCATTCGAATATTGCTCGTAATTCAAACAAAATTAATAATAAAAGTGCAGTATAGGTGTGTGTCTGTACGTAGAAGGGTTATTATAGAATGCTCTGTAAATCATAAATTATTCAAAGTGCACACACGTTGTTAATTGAATATTCATTATTTGAATTGTAATAAACGGGAGTAGGGGGGTCTGTGATATATTTGAGTCTAATGTATTTCGTACGAGTATAATGCTCGGGTTAATTTCAAATGTCACTAATCACGAAACTTTAAAAGTAGATACTTTTAATTGATAGTAAAGTATAGAAATGTATTTTTTGGGGGGATAGTACGCTGGCTGGCGGCTTGCCATCGAAAAATGGATTAAACCGAAAGCTCACGACGTGAAAAATGTACGGAGTAGGAGGGAGAAAGTGCGTTTGGAAATGAAAAAAAAATGGAATGCAATGACAGTATAACTTTTTATGAAAAATATTATCTCTACACCGATTGATTCAATTAACATGACATTTGCTTTGCAACGTTATGTTTGAGTGAATTTTATAAATCTGCGCTTCATTTGTGGAAACTGTGGTGTGAATGTCGAAACTAGTTGTTTTTATCAACTATTAATACTTAAAAAATTGTCGAGCATCCCAGAAAGTAATTGAGTAGTTGAATAGTGGAAGATACAAAGACTTGCCTACGTTTTACTTTAGTCGCGAAACATTAGCCTGATTAAAGAAAAGCTCAATCTATTAAGTACTTGGATGTTTCTTTGTTAAAACTAGCTGCAAATGAGACAGAGCAAGAGCGAGAGAGAGAGAGACAGAGCGAGACAGAGAGAGAAGCAAAGAAACATTTAGCATATTTAAGCAGCAGCAGGAGTAGTGAGTATAAGCTGGAGGTGCACATCAAAAGGATGATAGACGAAGCGGGTAAACAGCGCAATTAGAGTGCAATAATGTTTTGTAGCCGAATAATGCAGCCGACGTCTCTTCGCTTCCCTCCATTTGCCTAGCAAAAGAAACGCGTGCCGTCGGAAAGACAGCAGCCGCCACTCCAACCTTCCCTTCCCGACGGCCTTCTTACCTCCCTCTCCATGCCCCGCACCCGTTCAATTGTCTTACTTTTTCTATTCCTCTTGAATCGTCTGCTGCGCCGTCTTCTAGCCCCTCTTTGACGACTCTCATTCGCGCGCCTCCAAGCCTCCGTCTCTTTAATTCTTTCTTACACAACGAGATGCAGCGTGGCTACGATATACTTTTGTTTCTATCTTTTTATCTCGATAATTTCGATTCAACAGCAAATTTGTATTTTTTTTTCTTTTTTTTTCCAAAGATTCGAGCCAAAATCACTCGAATGCGACAAAAGTTTGTTGTTTTTTATTCGACACGTTTCAACGACATTTTGCATTAATTGAGATGTCCAACTCGCAAACAGCTTGGCAAAGACAAGGTTAAATATTTTTCCGATAAACGTTTACGCTTGCCCTCCCACACGCAGATACATATACGTAAGCATACGCTTGTGCGACTTTATGGACTTAAAACAGGTTTTTCGGAATTTTATGGGCAGGGGTTGGTGGTAGGGGAGTGAGGAGAAAGCAGGTAACATATAGCCGCAGAGAAAGCGATTTATTTCTCCTATTCGAGCAGGCTTTGAGTATTGGGTATCGACGTATCGACGTATCGACGTGCTGTCACTTGGGCTCTGACTCTCGCGGGGATCAGTAGTCCAGCTTTGCGAATGGGGCGTTCGCGGAGCGTAGAAAAATGAAAAAGTCCAATCGCGGGGGAAACGCGCAAAAGGTGAGCGCGTGAAAAGCTCGTTACCAGCTTACCACGCGTTCACTCGGGGCCCACCGGCTGATCGGACTCCTCTACTTCTCTCTAGCTACTCGAACCTAATCATTGTAAGCAGCAAAGAGAATAAAATAATGAGGTTGGCTTGAAATGTCGTATTTTTACTAATCACTATGTATCACGGAATTACTAGAGAGATAGATAGATAGATAGAGAAATAGAAAGAGAGAGAGAGAGAGAGAGAGAGAGAGAGCTATCACTTCTATACAGATATCAAGTGATAAAGATCCACGTGTGGTCAGCCGAGAGCCTGTAACTCCGATCCTGCGGATTAAAAACTTTATTTTTTACTACCGTTTGCTAAAAAATTCGTACAAAGCTATCCGATGCCTTTGGCCATTGTTACTTAACACACGTGCAGCACACGTGAAGCAGAGAGACGTAAAGAAAACGACGAGCAGCATATCAATATTGCAAGTTATTAATATTGACTTTGCGTCAGAGCAGCAGGTATCTAAAGCTGGGAAAAGTCGCTTATTTATTATACTATTGAATGTGTCTGACTAAGCTTGTTTTGGATTAACACCAAGCTCAGCCTTGAAAACAAGCAAACGAGCTTGCAGATTATTTTCCTCGTCGCTATGTGCTTAATGTCCAAAGCCCAACGCCAACTTGACTTTTATTGATCATTGAAATGTTATGCATATGTATATCACCTACACATGTATAATCTTTCGCAAGATAGCTTAAGAGTTAGACTGTGAAATAGATAGAGATTTGTTGCTTTGATAAGTTAGGCGTTAAACGGTTATATAATGGCAGCGCGTAGGATTTTACGACAATGCCGTTGCAAGGAGCAGACGAAGGAAAGAGGCTGGAGGTGCGCGATAAGCGGTAAGCTACGGTCCCGTGGTCCCGTTAGGCTCTCGCGGGACTGCCGAGGAGCAGGCTACTGATGACGATGGCGATGTTGGCAGGGGACGTGGTGGAGGAGGGAGAGGCTGGGGCTAGAGAGGATATTTGCCGAGGCGACGGACATAGGTTTGCCGAGCAGCAGGCTTGACAGATTGCACCGGGGCCGCCGCGTCAAAGGGAGCATAGGGCCAGCAGCTGCGGGCCGCGAGAATCGGCGTCTCGGGCGTGCTGGTAACGAGAAGCTCCCGGGGGCAGCAGCTCGCTCTCTCTCTACCTGGTGCGCCGCTGCTGCTAGTCCTATCGATTGCCGCTCGGGCGAAGCGGCTGGCGGGCTGTAGTACACCTACGACCGTTTGAAGAGCGCTCAACACCTGTGAGCGCACACCCCCACCCTCAGCCCGCGTTCTTCGCTAAGCTCCAATGAATGACTGACGCCCTTTCAGGCCGTTTGCCGGCGCCATGTAGCTTTCGCGTCTACTCGCACACACTTTTAATGATTCCTTGAAATTTTTTATAAACATTTTTATAGTTTGATAACAATTTGAAAAGATTTAACGCTGTGTTACTGATCGTATTATTGAATTCGTTTTAATGATCCTCTCGAAGTGTTGAAAAAGCCGAAGGAATCGGTTGAAAACGGTTGCAAGCACAACAACAAGTAGCTTGCGGGTGTATTTACAGCAACGCACTGACTCTTGGTTGGCTAATCGATGTAAAACCTTGTATTTTCGGATATACGAGATGCTTGTGTGACTTTATCCCTTAGCTTAGCACAACAGCTCGTCCATTGTGCTCGGCCGACTATGAGAAGCCGAGCTGCAGAGCCACTGCCGCGCTACGAGCACTGCTCTGTACTATCACGTGAGGCACTACTAGCAACATGTGAATGATCGGAGCTAAATACCGAAGGAATAAAAGAAGGCCTAGTGGAGCAAGTTACACGTATAAAAGTAATTTATCGGCTTTTTTTACATTGTTTTTTGTTGGAGCAATTTTTAAAAACTATACTTTTGTATTACTTCAGTTGAGTAACACGATAGAAGGACAGGTGGACATCAGAAGCATTTTTGTGCGAACATTTTGCGAGGCTACGGGTATAATTGTATTTCGTATTGTTCCTCGTTCGTTAATTTTGTTAAATAAATAATCAGCTTATAATTTAATCATCGTATTTTATTATCTCATTGTCCATGTTTGTTGACATTTGATAGCATTGGCATTCCAATTGATTTACGCTTGGACAACTCAGGCCGATTAATGATGTCGACGATTAATCACCGATGAAGCAGAATAAATCCATTTATTTAATTTTAATGCAGTTTTCGACGCTACTGCTCCCGAGTATTAATCATGTACATGCCTACAAAGCCATGTGATTGAAAAACCTCGCACCACGTGTTTATTTAATGTCTCGACAACCAATCTCGTATAAATGTTAAACGAAAAGCCTAAAACAACATCTGAGCGGCAGATAAACATTTTCTCCTTCGGAACACTTGTCGGTCCAAAAAGCAAATGCCTTATTGGTAGAGTACGATCGACAAGCCGACCCGTAAAACTGTCTATCGACACCGATATCTTGTGGCAAATATGCTGCTACCGCTGCCACTGATGATGATGATGATGATGACGACGAGGACGATGACAGCCTATTTATATAAAAGGGAATCGGAAGGTATAGGGGTAAAATATCTGGGCGGCCTAGTCATCATGTCCGATCTAAGAGCGCGCCGATTATAGACCTGATTTTTTCGGATCTCCCCTTGAAAAAATAGCTGATGCTTCATTTTTACTTTGGCCCACTTTCTTGCGCGCCCACGTGCCGATAACAAATGATGAAGCAAATGTGGGTTAAGCACACATTCTCCGTTCGTGATGCGCCGCTCGTGTTTTATTAGTGCAGATCGCTCTACCTCTCTCGTTCGTCAACAGAATTTTGGAAGATTTTCAAGTTATCCGAAATTATTTCGTTCGACATTGAAGTCTACCGACAACTAATGCTCTCCCGCAAGCTCAACTCGAATTATTTCAATTGTTTTCTCATCAGCATGTACAGCAGAGGTAGAAAATGTGCAAGCTCAGCTGGTTAACAGCCAAGTATCGGTAGTACACATCCAGCTGAAATGCAATTCATAAATTTATCAAACTTCAAAGACACACGGCTCGCAAGTTAAGTGCCATAAAATTCAGTTTCACGGATATATATCCGCTGTCGTCAGCGCTCTTTGCGAAACCGCGCACGGCCTCGTCAAATATTTGCATGCACACGATAGGTCTTAACGAATTTTATCGACTCTTATAAGCAGCAGACCCGGTGGTCTGTTGCCTCGACGTACTTTTTTTTTTACTTATTGCCGTCGCGGTTGACAAGTTCGGGACCCGAGGCAACTTGTCAGCGACTTGTAAATATTATTGAAATCAGCAGGAGGCCGGCTCTCGATGCTAATATTACCGGACGTACTTGCCAAAGCATATATAAAATGATTTAATTAAAAACATGCATATTCCATGAGGTGTTGGATTAGCAAGAAGGCAGCAGCAGCAGCACGTAGTCGTGTAAATTCAAAATTCAGCGAGCGATATAATCGGCGCACAATGTTCCGCAATTAACGGCCGCGGCGGCAGGCCCTGCAGTAGCCAGGAAGAGGAGGAGCCGGAGGACGAGGAGTAGGAGGGGAAACGCGGCTACACCGGACAAAAGCCCATCTCTCTCCCTCTCTCCCTCTTTCTGCTTTACGGGATGATCATTAGGGTGATACGAGAGGGGGGCCAACGAAAACGAGGGATTGAGAATATCCGGTAGCGGATAGAAGGTTGGACCGCTGGGCTAGCCTTACTTGGCTCTAGGCTGGCCACGAGAAAGAGAACTCGCCGCCGCAACCGAGATCCGGTGCGTTATTATCGATGCTATCAATGACGCAGTGCTTGCCGGCAATGAGACGAGCCCAGTTTCTCCCTCGGCCGGCATGTATATAGCTATAGACAATGTATTCGCTATGGCGAAGCACAGGCCCGATCGAATCTCGGCGCGCACGCGAGCTCGGAGAGCCCCCCCTCTCTCTCTCGCCCTCGCGTGCTCGATTTGACTTTGAAATTGCTTTAGCATCCTTTTCCCCGTTTTCGATAGGCTACATTGATTTTTCGAATGACTGACATTTTGAATTTGGCCCCCCCCCCTGTCTTTTCTCCAGCGTTTACGGCACTTTTGCAACTCGATGCATAAAACAATATCTTTTGATATTATACTCTTAATAGAATTTTACTGACATAGTTTATTAATAAATAACAAAAAAAATAAATGAATAAATATGAGGGAGTTTGATGGAGGAATATGAGAAAGGCAATTTAATTAGAGAGAGAGAAACCAACGTGCGGGATTGATATCGCAGGCAATAACTCTGTGGATGCTGTCGCGCGGCTCGGCCTGCCTGAAGCATCGACGTCGATCAACCGGTCGGAGGCTCTGCATCATCGGCGAAGGACGAGGATGAAAGCGCCCCGGCGAGTCCTTTGATTTAATGCCGGCGGAAGCGCGCCCCTGCTACCGCCGCCGCCACCGCAGCCGACGGACGCGATCCTCGATCTCGGTAAGTGCACTTCCCGCCCATCTTTTATCTTTACTATTCTACCCTCTCTCTCTCTCTCTTTTTCGCCCTTCGCCTTTTTCGAATTCTCTCACCTTATAAACAGACAATCGACCTGATCGAATAATTTGAGAGAGATTTAGGGGCAGACAAGCGCGTAAGCCCCGAAATTCTATGCATTTCAGCGTTGCGCTAATTCAAATATTTTACCCGAATAATAATGATGGCAGTTTAAATGTCTCATGGAATTGAATTGTACAAAGCTATCGATAACTCAGCTAAACGTTTCGGTTCAAACTATTGTCACTTTGACATTTCGATTTTTTACTTTATTTATTAATTTTCCTTTTTCGTCATATGCGTTCTATCAAATTATCGAATATTTTGAATTCCAATCTGAATAGAAAAATTTGGGAAATGCGGTTGTGACAATGAAGCTTTTCGCTGAGTGCGCTGCAATGGTGGTGTAGACCGAGGGGGCGGGGGACTGACAACGAGAAAAAGGTGGTGGTGAAGGAGGAGGGGTAAGGATGAAGGAGGCAGCTGAAGATGAGGAGTTTGGGTGCGCCATAACATAATTAAGTTCGTTTTATTTAGGCGGCTCAGCAGGTGCTTCGCTAATATGAATGTATCGCCGAGTCCGCGGGGATTAACTTCTCAAACTTTCCCCCGGGCTCTTGGGCGCTTGCTTCTGCCGGGAAGCAGGAATTTTAATTAAACCATAATTGTGCCGGAAGATAGAAAATTAATTGAATGGGTGGAGAGGCTGAGAGAGCGAGAGAGAACGGGAGGGGGGAAGGTCGAATAATAGGCGGAAAGTTGAGAAGAAAAAATGGCGCCTCTGCATTAGCGAGAGCTGCATATTCGCGTAAAGTTTTTGTTGCAGTTGATAAGGCCCGTTTAACATTGTTATCGCGGCATTTATCGATTGACTAAAAAAGGAGCCAAGAGAAACGGGGACGATGGAAGCCAATTGTGTCTTAGAGGCGCACTATTGGCGAGGGGAGATTTTAAGAAATTTGGCTCGTTGTTGGCGTGTCGTGCCTCCTATTCAATGAGCTCGTCCCGTGTAAATGACTAATTGAAGCGGGCGATTTGCCAGGGTAAGGAAATTAGATAGCCCAGTCAGCAGATAAGAACTAAACGTTTTGCATCGCGGGCATTACTGCGCGGCAACAATTCTAAGCAGAATTTTCGAGGCGCGCGAGATAAACGTTGGGATTCTCTCGACTTTACCTACGTAATTTCCTTATTCTCATCCAAGACGTGGATTAAATTACCCTTCAAAGCAACAGTTAGCTATTTAGAGATTAACTTTGACACCCGACTTGCACGATCTCTTTAAATGTACTCAACTATCTATTGTTTACGTACATCTGTATACAATGTTTTTTTTTAAAAACTCGTGTAAATAATTGATGTTTTTATTAAAAATTATAGTCGGAGTCGAATCCGCTTGAACACGCAACGCATTAGCGTACCAAAATATCCTCGCTCGGTGTACGATAAAGATAATGCATCCGACTCTGTCCATATAGAATTGGCTCTCAATGCCACTTTCCGCGCCTCGATAATTGCTGGCCAAGTAGTCGACTTTTTTCTCCAAACCTCAACACATACACAACTACCCCATCCGTGTCCACGCACGTAGCCCTCTCTGATTGGCCAATCCTTTGTGCGAAGATAACTATAGCTTTAAATTTAGCGCTAGGCCGCGCTATGCAACGAGCGTATAACGGAGCTTATTCCAGCTAATTGATTACTGTCCGATTATGCGGCCCGCTCGTCTCTCGGTCGATTGGCATTTCTGGAATGCCCAACTTTTATGTTTTTCCGCGCACGGCATTTTCGATATGCCACTCTCGTACACCTCCAACTCAATGTGCGCTTGTTTAATCTATTTTTCCCCGAGAAAATGAAATAAAGCGCACATCGTTTCGAAGTAATAACTTTACGTACGACGCATGCATCTACATAAATTGTCGATCGATTCTTTGTACCGGCCAATCACTTCCTGCAATTTTTCCATTTCGAGCTGCGAATCGTTGAATTAATGGAATTCACGTTTATTCCACTTATAAAACAATTATCGTTTCGTCAACAATATATGTGTATGCTTTTTTTTTGCTGCAATCACGCGCATCAAGAAGAAATAAATATTACAATGATCATATTTGTGCAGCAGGTATATTCAATGTATTTATTCTTTTCAACTAGCGTTTTGCCTGATTTCAAAACAATTTAACGAATATTCGATATAAATGGTTACCGGAGGGAGTTACGAGAAAGAAGCTAAAGTGAATAATGTGTTGGTTAAAAATTAGTCGATAATGTTGTTTAGTCAAATAAAAGTCAAATAAAAGAGAGAATAAGCAAAGAGGCTCTGATGACAAAAAGCCTAGACGGCGGAAATTTCGTAGGTTCTAGGGGTGGGAACGCACTCGGCGGAAATTTCAGCTCTGACGCCCGAGCTCAGTAATAGCAGCAACAGCGGCAGCTCGTCACTCGGGCGCGCTAGCCCCGAGAGAAGCTCTTACTCAGAGGCTCATGCATTTTTCCCTTCGCCGCCAACGTCGCCGGGGTCTCGGCGCTATAGCACTGCCGAGGACATCGCACATTGCTGCTCTCTTCCTTCCGAGGCGTATATATATTGCGTGAGAGGGCTCAGCAAGAGCCAGTGAAAGCTAAAAAACTCTCCTATCTGATGTTATTTAATAGCCCGAGAGAATTTCTTTTTCTTTGCGAGAGCTCGCGAGACTCTCTACCCGGCAGAGAGGATGTTTCAACTTCATTTCCCTCCCCTGCTTCCATATCTCTCTCTCTTCCTCTCTCGCTTTCCATCTTCCTTCTTGACCTTCGTTTTCTTCGTTACTCTGTAACTTCTTTCTTGCGATACTGCATAGTAGTTTTAGGGAGAAAATTTGACGTGCTCTTTCTATCTGCTGGTAACTTAATTTAGGCTTTTCTCCCAAGACATTTCTCTTGGCAGCTCAACGAAAGAGTCCGGGATATTGCTATAATTCACACTTCACTAGATAAATTACAAACGTCGCATTCGATATTAACGACGTGTATATGTGTATTAGAGACATTATTTAAAGAAAATCTAAAAATGTTTTTACACGTGACTTGTCATTAGAATTAGTATTAAAAATTTGAAAAAGCAAAGGACGCGCTGGGCAAAGAGATAGTATATTTGCTGATAAGAATTTATAAAAATGCAAGAGCCATTTAAAGGGGCCAAGGGAGTGAGGCGGTATTCAGTAAATAAGGAGTATCAAATAAAAATAAAGCCTCGAGCTAGCTAGCTGGATGTTGCATTTATAGAGTATTTTACCTTAAAATATTAATAAAAGTGCACTCATGCGAGGTGCTTCATGAATTATTCAGCGCCGTTTAAAGTTTCTCGAGTTGCCGAAAGTCTCCGGCAATTTGCTGGCGCGCGAGGACTTTTCAGACATTCGTAAGCCGTACTTTTGAGAATTTCGAGGCTGAAAAATCGACGTCGCATATTGTCAAAAGAGAGCTAAACTGCATCCGACAATAGCTTTTTCTTCATTTTCCGACTCGGCTTTCATGCCCAGCCACACTTTATGGGACACACACACCCTTGTGCCAAGGGGCTCCCAGCCTCTGCAGAATATCAAAAGTGAATTTCAAAAGAAAAGAAAGAGACAGAGAGAAATACTCGCGCCGTTTATCAACCTAAATTAACGTCGCACTCGTTTTTTTTTCTTTTCACCAACACCCTCGTTACTTTGGTCGACTCTTACGTTATACCTCGTTTTATAAACACATTTGGCCGAGAAAATCGCACAAATAGTGTACAACTTTTTAAAATTATCAAACGGAGATGACGGTGATCTCTAATTGCGAAAAGAAAGAAACAAATTTTTGGCGCGTTGGCCAATAAGATGAGCAAAGTAGAAAGAAAGCGAGGGGGCGGGGCGTTGAAGGGCGACGAGAGGGGGGCTAGTGTCAAAAGTGCGCAGCGAAATAGGGAAAATATGCAAAGTGTAGAAGATGCCGGAATATCAATGCACACGTTGTGCAGTGGGAGAAGACGGGGGACGGGGACGGAGAGATGCTTGTCTTCGGGCTGCGGAGAAGCTGAGGTCGGGGGGCGGTGGAAAAGAAGAAGAGAGCGGTAGGGAGAGGCGAGGAAAGTTAACCGAAGCCTCGGCGTCCTTATCCTCGTCTCCGTTGCAGAGAGGCGCTAGCAACGGCTCTCTCTCTCTCTCTCTCTCTCTCTCTCTCTCTCTCTCTCTCCTTCATCTTTCGCATTCGCCGCGGAATTCCCCTCGTGCACCGCATGAATTTTCGCGACTCGAAAGGCAGGAGTAGCACAGGCCGAGGGAGTAGCTCAGCTCGAAAGCAGAGAGTAAGCTTCGCCTCCCTGGCTCGTACAAGTGTTATTCATCCTATCCGACTCGACGACGCGACTGCACAGGGGGAGAGAGAGATGCGATGCACGACTACGCGAAGCCGTACGAGGCGAGAAGCCAGAGCTGCTACTGCTGCTACTGCTGAACGAGCAGCTCGACGCGAACGACAGTTCCAACGAGAGGTAAAGTTTTTCATCCTACGCTCTCCGCAATTCCTCAATTTCTCGGCGTATTAAAAGCTTCTACGATTTTCCCTCTTTGAAATAAAACAATCCCCACTCACGGACTACTCGTCTCGTCCTCAGACAATTTTTTCCCTCTCTTATTTTTTCTATTTCTCTTTTTTGCCACGCTACTTTGGTACTTTACTGTGTAGCTACCGCATTTATTGCCTAGCAAAGCCGAGGCAAGTCTGATTTATAATTTAGGCACTTTATGTTGTTACATTATTGATTATATAAATCTTGGGAAAATCAAACATCTTTTCACCTACAAAGAAAGTATAGTAATTTTTCTTAAAAATAACAGAAATTTGTCTGTAAGTATATTATTGTAAAGCTAGAAAAGACGTAAGAATTTGATTGAGTACTCGAGAGGCTTCATGATTGGCATTGAAATATGACGGTTCAGATAAAGAGAATCTTTGGAAAAATAATCGACCAATCGTTCAATAAATTCCCCGTTTTCTCTGCTTCAACAGACACTAAAGAGTTAAATTTACAGATGTACAAATATTCTTTGTTTTATAGAAAATTTAAAATTGACGATGGAGAGATAAAGAATAAAATAACAGCTAAACTAGCCGCTGATAAAAAGCGTTAGAGGTAAAGAAGTAAGCGGTAAGGAGAGAAAAAAGAAATTCAAAAATGAACGCGCGGCTAATGCGCAGCGAGACACGATGCATTGCTTTTCCTGGGCGCGCGCGCGCGCGTTGGCCCAAAGGCTGGCCGCTTTTAATGAACTTTGCATAATGTTCTTCGCGAGTTCTCGCTGCGTTTGTCTCCTCCGCAGCCCTGCCCCGGCATATTAATTTAACCACCAAAGCGGCGCCTGCGTGTACTCTCCTCTTTCCCATTTTGCCAACTCGCTGTTTTTGAATCACTTCTAGTTGTATGCGAGCGAAAATAAAAAACTTGATAATAAAACAAGTGCTTGTTATGCTCGCGTTTGGACTTGAAACCTGTTCGATATAGTAGCGCCTTCGGAACAGCTGCTGGTCGATAAATCGTCGTAAGAACTCGGAATACCAAGGAACCGCCACGCATTGCAATTCTTCTGAAGCTGTAATTCAAAAGAAGAATACTAAAATCTCTTTGAGCAATCAAACGCCATGGAGAACCGAAGATGTTCTTTATGATGAATATAGGCAATTTTTTTACTTTTTCATTTATTCACTGGATGGCATTAGCCCTCCTACCTCATTCTCTTTTAACCATACTCAATTTTTCATATTAATTATTCGAGGTAATAATCCACACTGATCTTCCTTTATTATTGTCAGTATAGGAACAACTTTCTCACTGTAGAATTCAAGGGCTGATTCGATAACCTTTTTCACTGCTAACAATATTTGTCGCTGCTCTCTTAATTATCGCTAGCCTTTCTAATAGTAAAAAAAAATCAACGAAAGAAGTGAAAAGGAAGAAAAAAGAAGAATAGAAAGGCGAGTGGTGAAGAAAGTAAGCTTGTGGTTGAAAATTTGTGCGCGTCTTACCGAGTTGCCAGTTCGTGCGCCGCTATCACCTTGTTCCTTATTTACTTCGACCTCCTGTCGCTCGATCGAGAGGAAAGTTGGCGTTACTTTTTGTTTCGTTTTTTTTTCTTCTTCATTTTTGTACTTTCTACCTTAATTTACTTTTTTTCCCACGCTTTTAAATCGAATTTGAAAAATTGCGCGAGCAATAAGTGGGGCCATCGAGAGCTGCTTTAGAGCCTCAGTTTGTGTCATTGTTGCTTGGACTGGGAAATGACGAAGGAAGAAGAAAATGAGCTAGCCGGAGCGGATAAGTGGTTTACAGTTGGTCAAAAGCTAAAATATTTAAAACTTTAAAGAAACCATCGAGTTTATCAATCAAGTCGGTTACTACTATTCTCATATCGATATTCGGATATCTAACTCTTTGGGCTGCGGGAGCAGCAATGTTTTGCTCGAGTTGTAAACCTTTGCGTTCGAACGGAAAAAGAAAAGGGCAATGGGCGAATAAAGGAATAAAGGAAATAGGGCGAAGGGGCCCAGCAAAAAAAGAGAAAGGAAATGAATAGACGAGCGGAGGGCGAGAAGAGAAAATACGAAGGAGGAGGTGGAAGTTGCTGCTGCTGCTGCTGCTGCTACCGCTGAGAAAGATTTCAAGCGGATTCGAAAGAACACTCCACTTGTCGAGGGGCTTAAAGTGATTGTCAGGGCGCGAGGGGCCGCTCGGCTATTATTCACGAGTCGACTCTGCTTCTTAGCATTTAAATGCCGCGCGCATCGTCACTTTGCACTTTCTTGCTCGAACGAGATAACGTGCTCCTCCTCCTTCCTTCTACAATTCCTGGCTCCTTTTCGCCCCCCCCCCCCGTACGTAGGCAGCTATACATAAACAGGTGGAGCGAGGAAGCCGGGGAAAAAGCCGCGGGCTAAATGAAATCACGCTCGCGCTCGCTCCCTCCCTCTGACCCTATCCTCTTTTCTCGGCGTGCAGGTGCGCGAGATTTAAGGAGCAGCAAGATCCTCCGGAGATTTCGAGCTCACTCCTCCTCGACAGTAGCGACGGCGGCCCATATTCCGCCGCTGCGCTACGGCATTTCCATCCTCGGTGAGCCTGGATTTATTCTTCCGCTCGCTCTCTCTCTCCTCCTCTTTACTTTTCCCCTCCTCTCTCTCTCTCTTGGCTTCTTCTTTTCTACTTCCGTTACGTCTTTTTCTTTCAACTCCTCTCCCACCAGCAGCACACCTTTTCTTTCTCCCTCTCCCCACCTCTCGCCATCCCTCATTCAGTACTGCTTGCCAACTCGAGTCCTTTTTATACAGTTTCCGCTCTCTAACTTTCAGGTAATCATACTTTTGCCGGGACGTTCACATTTTTCTATCAAAATCATACTACCTGCTACGGCAATGAGAATTAATTCATAAAGTTCAAATTTAAAAAAGCCTTTTTGCTATTTTCGATACCGCCGTTATTAGCCTCCAAATATATCGACTACAAGTAAAAACCTGTAAAGTTTTCTCACTCCTAATTTTTTAAAAAAATTTCTACAATGTAAACGTACCCTATATTACATGTAAACATACACTTTTTCTCTCTATCGGCCCGTCTGTCACCCTCCTTTACTCTCCATTTCTCTCGTTATTTCTGTCACACGTACACATGGCCAGCGCACACATGTTGAGCTCGATCTGCTGGAGCTGCGGCCTATATTTAAGTAAGTCAACAGCTAATGCAAAGCAACGCAACCTTGTTTAGAAAGCAGGTAAACACCAAACTTGCAAGGGAAGAATGGAAGGGAAAGTCTTTGGTGTGTGTATTTTAATAAAGACTTAGCCCAAGTCTTTGATCAAGCCAGAGTAAGCGAGAAGACGACGAGCACATGCCTTAAATCTCGAGACACTCGGGAGCCATCTCCTCAGCGCATTGCCGTCGCGGATTCTGCTAGCTTGATCTTCTTAGCCCCTTTATCCGAGCTGACTTGGCTGTGTTTCGCGCTCGGCCAACCGGTAGAAAGCTCTCCTTTAAGACTCGCTGCCGATGAGTCTCGCCCGTTGTCTCGTATCCTCGAATCGATCGCCACCTCCCTCCCACACCGCACCTCCGAGTTCCACACTTCTAGCCCCCTCCTTTAGACGAATCGACGCCCCGATATAGGAATGAAAAAAAAAAAACGAAAAAGAAAGGAAATCTAGTGGGATGTGTTCTTTTACTTCGGCTCTTCTTCCAGCCGGGCAGTCTGGTAACTACAACTTTCTTCCTTCGATCTACACAGATATCACGCGGGATGTATCGACTTCCGCAAGCCTATCCCTTTACAGCAAAGAGTCGCCCCCAAATGGTCATGTACCTTTTGCCCTTTCTCTCTTTTTCTCTCATTCCTATTCGTTGTTGATGCATTTGTCAAGCAGTTTCTTTGAAATTTTGAGAAGAAAAATGTTGAGCTTGTGTGTTAGAGATTACATAGAAAATATGCCGAGTAATGCTTTTAGCGAGGGAGTTAAGACAAGATTAGAGGGGAGGGGGCTGATCATCAGGGTCGGATAGATATGCTAGAAGGGTTATAAGGGAAACGTGTTAATTATTGTTAAGCACGGGATTAAAGGCAAAAGGCGCGCAAGCAAGGAGAAGGAGGAGGCGATGTTTTGTGCGAATTAAAATTTCAGTGCTAACATCATCCGGGAGGAGAATTGTTAATGCGAGATTTTAAGAGCGTTACTCCCGGCCAGCGAAGAGCAGAGGAGAAGTAATGGTCTGATGGTGGTGGTGCTATCGTTCGGAGAGCACGTATAGTAAACTGCTCGAGCGAGCCCGGCGGCTTTTTGCTCATCGTCCCTTTCGCTCGCGTTCGAGCACTTTTTCTCGGTCCAATTAAAATTATTATGATTAAACTGCGTTCTAAGTTGCGTTTCTTTGCTGCCTCGGCTTTTTCCCTCTCGGCACCCCCCCCCCCCGCTTAATTACACAGTCTTTCATTGTACGGGGGGAGGCTCGAAGTGAAAAGAGGAACGGCCCTGCAGCCGCAATGGCCGTTACTCGTTACCCCCGCAGAATTTTCTCTCTCTCATTACGCCGACTGGACCGACTGCAATAAGAGGCGCGTACGCGCGTAATCGGGATAAAGAGGAGGGCCGGCTGCTGCTGCTCCCGCGCTTACTTGCTATTACGCGCTTCTTCCTTAACTTAACGCTAGCCGGTGGCTCTTGCTTCAAGCTCCCCTTGATCATGCAACGGCCATCTTTTGAGCTCTCGTCGAGAAAAAAAAATTAAAGTTCGATTGAAAGAGAGTCGTTAAGGAATTCGAGCAATAGAGGACAAAATGCATAAGCAAAGCTAATGCACTTTGAGAAGCTGAAAAGCAAATCGTCGCTCTCTTATCGAAAGATCGACATCTTTGAATGAGCTGCCGCCGCGAACGGAAACGCAGAGAGCAATGATTAATCTGGGCCCGTGGCACGAGAGTCAATGCTTCTTTTGTATCCTTTTAAATTACTCGAGCAAGAAACTACGATAAATCTGGCTTTTATTTGCGCCTGTTCTTTTTTTTTCACTTCTTCCCCTCTTTTATCGCTCGAATGTACGGAGAGCAACGCAAAAACTCAAATTAATCGTCGATCTAACGCGATTTCACCTTTTTCCTAATGACTTGAAAAATATGCTGTGCATACAGACTGAAATAAAATAATTAACGTTGTATTTCACTCAAGAGAATAATTTTTCACCTTCTTCTCCACCGAGTTACGTATTCCTCTGCGACTAATTGCCATGCTTTTTTTCATTTCAGGTAAGAATAATTACCATATTAATTTTCTAGGTCATCGTCAGAGAAAGAGAGAGAGAGAAAGAGAGAGAAAAGCCTCTTGATATGTTTACACTATATTTACTCTGTCACGCTCAATTTATTTGCGATTGTCAAATTTCAAATGCGCAGGAAGTTGAGGAAATGTAAAACAAATATTTGGCCGGAAACAATGAAAATAGCGAAAATTATGTTTATCTTGATGTGTTGCGATGAACGAAAGGACAATAATGCAAGAAAAAGCGACAGAGAGAAAAAAATACTCTGAGCGAGCTGTAGCTACTGCGCGAGAAAGAGAGCAAGAGACAGAGGGGGCTGGGCAGTGGTCAGAGGGTTAGGCGTTGAATAAGAGCCGACTTTATCGTGAAAAGATGTAAATATGTAAAAACGGCTGGAGTAGCGGTCGCCTCGGTGTAGGCAGAGCAGCAGGGGCGCAGATGAGAGCAGGATGTAGTAAGCTCGTAGTGTAAGCTCGAGAGGAGGCGGTGGCGACAGCGGGCAAAAAAGCGCTGACAGCGAGTAGGCATGGCGGCGCGTCTAAATATTCATAAGACTGGGCTAGCTCTCGTAGGGCTGGGCTTGCAAGGTGCTCTCGGAAAAAGACGGACGAATAGAGAGATATCGGTGGCGAGAGCGAGGGAGAGCATGTACGAGTCGGCTGGCTAAAAGTCAACGAGTCAAGAGATATTCAGCGGGGAGCGATTAAAATTTCAGGGCTAAGCTCGCTTGGTACGAGCGAGATACAGCCCTAGGAATTCGGCTGGCGAGTTGCTTGCTCTGCTCGGCCGGTCTAAGGGATCGTCATTAGATGGCAATCTGCACAGATCAATCGGCAGAGTACCAGTATAGTATATCGGTATAGGCTGCTCTCACAAATTCATAAACTCGGCCGGATAAAGGCTAGATTTAAATGAAAACAAAGCTCAGCAGTTGAATCGAAGCAATGTTTTTTCGAGCAAGCCCAGGCTGCGTGCTATGGATATAAAGATAATGATCGCACAATGGTCCCTTTATTATTGGCAATAGAAAGTGAGAAAAGTCGTTACGACGCGCCGTTTCCGTTCTCTTCGCACATTTGCATTGGGAAAAGAGTGGCAAGGAGAAGACTGATAAAAAGTAAAGCCTGCCGCGAGTTGTCGCCGATAGCAAAGCACGCGCATGTCCGGGCGAAATGAAAGAAAAAAGGCCATTATTGTGGAGACTCTTTGGTAGCCTGTCTCGCATGAATTTTTAGCAAGAAAAAGAAAAGGCAAACGCTCGCTCTCTCTCTCTCTACTTAAAACACAGCACACCTCCTCCGCGACTCGTAAATTTCATTTTAATCGCACTTTCTTTCTTTTTATTACGAATATACATAACCAACAATTAAAAGTAAAATGATTATTATTATGACTCGAATTAAAAATACAGGTCAAAGTTGGCCCGGCAAGTGGGAACTTTAAAATATTGCTTGGTAAAATAGGAAATTTGAATGCGTAGAGCGCGGGGCCTGCTGGAGAAAGAGAGTCGGCGCGGGATTAAAAGAAGGAAGGAAGGAAGGAAAGAAAGTAAGCCATTCGAGTTTGAATGAAATTGCAGAAGAATTGTAAAGTGAGCTCATCTCTTTGTCTTATTACAAGCGGAGCGGCCGGCTGCTGCTCCTTTCCTCTTGCCCTTTAAACTTTCAATCTTGCAACTGCACATTCCACGGCGTATTTGACATGTTTTCCGCGCGGCCCCAGGGGGACTTGTTCTCGACCGCGAGTTGCCGGGGGGCGATAAATACCGCCGGCCGAGCGGCTGTGAATGATGCATCGGGCGTTATTAATGAAATTTTCCTCTCCCACGAGGGCCTGCCGACAACAATTTGTCAGGGCAGGAGGCAAGCTGGGCGTGCCTGGACACACCCCTACTCCTACCGCCCGCTCGCAACTGCCCTTTCCCTCGCTGCTCCTGCCTAAGGAGAATAACGAGAGTCTCTATGTGTGTGGGCGAGGCGAAGGCGAAGAGCGAGAGGTCAGAAGCGGGGGGCGCTGAGGGTGCGGGGAGTGGGTCGAGAATGCGAACTTTTGCGTCGCGGGCCGCGCGCAAACGACCGAAGCGCTCTCCCCCGAGCTTGCGCGACCATTATTTTTCGACTTAAAGTCGCGTCGCTCGCTCCAGATTTTGCAGCCCCGAAGCTTTTCGGTCCTTGCCTCGGCGCGCGTCCCAGCGCGCCGCGGCCGCTTTTCAAAGGACTCCGACTACGTCTTTTATTGCGGTCTCTTCATTTCCCCCCCTCCTCCCCACACACACACTTTTTGCTCGAGCTTTTCACTCGTCGTTATTTCGTTTGCCGCCTTTGACTCGCTTGCCCTCCCCGCGGCTTTTAGTTTGTTCTAGCCTCCCCACTCGGATTTTTAATTGCGTCATTTCACGGCAACACAGGCTAAACTTGATTTCTCTGTTTTTTTTCCTTCTTCTACTAACTAGTTTTTCTGTGCTTCCGAAAGAAAAAAAAAACACTTAGAAATAAGTTTACAAAATATCCATGGCGAATTCGAGATAAGTTACTCTCTCTCTCTCTATCACACGAACGAACACCCTTTCACTCCCTCTCTTTTTTTTCCCATCTATTCCCTGTCTGGGCGTTGGCATTGTTATACGAGAATCGCGCGCAATTTCACGACGTGTATAGAAGTGCGAAAATTGCGCGAAAACAAGCGGCGGCGGCGTTAGGTGGGTGGGGACTCTTTCTTAAGGCGGCCGGCCGTGTCTTGGCTCCTTCTTTTCCTGGCCTTTCTTCCGACTCGGAGCGAACTCGACGAGTCGCTGGGGCGCTCCTCTCCCGCATTACCACTATTATCTTGTCCACAGCTATCCGCCCTGTCTTTCTCTCGTATTGTATAAAAGCTTGAATTCTTCTCGTCTATAGCTTCTCCGCGTCTTTCGTTTGTTTGCTTTGCTTCTATCGGCCGTCGAGTAACATTATACGTTACAGCAATATATCCCGTCGGCAAACTCGAGAATCATATTTCATCTTGTGCTTTAAAAATATTTCCAGCTGACCACAAGCAGCTGCAAGCGTGTAATGCCCCGCGTAATGCGTTGTCTTCGTAAAAAGGAGCTTTCGTCTCGTATTCGATTGGCTTAGCCGCACTCTGCCCCGCCCGTTCAATTTCCTAAGCTTTCGTAATTGAGTTTTATTTTTAATTTTCCGCTTCGAATCGAGCCGTTACGTTTCTCCGCGTTCGGTTTGCTGCAGTCGGCTAGCGCCACCCCCGTCATCTTTGTACATTGCTAACATCTGCCTCCGCCCCTGACATTCGATTCTTGTCTTTTCTAGCCCGCTTTGTCTCTTTGTTCACGCGGACAAAAGGACAGGAAGGCCTTTTCGCAATAGACCACTTGCAATTCAACAATAACAGCTTTCGCTTTACGCCCCGCTCCCGTTTGCGCACTATCTGTTTTACAATCTACTTTCAAAGTTGATTGGCTCTTTTTTATTTCCAAAGCTCCACTTGAATAAACATTGAAAATCTTGCTCTTCCCGTAAATTTTTTTTTTTATTTCAAGTTGCTTAATAAAATTTTATAATTTTTGTGTGTGGGTATGCGTTTGCAATAAAAAAATAAACGATTCAAAAGACTGAAAAGCGTAAAAGAGTAAACAGAGGGAATGAAAATCAAAACTGAAAATAGTGATTCGGTGGTGCTTCGGAGGAGAGAAAGGAAGAAAAGGTGGCTCAGGAGGCAGAATAAAAAGAGTGAAATAAAGACAGGAGTAGGAAGAGAAAAGAGGAAAAAGCGAGCAAGATAGAGCCGAGGTGGCTCGGGATTCTAGTCACGTGCGCCTGAACCAATGCAACGTCTCTATGAACTTCCTAAAAGTCTTTTCCACCTCCGCCCCGATGTTCGCTCTCTTCTTGCATCTTTACCCGTTTTTCTCTTTTGCCTCGCGAGCAACGGCCGCCCCAGACACGTGCATTCTCTTTTCGCGTTAAAACAATAGCCACCTCTCTCTCTTTACCCACCTTACCAACCCTTTTCCAGGCCGAATCAACAACTTTTTCCCCTTCCGTTATTCGTGTATTTGGAAGAAAGAAAAACCGATTAAAATGTCGATTCAAATCTATTTTTATTTGGGCTGGCTACTGCAGATATGAAAAATAAGGGGACAGCTGACTCTTCGTACGAGGCAATCCTATGCTTCTCTGTGTATCTCGCCTGCTAATCATTTGGCTGATTGCGAGCACGCATTGTCCCCGCTCGTGTGTTCCCACATCCTCCTGCCTGCATATGAACTTTAACTTGCTTTCGCATCCGGATAAATACACGAGAGTTCGGGGCTGCCCTATCCTCCCCCCCTAACTTTCTCCTCTTTCCCCGCCCTCCTCCGTATCCGCTGCTCTACTACTACACTTAATTGCAGCTGGACGACCAAGTTTTTACTTTAATTCAATCGGGATAATTGGCTGAACTCGCGCGAACACTTTGTTGCTTTTAATTTTTCAAGCTGGACACATTGCTCGATTGGCTGCTCGACCAATTTTTTCCGTATTTCCCTATGAATATGTTCTTCGGACAATTCTTTTTTTCTTATCAGTTTTCATTCTGCAACTTCGTTATCTCAATCCAACAATTCCATTTCTTCGATTAGCCTTTATTTTTTCAGTCACCGATCGTCATTTGGTCCCTGCCCATGTAGCTTATGTGACCAGGCAATCTTTTAAATTGGCTAAAGCCACTTTAACAATCCGATGCAGTTTAAAATACACAGCCTTTCAATTAAAAAAGAACAGGACGTAGTAGATTTTTGCTATCCTTCGAGGGCTTGCTTACATAACGAAATCATCTGGATCTGCGTAATCCTCTGACTGTGCTTTCGACTAGATCGCCCAATTTCAGATTGATCAATACTTGCATCAAGTTCATAAAGTATCGGTCTTGATGCAGATCAGCGGAGGAACAAGGAAAACGAAGTAGTCAAGAGTTTGCATGGGAGGAGACATAACCATTGGCAATGTTGAACGTTGGCAGTTGCTTGCTGACGATGATGCCCCGCTGCTACTCGTGCTGTATGCGTGTCCAGGCGCATGTTCCGGGGAGAGTTCATTCCCAGTTGGCTTCCTTTCTCCTTCCTCTCCAGGACGAGGTTACACAGTCTCTTCACGTAGCCCCGGCCCGGAGGGGAACATTTTGTGCGACTTGCTCTCGACTTCGTTTCTCTCCCTATCCCCCCCCTATCTCTTCTCTATCTCTTTCTCTCCTTCCTCCCTCCTCTGCGTCTTACCTATCTCTACCCCAACCACTTACATTACCCTCGCTGCTTGTTCGGCTCGGCTTAAACGCCTCCCTCTTCTCGGCTCTTTCTCCTTTTTATTCTCACTCCTAGCTCTCGCTTCCTGCTTTCACCTTAACATTGCCCTTGACAAGTTTTTTTTTTTATCTACGATCATCTCTCATTTTAACCTTACCTTATGCAGCGCCTCTTTTTTATTTCATTCGACAGTCAAACACTCGTTCAAACTTTTATTTACATTGTGCGTTAGGTCATAATACACGTTTCCATCGCAATGGTAAAAGGGTTAAAGAATGAGAGTAAAAGAGAAAGAGAGAGAGTGAGAGTAACGTTCGCATCGGTCATTCGAAGTCGGTTCTCGTTCTCGCTATTACACTGCCGGCTCATTTCCGTGATCCTCTTTTCTTTCTTCCGGTCCTCCCTTCTATTTTCCTCGCCCTGCTCTCATCCTCGCTTAGCCACATCGGAATTTCCTTCCGCAGGGCCCGCGGACTTTTACGCCGTCAAGTGGGCCAAGACATTATCCTATCGGCGGCGTTTTGCTCCATTTAACAGGCGAAATAGACTAGAGTCGCGGAGAAATTGAAAAGCGCTCGAGAGATCGCTAGGGACGAGTGTTGAAGAATAAACGGACACGCGCCCAGCTGTAAATTTCGCGCGGCGCTACTCCCGGCCGGCCGCCCCTGCAAATGGTATTATCGATCCGGCCAACTCGATGAATAATCGTAAAAAATAAGGGAGCGTGTTAAATTCCGAGCTAATATTGATATACACGAAACGTGATTGGGCTCGATCGCTCGGAAGAAATCGCTTCTTTCGAGCTATTACTTGCTCTCCGGCCATTATCGCCTTTACTTTCTTCTAAATATCTCTCGGTAAAATTACCGAGACATTCCCTTTTTCTCTATCTTTCTCTCGCCTTTTCTTTTTCTTCATTTTTCATCTATAGCCTGTCTGTAATAAAGTTGCCTCGGAAAAAATTGGAAGCATCATTGCGCCTCCTCGTGGTCAAGCTCGTTAAATTTCAACCGACTTGTTTTTCTTATATATTCTGCTCTCTTCTTCAGCCACTTTCCCAACTACCACACTCCCCACTCTACATTCTCGATTTCTCTTGTTTTTTCCCTCTCGCTTCTGCCTCGCTTGATAAGCTAATGTCTCGGCTGAGCGGACAGTCGCCAAATCAAAATTGCACCCAGCAAGTATAATTTCTATTTCGATAATCACGAGGCTAGTTAAAATATTTATTTGAGCGTATATCAAATAAGCAAGGTAAATAATAATGATAGGAGAGAGAGAAAATTCGGGCTTTTCGGCGAGGTAAAAAAGCTGACGGAGAATCAGAGAAAACGCGGTTGAACCAACAGACCGAGAAAAGAGAAGAAATGAGAAAAGCAATCCGAAATCGAAGGCGAAAGGAGGAGAGGAAAGAAGGAAACGCCGATGACCGAAGCTGCAGCTATAGGTAAAAGCGGATGAGCTGCGTTTTATTTGAGCGAGCCAAGGGCTGGTGACAAAAAGGTAAAGGACACAAGGATCAGTTGTTGCCTGACTGAGCTGTAGCCATCGAATTAATCTCTGCTCGGCAGGGCAGGAATTGCGAGCGTTGCTGCAGCTGCCCGCTGTGTTCTCCTTATGTACAATCAATATCCGCGGTTTCGGCCATTGGCTTTATTCGTTCGGTCGCGCGACAGCCACGAGCGAGACTAGTGTTTGCCGTTTTATTCGACACGCGATGCTGACTCTCTTTCCGTCCTTGCTACCCCAGTATTCTCTCTCTCTCTCTGGTCCGACCGGCCTCTCTTAACTGACCACAAGCACCACAGCAGTCCGCAGCCGTGTGTATCTCGAATGAATACGCGTGTACAGCCTCGAGAGCTGCAATATCTCGATTGGCTTTGTCTTTCTCGCGTAGTTTGCCAGAACATCGGGTTGCCAAAGTGTGAATCCCCCCATCGAGATTCCATTGTTGTTTTAAATCTCCTATAGTCTCGCGCTTGACTCGTTAAAAACGAAGTGTTAATTTCGTATCGCAATGTTTTAACAACTCCTAAAGTATCCCAAGTATTGCACATATACCGTGCGAGAACGCACTTCAACGCCAAAATTTGAAGGCATATATTTTTACTGCGCAAAGTTATTTAAGCTTTTACTTTGATAATATGTAAATCTTGCTTTTTTTAACTGTGGAATATAAAGTACTCCTTCATCCTTTGTAGTCTAGAGTTGGTAAAACTTTAGTCATTTGACCTAAAAAATGAAATAAAAAGAAGAACAAAAAAATGCAACTTAAATGCAAACTATTATTCGCTTTATTTCTGCGAAAGAATTCGTTTTAGCTAATTCTAAATTCAAGCTTATCCGGCAACTTTTCGTAAACTATAAGCTACACGTGTAATCTGGCTCAAGTTGCCGGAAATTTTCTTAATACTTATAATTTCCATTAATGTAATAATTTTAAAAAATATTTAGTTTAAGCAGATAAAAAAAAGAAAAGTAGTAAAATTTTGTCAAAATAGATAGTTGAATAATTTTAAAAGACAGGGTTACAAGGAAAAAAAATGTCGAGGGCTTTGACCGGGTGGAGCCAAGTACAGGGGCAAAAGTTTGCTCCACACGAGCCGGTGGTGTTATACGTCGCCCGGCCGGAAGAGAATCAGTCGGAGCAGAAACTTCGCCTCCTGTTTTACATGCTAATATCTGTCCACTGAATATCATGAGAGGATGAACCGGCGCCCCGTAATATCAAATCCAGCCAACTACTTGGCTGTCGCTGTTGAGGTCAAATCCAGACAATTTGCCGCTTGCTATATCCAAGTGCTTTTTCTCCCTCTCTCTCCCACTTGCTCAAGAAAGAAAAATATAATAAACTGCAGATAACGTAGAATAAGACAAAAGAGCTCTATTTGCCTTCGCCAGTCAAGCGCAGACACTTGAATCTTATTAAAACTAATAACTTGCAAAAACTAATTTTTCCGCGGTAAAAATGGTTTCGATTTGAGCGGGAGCAATGCTCGTCGGGGCAGAACTTTCCAATAGTCGTAAGTTCTGCCGGCTATATAGAGTGGGCACAAAGACCGAAAGTAAAGCTGAGCCGAATGGACGAGAGTGCGAGAGAGTGAAGCGTAGTTTCGCCTTATAATCATCCCCCGGGTGCGCGCGCAAAGTGCCTCTTACTGCTCGATTCGCGGCTCGTCGTTGTCGCCTTTTTTTTTCGAGCCATCGGCTGGCGTTTATGGCGATGAAAACGTTGGCAGAAATGGCGAGCCACGCCATGGTAACCGGGGGGCTTGCTATCAAAAGCGACGACCTGTGGAATTTTCGTCGTCGTCGTTGAGCGACCAAGCTGAGGGATTATTTACAAAGGATGGCCTTCTTTCACCCGGCGAACCCTATAGATTGAAGCGCGACTTAAAAGTTTTCAAATTGTTGACATTTCGCGCTTCTCGCATCGCGCGATGAGAATGCGCGCCTGCTCGATTAATTATTTCCAAGGAAAATATTTTCTCGGCAAGCTTAGCTCGGTCGTTAGTCTCTTCGCCACTCCCCAAATTTGCATTACACGCAAAATCGACGTGCGAGCCAAAGCTCTTTTTTTTACGTAAATTACTGTTGGATCTTTCATTTTCTTACAGCTCGCACTTTTGTTTTCTGTTTCGAGATATGAAAAACCGAGGAGAGAAAAAAAGGTGACAAGTTGAGATACGTTGGCAAGCAGCGGATGAGCAGAGACTGGCTGGCCGCGCGTGCACAAACTACTTGCTGAATTAAGTGAAGAAATGAAGAATTGCAAGCAGTGCAATTAAAGTGCAGGAAGGAGAGAAGTGCGTGCACGCGGAGGCGAGTCGCCAAGTGCAGCCTCGGCCGTCCCGTTCGGAGATTTGCCTCGAGCAGCGAGAGGAGGTGTATTCTTGGATGCCCCTCGTCACCTCTCTTTCGTCACACTCCTTTTCATCCTCTCCTCGTGCTCTTTTCTGCCTAGCTTCGGCCAGCCAGCAAACTAGAGAAATGCCTGTCGAGTCAAGGAGAATAAGGACACCTCGGGAGATTCGCGCGTTTAACATACTTTTTAGTTTTTTTCTTCTTCGTACTATGGCTCTACTTCAAACAGGGTGAAAATAACGAAATATTTTGTTACGCAGAGTAAATATTTATTGCAAGCTAATAACAACGTTGTAGAGAACCAGATGCTTGCTGTACGTCACTCTTTTGTCAAGCGATTTTTGTAAACAAAAAAATATATAAAAAAAAATAATAAATTATTGACGTGGATTGAATTTAGTAGGCTTTATGAAAGAGCGAATGTATTCTAAAAAGAGTAGCTTGGTTAACAGAAACATTGATGGTCGCTCGCCTGCATGGGAAAGTATGCAAATTAAATTATCTCGGCACAAAATAGTTGGCGTATTCAATTAATTCTGACAGGCCTCTCGTGGCTTCGATCAAAATTTTCCAACGTCTCCCCCCTCCCCACTCTCCTCTCCAGCCATGCTAAAAACGGCATATTTATAAAAGTCAGCTGAGCCAGAGTTGCTCGCACAACAATCCCTCGTTCTCGAGTATTCATCCCTCGAACACCCCCCGACTTTTCGCACCTTCGCTTCTTTGAGTGACGCAGTGTCTACACTAGTGCGTTTTTGTTTTTTGTTGCTACAGCCCGAAAAATCGTCTCGTTTAAATCTTTTCATTTTTCAAACAGCGCGGGAGTGCAGTTTACAGTTGGAACGAGGCGACATTTTTTACGCTAGCCTGACATTTATAAAAGCAAATTGCCCCCTGGCCACATCATTAGCCTCAAATGGAATAATTAGCCAGCGCGTTTTGTCTGCACGTACGTTACAAGTAGCTTCGTCAAGCACTGCCGAGGAACATTTGCTGCTTCCGTTATATATGACTGGAGAGTAACCATTAAAAAAACAAAACACTGAATTCTGATGTTACAAAATATTAGTAATTCTACAATTGAAATAGAAGTAAGCAATGTCCGATATGAAAAATAGTCTTAAAAGGGTGTATGAAAAAAAGAAATGGTAAAAGCAGCGAGGCATCTATGCTGTAACTGGTGACGATTGCCACACTTTTTCTCCTAATGAAGCCAAAAAAAGAGAAAAGTGGCACTCTCTCTCGAGTAGGAGAAGAAATTAAACGAGACCTCGTGGAGCTAAAGAAACGGGTCAGTGAGTGTTAGTCGGAGGTGACGCCCAAGGCGGAACTTGTGTCTTCCTGGTTCATGAAAACGCGGTCGCGGAGCACTAGCAGCTGGTACAGCAGCCGCGCTGCCGGCAGCGCCGCCTCCGCAACGATGCCACGGCATTTGCTATGCTCTCCGGGCCGATATGCATAAATGTATGATAAATGAAATATTCTGGAAGCCTAGCGTCGTCGCCGAAGCCTTTTTGGCACGAGCTGCTATGCGCGATTATTATTTGCCCGAGCCTCGGCGACGGTCACACACTGCTCGGGCACAAAAAATTACACCCAGGCGCGCGCTCTTCTTTTTCTCATATCTTTACCTTCCTGAATTTCTTGCCGGGTTTTCGCAGTTTATTTTCTTCCTGCGTTCAAAAACACACAATATACGAATATTTACATGCACTCTTTCTTTCGTCTAACTGTATATTTCTACCGCATTTTTGTTCAGCTTTGTTTTTTTTTTTATTAAAATATTAAAATTTACAGGCAGACAGGCGGCTACGTGTGTCTGCCTGTCGGGGCCAAACTAACTTGTCAAAATGAAATTTATCGAAAATCGCTATGCCGAATGTATTTATTAACGGGCACTCCCTCTCGCCGATGCATTATATTTAGCGGAAGTTCCGAGCTGACACGTCGTATAAATTCGCGTGTACAATTTAAAGGGCGTCTTTGTCATTTGAAAGCGTCACGTTCTCTCCTCGTGCGCAGCCCAGAAAGCAGCGAGTTTTTTCGTAAAAACCGAGGGGGAAAATTTAAATATAAAGCAAAAACTCTTTGGCCATACAAATGCCCCGTTTAAATGGGCGTAAAGAATAAAAGTATTTCGCGCTTGAAAGCGCGGGCTTGCGGAGGATGGTAGGGAGAAAGGAGAAGCGTGTAGGCTCTCGTAGCTCGTGGGCCGTAAGTCAAGCAATCTCTTGATACGCGCCCCTGGGCATTCGGCTAGTTCCTTGTTATTCTCGTTGTTTTTCAGATTAAGGGAAAAAGTAGGCCGAGAAATGTCCGCGATACAACGTACCTACGCGCGGCGCGATGTACGAGAGAGAGAGAAAGAGCTGTAAACAAGGAAAGAAGAGAGAGCTGCTGGCGAGGGGGCTGGAGCTCGATCGGACGGCCTGTGCTGCAGGGGGAGTACAAGCACGCCGGTGATGTTGCCGCGTGTCGCCCCGGACGACTTGGCATTGTCGAGGAGCCCGAGGGGCGCGACGCCGCCGCCGGCCTCAGGCGCGACAACTGCGCCCCCCCCCCCCCCCGCCCGCTCAGCCTCGTTTAGTTATTATACGCGCTGCGTCCTGTTTTCTCACTCGCGGCCACCCGACCCGTAAATATCCCGGATACAAGTTTCCTCGTTCTCTGGGCAGATGCTCTCCAGCGGCAGAGCAACCGGACGGCCTGGATTTTTCCGACTCCGAGCCGTCAGCGCGATCCTACGGGCATTGTGTAGCAACAGCAGCAGCGGCGGCCCCAGTGGCAAAGCGCAAACCGACAGCCAGACCGGCGCGCTTCCTTCCGCCTCGCCAGCCCTTCTACTCCGGGCGACACCTTTTTCCCTCCCCCTCCGTTTCTCCTCTGCGGCCAACAGCTGCATCAAGTCGACCTGACCTCTCTCCTGCCTGCCTCTCCTCTATGCGCCATCCCCTTTTTTTCAAGCGCCCAACGCCTCCCCGAGCTCTCCCTTTCAGCTTAAACAATCAGGCCGACTACGCTGCGCTTCTTTTCTACCTTAACACCATCATCATTATTTTTTTTTTAATATTTTCAACTTTTATTTTTATCAATAATTTATTATGCACTTTGGAGTTTTCAACGTATTCCCATTTGTTTAAGGCTCAAGTGAAAATTCTACTCATTGTAATAAAGATTTCATTTTTCGTTTCAGATGACCTCGACGATTCCGCAAATCTGGGAGTGGGGCTAGAGTGGTGCGCGAGGGTCTTCCTCTCGCGGGCACGGTCCTTTTCGAAGCCAGCCATGTGGCTATTGATGTGCAGTTGTCTCGCTCTACTCTCCGCATCGTATTCGCAAACAGGTAAAGAAAATTTAAAGTCTTTTGCCATTTATTCCAAAGCGCTAGTTTTAGCGCCTGCTCGAGTGCACAGCCACAATCGCACACGCACAATGATAAATTACGCTCCGTCAATTTTATTAATACAAATATTAGATAATGTCTTTTCAACGGTTATTAAAAATGTTGCTCTCTCGTCCAGACTTCATACGCAACAGGTGTGTTTTACGTGCGTCTGACTACTTTTGATTTTTCTACTGCAATTCTAGAGTGGCATTTTTCGTTTACCATTTCCCAGGCTATCCTCTTTAATGCGTACTTCTTTGTCGAGCGTAATATTGTTCGACTTACCTTTGACTAAACAATTTATCCAGTCAAAAGATTTAATCCCACTCTCGCTGTGTTGTTCAATAAAAAAAAACCCTTTGTAAAACGAAGTAGTAATATTCAGTACGGTCGCGGATTTTCTTTACAAGATCAAACTTTCAAAGAGAGCGAATCGGACAAATTTGTGTGTTAAAGTGGTAAAAGAGTTACTATTAAAAGACGCCGATGAACAAATAAGAAGGCGGCTGGTTGGGAAGGGCGCGATGACAGAGAAACCAGGCAAAGAGTGCCGGTGGAGGAGGTATAGGAAGGGAGAGAGGAGAGGGCCAAAGAGATGGCTCGTTTATCAGGTCATCACGGTAATAAATTTATCCCCTTTGCAAATACAGCCGGCAAAAGCGCTGGAGCGCAGCCAGCTCTGTAACTTTTTTCGCGTGACTTATGACCAGAACGTGCGAGAGGCCAGCTCGCCCTCCCCCCCCCTGGACCCCCTCCTATTCTGGCTTTGTTCTAAGATCCTCGATGACTGCAGCCTGCATTATCTCTCCCTCAGCTGCGAGCCCACGACGATACTCTCCCTTCGCTTGGCCCTCTCGCTAACCTCTTCCTTCTCTTTGCTTCGCCCAACTATCCTTAAAGGGCAAAGCTCCCTTAAAGAGCCCCGGCTGCTGCCGCTGTCTTTGACTTGAAAGTTTATTTTACTTCTTTTACTTTTCAACTTGTAAAAAAGTTAATTGTAGCGCAAAAAGGTCGAAGCGACGAGGGAAGAATTATGGCCAAGGTTTGGTGCCAAAGTCTGATGGAAAAGAAAATAATCAGTTACCATCGAGACTGCGCAGATTTAGCTCATGAATAATTATCAAGGAGTTTGCGTGTTGTATAATAGGGATGAAAAAGTTTTTATTACATATATCATTATCTTGAAAATCTATTTGCGGCTTAAAGGTATGTGTGTATTCTAGAAAAAGAAAGAGAAAGAAAGAAAGAGAGAGGGAGAGATGAAGGGGAAGGGAGATTTGGGAAAGCTTATAGGAAAGAGAAACCGGCTGCTGGCACTTGCCCCGAAAAGAATTTCTGGCTCTATCTTTGTGGAAGCGGAAAGCTATTTTGGATCAAAGAGCTGCTCGTACACGAGTGGGTTCAAAGATGAATGATAAAGTGCAAGATTTGCGATTCAGTCTTAGTATGGAAAATCCGTCGAATTACCGCGCCTCTCGAGAGAAATCTCGAGCGACTCTGCGGTGCACTGCTGAAGTGCAGAACTTGCCGGCAAAATCACGTAAGCTGCCTAGGGTTACGTGTGTCGTTTCGAGAACCTGCTACCTTGCCAGAACAGACGCGCGTTCCGCTAGCTTTGAATTTTATTCCGACGTCATTTTCCCGCTCTCTCGATTTCCAGCTTGGAAATTATTGTTTTACGCGGCTTGAAAAATACTCAACTATTTAAATACCCGCGTTAAATTTATCTCTTCTATTGATTTGTTAAATTTTTTACGATAGCTTTGTTATGGTTTAACAGAGAGAAAGAGAGTTATTGTGCTCAACACGTTTTAACGATTTATCCTACTTCCCCCTCCTTGCACACGTCAGCTCTTCTTGCTTACGGTTTAGAGAAGCCACTGGGATATCTGTATTAAGCCACGTTTAAGTCTTCACACTTGCATTTATGTTATTTTCTCAATACCAATTTCTCCTGGTGTGCCGGTCCCTAGCTTATTCTGCTAGGCTGACCAGATATCAAAGAATTAATTGTCTTTTTGCAAACCACATGTATTTTGTCGCTGGGATTATTATCATTATCACATCGATGATTTTTTTATTTCATTTTATTTTTTTGATTATTAATGTCTTATTTGCATTACGGAGAATGTTATTCGAGCAAAACTTTTGTAATTTGCATTTTAAAGTTTAAACGAGTTTACCTGCAGATAGACAATAGGGAACGAAAATTTAAATACAATTTGATAGTTAATGAGCTAAAGTAACAGGGCCAACTTATTTTTCCATCTATATTAAAAAGTTTCATCAATTCATATATATTTGAAATAGAATTCTATTGAAAGTATGATTTGATGAATTTTAAAGAATAACCGACTCGAAAATTATTATTATTATTGATATATTTATTTTCGGCATTGTTCAAATAGCTTAACTCTCTTCCTTCTATTTAGATCATAAATACTATCGTAGCGGATATTTAAAATGTAGTTTAAAACTAAACAGAATTGTACGGACGGTATGGAATAAAAATTTATTTAACGGGGACGGTTATAAAAATGTCGGTATTTTCTTTAAGAAAATAATCGTATGATCTTGCATGATGAAGCTTTTTAATGATGTGCTCTATAGCCGCGCTGGACGTAATCCATACACTTAGCGGTGGACCTTTTATTTGCGGTTATAGAGGAGCTCGAGCGATCGATTGTCGGCTCATGAGGCTCTTCTACACACGGGAAAATTGAAGTTTCTTTACGAGTTCGACACGTTGTGAAAGCGCTTCTCTTTCCGACTAGTCGCGCGTTTCTACGAGTAAAGACTTTGGCCCGCCAGTCGGTTCCGTTCAATCTCTTGCCTGCAGTAACGTTTTGTAATAATATTTTTATTGAGTGTAGCTACTCTCTCTCTCTCTCTCTGTTTGCTTTGTTCTCGCTTATTTTTATTATTTCTTGTTTTCCATCTCCTCCGTTCAACTACTCTTTCGCTGTTTCATGCGAAAGAGAAAATGTTTCTATTGCTACGTAGCAACTGTTGGTCGTTAAAACGCCTGATGTATGCGCAACAATCGTAAAACGGCATGATAAAACTAACGAAAAAAGAAAATGGCTTGTTTGTTGAAATAAAATAACATCAGCAGCAGCAACAACATCATTTATTTATCAATGGTATTATTAAATCGGTGATTTTGTTTATTCATAATTTTCGCAATTTTTTAAATTAACGTCGTTTGATATTTTTATCATTAATCTGCAAACTATCAAAGCAGCATATTAATTTCAAAGATATAACGGAGTGAAATTTTTTAGCTAATTTAAAAGTCATTTTAAAAGGTGAGAGGTAAAGCTTTTGTTATTTTCCCGTATCACGTATTCAAATAAAAATAGGATATGCAATATCCTTGATAGCATACTCCCCTTAATGTGCTTCTGGCGTGTTACGACATCCAGCAGCCTGAAATGGTTTTATCAATCAATATCTCCTCATCCCTCCCTCCGCCTCTCTCTCTCTCTCTGTCCTCTCCTTTCTCGTCGTCCCCCTTCTTTATTACCATGCGCGAATATCATTTTCCAAGAGCGGCGATGCAAGCTATCCTATTGTTCTTGGATCCTTCATTGATGCACGTCATCCGACGAGTTCTCCGCAAAAATTATGATGGCCGACGGGGACAAATTTAAACTGATTCACGAGAGGCAAGGGAAAAAGGAAAGCACATCTGAGAAAAATTTATGGCAACGAGATTGCCTTCGTAGTAGATAAGGGAAGCTAGAGTTTTTGCCCAGAGAAAAAGGCGAAGAAGCAAAAATGCAAATTTCTTCAACTTTTTGCAAAGATGACTCGAATGACGCAAAGATGCGCAACTCATACTCTTGCGTCTTTCTTCTTACTCTCTTACATAACCACACTCTTACATGCTCTCACTTGATTTATTCCTTTTTTATATCAATATCAATTTTACAGGGATAATTTTAATAAATATCTAAGGATTGATTTACTTAAAAATTAAACTTGGCTAAGGAAAGCTTAACTTTCTCTTTTTCAAGAAAGAAGAAAATAAGAGAGAAAAATATGATTTTGCGCGCAGCAGATGTTGTAGCGCCTCATTTTCAAGGGATGTTTTGTACTTGTAGTTTTACTCGAGCGAAAAGCAACGCGAACGGAAATTGCGCAACTTCGACGTTTGCTGGAAACGCGATTCTTAAGATTACATTAGCTGCATTGTTAAAGCGAGAAATAACAGTAATGTATATATAAGCATCTAGAACGTAAATCAACCCGTCGCTTCTTCTGAACAAGGACTTTTTTTCTTTCATTCAACTTGAAGAATGGAGTGCAATATTTTTCTTAAATAAAAGCTATCTTTATTTTTATCGGTAACAATCGTCTTAACGTTCTCATTCAAGTCTCCGTTGAATACATCTAATCTTTAACGTGACATTAACAAAAAAATTGTTATGTGTATTTATCTATTTTAAAATTAAACAATTCAATTCAACACAACCAAACGATAATGGGTTTTTATACATTCTCGCGTTCATATACAAACAAATATTCGTTCTTGCTTTAAAATTTTTTTTTATATACATAAAATAAAAGATTAAAAAAAATTTGTGCAAAGGCGGTAAAAGGACATAGTTTTAGCACTGACATTTTTACTGCAATATATGGAGATATAAGCACTCAGACGTAATAACAGCTTTTCTCAGATCTTGTTAAAAATTCGCAACGAATTAATAGTAATAATGCTCGCAGGAACTGCTTATTCTGTAGAATGGTTGCAGCTGTTTTTTTTTAATCAAATCTTGAAATAATTTTATTTTCATGGTATTTTAAATTCATGAATTAATGTATAATTCAAGTACATAAAAAAGCAAAAGAAAAGTTGATGTTTTAATAAGGTTTTATTTCATAAGACTAAATTATTATGAATATTCAGTCGAATAATATATAATTAAAATAGATTTATTAATCGTTTCAATCATTATTTTCTTAATTTGTAAAAATATTTTTATTTTAATATTTTCAAAAGCCCATAATTATGATGAAATTAAAGAAATATTTTTAAAGATTTTTGCAATTATTAGCTATGCAGCAGATATTAGTTAAATTATTAGTATTTATTTTATTTTAACAAAATCAAACGATATGCCGACATTCTTTATTAGATACATTGAAGCATAAAATAAATAAACATTAATCAAAGCATTATATATGAAATAGTTCAAAGAGAGTTTAAACGTTAAATAATTGGATAAAAATCTTGAATAATAAATAATACTATACTTGATGAAGAAAACAAAGACAAAACAATCAATAAAGTGTAAAATTGTAGACAAAAAGAGATTTTTATATCGATTTCTACTTTTTCATGTAACCGAATACTTGATCGCTCTAAAGCAACTTATTTTCTGATCAGTATTAGTAAGCGTTTTTTCTTCTTTGCTAGAGCGAAGAAATTTTTTGTAAAAGAAGATTTTTAACTGACTGTTAGCCCAGTTAGATATAAAATGTCAAAGACTTGAGAAAATTCCGTAGGGTCGTAAGTTAGGTTATATTTATCGAGGGCTTGCTGAGTATCAGTGTTAAATTCGAAAAGGTTTTTAAAATATCGAGGATAAATTCTCAAGAGAGTCGGTCGATAAATTTTCGAAATTTCTGAGAATAAGTTGGAGCTTGGAAAAAATGCAACCAGGGCTGCTGCTGCTGCCGGAGAAGAGTGGGAAGGGAGGCTCTCAGAAAAATGCACAACTCGAAGCGGAAAATCGAACAAAACGCAAGTCGACCTCCTTTCAGCGCGAGGCCGCGAGCCATTATGCGCAGAGAAAGAGAGAGAGAGAGAGAGGAGCAGTAGCAGCAACAGCAGTAGCAGCAGTAGCGTGGCATCGATTTCCCGGGAATCCAGGGGGTAAAAAGAGCCGTGACCAATGGGCAAGTTTGCGTAACGCAATGCGGCGCTCGGACGCTCTTCTCTCGCTCCGAGAAAATGAAAAGCCAAAATTTCGAAACGTCGGCGGCGGCGGCGGCGGCGGTGCTGTTCGAAGGGGCGTAGGTAACGAATCGGTTAATTTCGCGCACTACAGCCCGCATCGGCAATTATTAATTTTGAAAAGCTTTTCAATTTTATCGGGCGTTGTTACCGCGTGGCACAAGAGCCCCTGGGCCATTGTGTGCTTTGTGCTCTGGCACGCGCAGCTCCCCTTAAATCAAAAACGTGCCATAACGTAAATCATGGCCGTTCCGTTCATTTCAAACATTCGGCATTAATCGCACTCCTTTTCCCGAATAGTGCGAAAGCCGAAAAACGATTCGCCATCATTGGAACTTTATATCAGCCGATAAATAACGGCTCCACTTCATGCGCTTCCAAAGGTTTCGGCCTGCTAATGGATTCGATGATTTCTCTCGACTCGTCCTCGCAGCTGTACCTGACAGCGCTCTTCCTACTTTTCCTCTCGCTATTATTTTTTTTATAACTTCACCCTGCTCTCCAATTGTTATGATCGGTTAACGCTTTTCACGAGAATCTCATCTACTCCCCTTCCAATTCATTATTTCCCATTCTATTCCGTGTTTTCTTTATTATTTATTTTTTCTTTTTAATTCCGGCTAACTTGTATTTTTTTGGCTAAAAGAATGGACGTTAAAAAAGCTCTACCCATGCCACGAAAGCATTAGCGTCATTATCTCTGCTTTTGTTAGCTTCTATCTAATGGATTCTTTATCTGTAAATGAACAAAATAACCCGAGCTGCAAAAAAATCCAACAAATTAAACCCTGAAACTTTATATTTTTCTTGTAATCAATTATTGAAGGTTTTTTTTATTAACAATCTAGTTATCACCAATGTAACGGATATAATTTTTTTTAAGGCACTCTCCTTGTTTAATATGTACAATTACGATTGAAACGTTGAAATTCGCGATATTATTTAATTTATTAAGATCAGTCAAAAAATATTAAGATCAGTCTTTCAAACATTTATTTATTACAATCCACTTTATAATGAAAAAACAATCGAGCTACAAATTTTCCGATAATATATACAGCTGAAAGGGACAAGAATACTAATGAAAAAGTTAATTTTCAAATAACGAATTCATTTACATGAAGCTTGGAATAATTGAATATTTATAGAATTGATTTATTTTAATGAAAAATATCTTTTTAGCTATGGTAAGCTCGAATGATTTGTCGTTTTTTTTAAAAAGCTAAATCTTAAAAGTATTTGAGATACGCTGAAAAGTAACTGTGATCAAATACACTTATAAAATAATAAACTATCAAAAATGTAAACATAAAAGAGTAAAATAGTAATTAATGGCTATCCATTGTCATTCTTAATATAGACTTGTATTTCAGTTGTTTATGCGCTAAGCGTAGAGAAGCCGCATAAGTTATAGCGTCGTCTAATAAGGATAAAAACAACTTAATAAGAAACGTCCACAATATAATCATTTCCCTAGAACTCGAATTCGAGACGAGAGTGGCCGAAGTGGTTTCGTTGGTGGTCGGCGAGAGCGGAAGGTGGTGTGACCTGGTCGTAGGGGTGTTGGGAGGGGGGGGGGGGTCTGGGTGGAAGTAAAGGGAGCAACGACGCCAGTGGCGGGAGAGCGGCTGGGGGGAGGGACTGGCGGGGAAGTTTTCGCATCGAGTAAGCAAGACACGTGCCCGAGCACGACCGGCACTGGAATTCCGATCAGTTTTTCCCGTGGCGCACTCTCATTTTCCCTCGGCAGAGGTCTTGCCCCGGCTCCCAGCGAGGCGGTGGCCACACTCTCGCCAGCCGAGTAGGAAATTCAAGCAAACGCCGCGCGGCTACGAGCGTTATATTAGGAGGGAAGAGAAAGAGAGGCGAGAGCTTGCGCAAGCTCACGGCGGCGTCCGCAGCTAAATAAAAGGAGACCAAGCAGCGCCCCATCAGCAGGCTGCTTCTTCTTTTTTTTTCTCTCTTTAAGCCCGCTCTCGCTTATTATTACCATCATCAGGGGCAGGGATCCGTTGAAAACTTGAAATATTTATCAGGCTCTCTTGTCCTTCTCCTGAAAACGTAAAAGTTTGAAAGGCCATTTTTATATTCAGTAGCTCAGCAGTGTCTGATGGACGTTGAAAGGGAAAAATATTTCCCGAGGCTGCAGCTTTGGGACATTTCAAAGCTTGCCTTGTTATAATTTTTAAAATTTGAAATGCACTAAAGCATTGCATTTATCCGTGGTGGCATTGAAGCAACATGATACTGAGTGTGTTCACGGAGCTCTCATTTAGACTTATAATAAGAGGCGAGGCTCTCGTTAAAATGACCTTAGCTACGAGTGAAATAGAAAATAGGAAGAAATAAGAGGGAAAGGAAGAAAGTGTAGGAAAGAAGTTTTAGCGAGTCGGAGGTAAGGAATGAGGTGAAGAAGGGGTCGGGAAAGAAGAAAAAGAAGGGGGGGGCGGCGGAGACTAGTGGTAAAGAGAGTCGTATGTGCAGCTTTGTTCGAGTTCAAGTGGACGTCGATGTCGGCTCGCGTTTCGCTTACCCACGGCATTGTGTAGTACGATATTGTCGAACCGCACAATAGCCAAAAACTCCTTGGAGAAAGAAGCGGCAGGGATAGAACGGCGGCCGGCAGGCAGAATGAAAGAGAGAAGTACGCTCGCACTGTCCACTTCTTCTTCCCCTCTTTCTTCTTTTTTTTAACTAAAACCCTGCCTACCATCCTCTTTTCTCTCCTTCGCTCCTCCTCTTCCTCCCCCTCTCTCTCTCGCTCTCATGTATACGTACTCCAATGATCTTCAGTTTTACACTTCGCAACCGCAACTTCCGTGTTTGCAGACTTTTATCTTAGTTTTCTTGTTTCCATTCCCTCGAGCAGGTGCTTAATACATCTCGCGCTGACTCTATTTGATTATATCTACCGACTTTTTCTTCGAAACTTTTTTTTCCAAGTCTTCTTTTCTTCTTTTCTTGCTACGTTTCTTTCGCTCTACGAATCTATGAACTATTTTGATTTGACACGAGTGTTTTTTTCTCTTATGATCAAAGTAAAGATTAGAGTAATTAATTATAGCTTGTTATTTAACGCGTCAGCCTATATTCAATCTTGAATATGCTTATTTCATAATCATTTGTAGTCTGTGGGTATAATTTAATTTCTTGATCATTGCTTTGCAATGAAAATAAATTAGGCGAATTATATTTCACCCAGAGCATTTAATTGTTGTGCGCGGCGAAATATTAAATAACACTTAGTGTTATCCTCATATTAATATGTCATGTAGGTGGCTCGTCATTGCACTGTATTCATAAATCCCGGCGCCTTATTATCCATATTATGATAATTATCATAAATCCATACAATAACATGAAATGAAATCATGTGTTTAAGCTTTCGATGTTTCGTACAAATGTAGGAAAAACCTTTTCTCGAAGCTTTCAACTAAAATTTAACCAGAAGCTAAAAGAAAAATTTTGTAACGAAGAGTATTCTCTTTCACCTCGGCTTTCTCACCTTTCAATGGCAAAGAAACTGACCCCTGCGCCTTTGTCAAAGAGCTTTCGTGCAATTGAGTTCACACGCGCTCGGGGCTAGCTGAACTTTTGCGAAATACATTGCCGAAAGTAAATTTTCCCGCTGACTTGCTTGGCTACATATCCAGCTTACTTTTGAAAACAAGAAAATAATGGAGCTGCAACGGCTGCAAAAGAAATCTTTAGACTTTTTATGAGCACGAAATTAAATATATATATATCGAAATAGACATGTATCGAACAAAAAAAGTGAGAAATGAAATTTTTCTTACAGAATTAAGCAGCTCGGTGTCGGATAAAGTGAAGACAACGACGACGACGACGACGACGGCGACGGCTACGAGAAGTACGACAGGAACAGCGACAGGAGCATCGATGGGGGCAAAAAAGCCTGGCATAGGAAAACGGCCAACGGACTCGCCGATGTTAAACTACATATTCGATGCGCACAACAGCCACAACAAACACCAGCATTATCACGATCACCGCTGGGGTCCTCACTTCGAAGGCAAGAGCACCAATATTACGGCCCAGGCAGGCGCTAACGTCATGTTGGATTGCCGGATATCCCTTCTGCAGGATAAAACTGTGAGTAATATTGGAAAAAAGCGCAAGCTTCCCAAATATCGGCTTTGGCAGGGCTCGGATTTTTGAACTTTTTGTTAACAGCATGTAACTAATGCGCGCGAGCCTACTCATTGTAATTGCGAATTTTCAGTTCAATTGAATTTCCTGGGATTAATAATTTCGAGCCAACTTTTCATCCGAACCGCTAAAAATTCATGAATTTATCCGCGTAAAGATATAATGGTAACGAAATGTCATTATCGCGGGGCTCGTTTAAAAAGAGTAACAAAGCTTTATAAAGGCTTAGCCAGGGGGGGGGGGGTCATTGTTGAAGAGTAACAAACGTATCAGGGCCGATGCAGATAAGCGCTCTTTTTTTTTGGCTTTCTGTTTGCTAGTTGAATTTTATTATCGCACTCTTCCGCGACCCGATTCACAATGAATATATCAAGCGTGACAGATTAAAGCGTATCTTGGCCTACCGTTCGACAGCTCGCCGATACGACCTCGATTAATTCAACTCTACTCTCTCTCTCTCTCTCTCGATTCTCCCCCTATCTTTTCTTCGCTTTTAAAAGAAAAATAAACAGCGCATCGAATCTAATTGAAAATACGGGTTCAATTATTTGCTTCACTAGTTAGTTCATTTATTTAGAACAGACATAGACATCTTCGATGCAGAAGAAAACAAATCTTTTAATCAACTCCGAGCTCTGATACAGAGTTAATTGAAAAATTCCTACTTTCAAAGATTTGTAGACGAATTTTTATTCTCATTTATTTATTTACGACTTTATACGCTCATTACGGCAAGTCGCTTTTGGAATATCAGACAAATCGTGCGAGTTAGTTGGTTGGAAAGGTGGTAAGGGAAGCTTCTCTGCTGCAGAGGTCCAATGACGGAGTAGTTTAAGGGTAAATTGCCGAGTCGCTCATTAGAGAAATTGTCTTGTTCTCCCGGCGCTTTCTTGCGAGCGCGTGCAGCCGATGTTATTTGATTTGAAGCAATAAAGAATCGCCTGCCCTGATGAGGGATGGCCTGGAGGGGGGAGGGGAGGGGTGAGGGCGGCTATATCTTACGCGTTTACGCGCGTAAGCCCTCGACTAACTCGATGTCGGTGTGTGTGTGTGTGCGCAGGTGTCGTGGGTGCGCCGGCAGGACAACGGCGAGAAGATGAACTTGTTGACGGTGGGACAACAGACCTACACCGGCGACCCCCGCTACACCGTCGAATTCCAATACCCGGACAACTGGCGCCTTCAAATCAAGAGCGTCAACAGTAGCGACGAGGGCCAGTACGAGTGCCAGATCAGCACGCATCCGCCCAAGTTTATCCACGTTAATTTGCACATTAACGGTAAGCAGACAACTTTTTACTACCCTCCTCCGTCCAATCTACTCCTCCTCCACCCTTTTCCTCTTTTTCTAAACAACATCAGGCTAGATTGGCTTGGATCGGTGTAGTAGATGGGAAGGGAATAAGGGCTGGACTCGAGTTGTCGTTGGTAGGATAATTGAAAGTAAGGATAGGGGATAATGGATTCCAAGGAGGGACGAAGAACAGAGCACACTCGAGAATGACGTGCAGCGTAAGATGGAGAGAGAGAGTACAGGGGTAGTAAAGACTCGAAGCAGCAAAGGCTGGGAAGCACTTTATTTGCCTATCCTAAGACGCAAAGTCGAGCGGAGAGCGAATCGGATGTTTCTCGGGGGAACACTAATGCTAGGCAAACACTTCCAAAGCGTCTCAGTCGGATTAACCATTACCGCGGAGGACTTGATGATTTTCCTTACGACACCTAAGAGATTAAAAGCTCTTGCCCCCCTTGTTGCTCTCGCACGGCCCGTTTTTGCCCTTTCAAACCTTGCCGGCTATTTCAAAGTTATACATTTTCAAATCGTCCAAATCATTTTTTCGCTTTGTTTTGCTTTCTTATTTCACTTGTTTACTTGTTGTTTTATGTTTACTCTTAATAACATTAACTCTCGCATTCCGATCAATTCAGCCTCGTTCTCTCCGGCAAAAACTGCAGGATAAAAAGCGTTGACGTAGTTTCGGTCCAATTTCAATAGCGAACGGTTAAACGGCTGTCAAAAAAGATGTGCTTCGGGAAAAAAAATGTTCTTAGAAGGGGCGGGGGGGGGGGGGGGGGCGGGGAGAAAATAAAAGAAGGAAATTGCAGTTAAATGTCGTAACGTATTTTTAAAAAGCTATTTCGAGAGCGAGGGAAATAAAAGCCTACCAGCCTGGGCGCGAGAGGCAGCCGGAGATGGCAACAAAGCTCGGGCAAAAATCGCATGGCAAACGGGCGCATCCGCGAGCGCTTTTAAAAGTGATTGCGCGACACACCAATGCCGGTAGGCATCGGATGTGACGAGTCATTCTGCCCTTTTTTCTCTTTCGCTCTTACTCCCTTCCTCCATCTCTCTCTTTCTCTCTTTCTCTGTTTGTCTCTCTTCTATAAACGACTTGCGGAGGAACATCTCAGGTGGAGAGGTAGCAGCAGGTTGGATTGTCGGCAGCATGTCGCCGGGATCGATTGAATCGATAAATCGGCGCGAACATAATGGGTATTGCTGGCTCTTGAATAAAACTCGAGCATGTCTCGATGCTCATCCTTTGACTGTTGCATTTTACCTGGCTGCTTTTTTCCGGCGCTTTACCAGCTTCTTCGGGGGCGATACTCTGTATTCCAAAATACACAAATTTGTCTCGCTTTAACGCGTCTTTATCGTTTGCTCTATACTCGTGCATTTTGCTCGATATTTGCTGGTGAACAGAGTATTTAGTATAGAGCGAGCCCGAGCCGCATCGGTTAACGAGGGAAAAAAGAACAATAGTGGCTAGAGCTGTATAATAACAATAAAAACTTTGTTAATTAACCTAATTCTTGCTAGGCGTCTAGGCATGAATATGCATTTTGATAAATATTCAGCCAAAGAAAGAATATACACGCGGAGAAAGAAAGAGGGTATACGGCGGCGGGGGCGTCGCAGGTCGGTGGGCAGCATTAGCATCTAGCCTGGACGCTGGTGGTATCGGCCTATCTGGAGAGAGAGAAACGGACAGGCGTGTGTATACGTTTATCGAGTTAGGTAAATAATAAAGTATAGTCGCGCTAACGAGCATAATTCGAGATTGCGGAAATAAAGTTTGAAAAAAAAGGGAACGCTGTCGCATGTGCCGCGGCCGATTTAAAAGAACGAATGCCAGCGGAAAGTGGCCGACTGGCTAATTTATATTTTACAACGAAGCGCCAAATTTATATTCAGAGCGCCGGCTCCTCTCTCGCACAGCTGGATTTTAAATTAACGCTTGGATATTTCAGCTCGACGCGGAACACCGCCACAGCCGCCGCCTCGTGGGGGCCCTGGGTTATTGCCACACTCTCGCGCCAATGATCAATTAACTTAATGCACTTGCAAGCCCCCCGCATCGAATTCGTTTCGAAATAGTCCTTTTATTTATGCCCGATGCAAATGTGGATTTACCAAAGGAATAACGTTTTATAATATTAATATGTTTAGCCTGTAAGTATACAACGTGTAAGCAGACAAATTTCAAATTCATGCATTTATCCGGCCGTACCGTCGGGTTAAATTATTATTCCTCTTGGGCATCATAATTTATTTTCATAAAATTTCATTTTAAGTATTTCCATGAAATTAAACAGAACTGCCGTGTTCAATGATGCCCCCCTACTACCGTCATTATCATCATTATCATCATCGACGCGAAGCCGAGAAAGGCAGTTAAGATAGTGTGCGCCCGAAAAACCGTCTCTCGACCTATTTCTCTTGGAACGGGGGCAGGGGCGTATGGAAAATGTGCAACGAGCACGGCGGATGTAACTGTCATCGGTCCAACTCGCGGCTCTGGATCGAAAAACTTCTGATCGAGAAAAGCTGGCTGGGGTGCGTAGGGGTGGGGGAGGGGGGTGCACGAGCGGCTTGAGCGTTCCGCGAACGAAGGCAAGCAGCAGCTCAGCGAAGCCAGCTAGGGGCGCATATCCTTCGGGAATCGAATGGCAAAGCAGAGATGGCCCCCAAGCAAAGTCCAAAGAGGGCCAGTAGGCGCCGAGCGATTTGCCAACTTTTCCAGGCGCGCGCAAGCCTTTTCCCAAGTTTCAAGCACACAGCCAAGGCAGGCGAGATATATCTGGCATACGCGACTACGTCTTTAAAATTATTGTTTTCCCGAGGATTACGGGAGGAGGCTGGAGAGAGAAGGAGCTCTCGCTGAGATTACATCACAAGAATAAAACATGCATTTCGATTTTTGTCTGTGCTTGCACTAGCGCCGTCGGTGAGGATAATCGACGGCATGGGAGAGCCGCTGCGGGACAAGTATTACGAGGCCGACAGCACCATAGAGCTGCTCTGCGTCGTGCGACACATAGCCATGCAAATGCAGTACAGCGTCGTGCAGTGGCTCCACGGGAACCGGACGCTAAATTACGACACCACCCGAGGAGGCATCAGGTAAGGCCAAATAAATCCTCCCGGCATATCTCTAAGCATTGACTGCATCTTATACCGTATGTGCGCCATCTATTTTTTTTCGTTCAAATTCAACGATCGAATTTCAATTTTCATTTTCTATCGAGTTAAGTTGAGCGAGTGTTGAGGCGAGGGGAATAAAAGACAGATGCGCTTGAACGGGGCAAAGTTGTAACGATAGTACTGATAAAGAGAAAAAGCTGTAAGGAGCTGAATATGTCAAGCCGCAAAGTGAACTATTGTAAGAAGACAGTCGTATAATATATTTAGACGGCATGTTAAAGCGCATTATCCTCGCTTATCTTGTCATTGCTTTACACTTTGACCCGAGCTTATTCTTTTAAAACGATCCTTCTCTTGTCGAATTACCTTTTATCTTTAACAATTCAAAATCACAGATTTATACTATAATATTGTTATTTAAACATTTTTCTGAAAACAAATTGAATTTAAGTAAAATTTTCGTAAAATACGCATAAGTAAAAGCTCTTCGTGCCTTTGTAAGCTCATCCTGTTCGATTCGCTTGTGTCTTTTACGAGTCAGCTGCCAAGAAAGAGAAATGAGAGACGAAGAGAGGAGAGAGAGAGAGCAAAATAGAGAGAGTGAGAACTACTTGAGACTATTGTCGAGATGCAAGAAAAGCTTGCGAGCGAAGCTGTTTGATATTTACAGGTAGAGGCGCGAGCAGGAACACTAGAGGTAAGAATTTGAGAGGCGGTTCGGGATAACATTTGTGTAGCGGTAATAGAAGGAAAATTCATTAGCGACTAGAGAGGAGAGAGAGAGAGAGAGAGAGAAAGATGGGGGGGGGGAGTGAGGATTTGAGGGAAACAAGGTAGCCCAAGCGCAGGGCCTGCTTAAAGATGTAGGAGCTAGCGGAAAATCTAGTTTGCAGTTAAGCCCGGGGCCCCAGATATAGAATAACTCGGCGCGCCAACCGGCCTCTAACGCAAACGGAATAATAGCGGCGGACGCGTTATTTTTTTTCTCCGATTTTCCTTTGCACTCTCCCTCCAGTTGACACACTCCAAGCCGCTGCAAAGATCTCTCGATGCAACTGTGCCTCCAGGCGACTTCTTCAATTGAATTCCAATAAGTGCGCCGAAGGAAAAGTTCGAAATGACAAGACAAATAAATTTACTCTTTTGCCTATAGAAACACGCGCTCTGGCCGGGGCCTGAACAACACTTGATAAATTATTTTCCCTTTTTTTTTTTAATTTGTATACGTATATATCGGGAGAAAAAGTTGGAGGCGCACGAGGCTGTAGATCATCGGCCGCCCGGGCTGGCCTCTAGCGGCGGGGTCGGCTTGTATTTCCGAGAATTCCAAGTTTTTTGCTTGACAAAGTTCAAAAGCTAAACTTGGCGCCCGGGAACGATGTAAACTTTCTCACTAATCTCGGCCGCTTTAAAGTCCCGTAAAACAAAGTCATCGCGTTACGTGTTCTCTCAGAGGCAGTGTAATCTTGCGAATTATGCGGAAAGCAGTAGCCGCGCACAGTCAAGTGATTTGCCAGCCAGGAGGCGGCGGCCTCTCCCTCTCTCTCTCTCTCTCGAGAGAGAGAGAGAGAGTAAGCCTCGCGCGCGTCCTTTTCGTCCGCGGGAGAGAGAGAGAGCCGCTGCGGCTCGGCTACTTATTCTCAATGAGCAAGTGCACTTTTATTAAATTCAGCCGGACCGAGGAGGAGCTGTGTAGGTATATAGAGTGCCCCTCGCCGAGGCTTCCCCCGCCCCCATGCTCGGTGCGCGCATGCATAATTAAAAATCGTAAATAAAGCCCTCGACACTCGACAATTTCCATATATAAAACTATAATTGCGGCACACTCTTGTTTATCTACTCGACTTGAGCGCGAGCTAATTAAGTTGAGAGGCCCGCGTCGCGATAAACACGTTACATTTACATGGGGGGGGGGGGGGGGGAAAAGGGCCCCCGGGGGGGGGGCGCGCCGGGGGCGGGCGCGGCGCGCCGCCGGGGCGGGCGCCCTGCCCGGGGGCCCTTGCCCCCCCCCCCCCCCCATGTAAATGTAACGTGTTTATCGCGACGCGGGCATCTCAACTTAATTAGCTCGCGCTCAAGTCGAGTAGATAAACAAGCCCTCCCTCCCAGCCCCCGGGGCCGGCCGACTAGCCCCCCTCGCTCGCGCGGCCCGCCCCCCCTCTCTACTCTTTGTTGCTCCGACGAAGACGGAAGAAGCTCTCTCTCTCTCTCTCTCTCTCTCTCTCGAGAGAGAGAGAGAGAGAGAGAGCCCGATGTCAGCGCGACTAAGAAAGGAGCAGCTATACCTAGAGCTCGTATAAGTAACGCCTCGATGCTCCTGCAGCTTTGCAGCCGCGCAAAAGCCTCTGTCTTTCGCGCGAGCAACATAATGAACGAACAAATTGGAAAGCTAACTTTTTCAATTAAACTTCTTTCGGGCTCGTGCTAAGAGCCACCTGGACCTGGCTACCTGGACTCGGCTAAATAAGCCCTCCCACTTCTCCCCATACCTCCTCGCCACTCTTGCGGCTAACACTTGTGCGGCTTATTAAAAAATTTTTCTTCTTTCTTTCTTTTTACTGCCCTATTTTTTTTCGCCTTTTAAGTTTATGCACTTGACGAAGCTCATGACAGCGCAATTAATGAAAATTTAACTGCGCTCGTTAATCAATTTCATAAAGAAATAATAGTCATTGGAACAACGCTGATTCTACTGATTTTTTAGTCTTTTTCACTTTTTACGCAATGCAGATTGGTCAAAAGATTACTGTAAGAAAATTCGCAATATCAAATGACGAGAGACCATTATTCGACGGCGTTTACTTTGAAACCTAATGCTAAAGATCTTGTAATCTTCTTTGAATGATTTTTTTGCAAAAATTATAAAATTTATGGTTGTCGAAGTAAGATAATTACAGGCACTTTGGATATAATTAATACAGGCTGCTGAAGGCTGGGGTGGCAGCCAGTAAACGGTTGTAATGTAAAAATTGCATGTTACTTCGGTCCGGTGTATAAAGAAAAGATCGACATATGCCCGAAAAGAAATAAAAAAGGTCAAGTGGGCTGGAAAAGCTGGCTGAATGTTGAAGTGTGCAAGGGGGATTCCGAGCAACTTGTTATATGCGCTTACTGGGCGCCTAGCATAAAAGTAACAGTCCGAGTAATATGCTCGTAAACGATAGAGAAGCTGTGCGCGTGCCCCCCCCCCCCCCGGAGTCAATGCAAGCGCGTAGAAATACGAGATTTGATAGCAGGGTATGCACGACGAGGCAGCCGGCTCGAGATTTATTAGATACATCTCGCGCCTACTCATTAACTCGACGCGAGCCCGACAGCTCGTAACTCAGGACTCATGGCTTTGCTTTTATGTTGCCAGTGTGAAAACGAACCTCATGGAGGAGGGGGCCAACTCGACCCTGAGCATAGCCAAGGTCGGCCCAACGGACAGCGGCAACTACACCTGCTCTTTGACGACCATGCCCGACCAGCCGGCAACCGTGCACGTTCACGTACTAAATGGTGAGTGAAAACGAATCGGCCGGATGCTTTCCTTATTCTCTGCTACACGGCTCGTTGCACTCCGCCCATCCGATTTTATTTCGTATTTTCTTGTTACATGCTCTCTTCTTACCTTTCACCAATATACATATAACAGCCCTTTACATTTTACTACCATTTCAGTTTTATGTATTTCTCCTGCAAATACATTTACGACTTTTCCACAATCTTCCCCTCCTCCTCCTTCTTCTTCTTGTGCTTTTTTCATATATTTTTATGCCGTATTAATCATGTTTACGTTTATTGTCATTGATCTTGATAAAACAGAATAAACTGTATTTCATAATAATGTCGAAGCTTCGAACACACAACACATACAAATGAAAAGTTTAAAAGACAATTATTTTCGTGAGATCAACTCTTCTTTTTGATAAATTTTTAATGATCAAATGAAAATTAACCAACACTCACTAATTATTTTCTTCCGAAGAAAGAATTGTAGTTATAGCAAAAGTTGCTAAACTATCCCAATTTATATTTGTCCTATTTGTGAAAAAAAACTTTTTTCATTCTTTTATACTGATAAAAATACTTTTGGTCAACTACTAATACTTAAAGACTCCCTATGTTTAAATTGGACAATGAAATGAATGTTGTTGTAGTACAAAAACGCTTTGGCTATAGTTTTTCTCAAAGTTTAGAAAAAAAAATTAACATTTGAATTTCTATCCAATTTTATACCGTTCAATTTTCTGTTTTTACTCGCGCGACAAGTGTAGGGAGAAATATCATTTCTCACTTAATACTTTGGCAAGCCGTTAAAAAGTTTCATTCGACGCCGTATTCAGAACTATGTGTTGGAATATAATCGGATTATTTGCAACTTCGGAACACAGACGTCAGCCGGGATAATAAACAAGCGGATAAATCAACTTTCCTCCGAGAATACCTCAAGCCCTTTCCTATCTCCCTTGAGAGTTTATCTATTATCAAGCTAGTTTATTGAGCTTATTTTTATTTTGTACCTATTAAATTAGCCGTAGCATGTAGCATACTACATCTATGCATATAGTGCAATACGAATAGCGAGTTTATTAGGCCTTTGGCTTGGCGTTGCGCATAGATAGGAAACCGCGTCTGACTATATCCGGGCTGTACTACTTGCGCCATTCTTTCTTTTCCATCCGCTAGAGAACAAAAGTGGCGGGTTGCGATTTAGCGTAGATATGCTATCTGTGAAAGTGTCGTCTTTCAGTGAGCTTCTTTGTTTCAGGAGAAAGCCTAGCGGAGTTACACCACGGCCGGGCGAGTAGCATGAACCATCCGCGGCTGAGCCTGGGCCTAGGGAGTCCGGCATTGTTGCCGCTGCTCGGTGCCGTGCTCGGCTGGCTCGTACGCAGGTGAAGAACTGCCTTGGAATGAGCCAGCCTTGCGGAGAGAGGACTAGCTGACGCAGCTCGCTGTCGGCGCGATATTGGCTACGCTGCAGTTAAAATATCCGCCTCTCTGTCCTACACGGCCCACGGCTGTTGCGCGACCCCTCGAGCTCTTCTCTGCCAGGAGGCTCTCGATAGTTTTCTTAGCCTATACCACCTCGCAAAGAAGCTAAACATTCGACTTCTTCTCTATATTAGTTATTCACTTCACTATATCGGTAATAATGAAAAATAATAATAACAATAATAATAATGGCAAAAGAAACACACAGCGTGCTCGCGAGATAATGTCAATAGAAAATAACGTACGTGTATAAAAAAAAAAACAAGTTGATATATGAGCATTCAAATGTAGCTCCACTGATCTGAAGTTTTTACGTCAACTGCACGCAGGCTTGCGAACAACGAGAGAGAGAGGCATTGACGTACAAAGCCCCCGCAAGAGGAAAAGCATGCGCCTTGACACTCATAAATATAGCTGCTCTGTGTATTGTAAATCGACAAGCCAGACGTACCTATGCATACAAATTGATTTAATAAGCCTCGTCTTTTCTGACTTGAAAATAACCAAACACGTGCATAAACTTACGTGACTATTTTATTTTTAATTTTCTATTCTACATCCATATAATTGAGGGTTAATGAAAAGAAAACTTTTTTTTTGTTAAATTAAAATCATCAATTTGCTGGTTGTTTTTAAAAAAAACGAATGAAAATCGAAAAAACGTCGACTTGTACCTTAAGTGGCGATGCTTTATCGAAATGCGACTAGACGACAGTGGCAGCAGACTCGAGCACAAGGCGACGCTTCTTTCTTACGTGCTTCTCTTGGAGTTGGAAAACATGAGCGCCAAGGCTTTTTCAGATGAAAGAGCTATCGTAATTCATTGTCGCACAGTGGAAACGCATTGTGTAAATAAATCTAGAATCCAAGTCTCAATATTGACAAGGATCTACTTTGCTTCTATCGAAAGAGAGGGAGCGAGAGAGAGAGAGAGAGAGAGAGAGAGAGAGAGAGAGAGAGAGAGAGAGAGAGAGAAAGCGATAGGCGGCGAGCTGGCGAACCGGGAGATGCGTAAGCATCGTGACAAGAAAACCAATTTGTCTTTTCGTTGTGGAATGAAACATGCGGGACGCGCTCACCTCTTTTTCTCTCTCTCTCCCTCACTCACTCGCCGGCTCCCCGCTATCTTTCTCGCTTCGATTGTTCACGTCCATCCCGTGGTCGCAGCGTGGTCCCACGAAGAATAAAAGAGAAAAAAGTGTCGCTCGCTCTCGACCACCAGCACCACCACTACGACTTTGCCCTTAATTCGAGAATGCCTAATGGATTCTTTCGGTGTCGTCGTCTCCTAATGGAATTACCAGCTACGTGAACTATTAAGTGATCATTGTGCGCTTTCCAACTTTATTTCGAATCTTGTAATGCTACCAGCCCTTCACCCATTTCCAACTTTAACCTGCAATTTTACCGTGTTTTTTTCCCCCAATACTTTATTGTTGCCTGCATAATTTTATTAAAACAAAATCGGCGAAACAAACATTTAATATTAACGTAGACATTGTGCGAGAGATAATAAGTCGTCATGTGCGAGAATGTCTTTTCATTAGAAATAAAAAGAAAAAAAAACATTCAAGTAAATAAGAATTAATTTTGCTTGACAAAGTCACAAGTACAATATTATCAATTTAAGGGTAACGTATTGTATGCTCGCTGACGCTTTTTCTTGAAAAACATGTATTTCTTTGACACTTAAGCTAAAGCAGTGGTCAAAACGTTTCTTGCCAGCTTACAAAGTATTTATGCATTGACGTTTATGCATCACCAAAATCACCAACATTAAAGCATACAATACTCTTTTACTCAGTAAGAAGGTCGAAGCTAATAAATAAAAATCAATACATCAATTATTAGTGTAAAAAGTGTAAATATTACGAGCAATATGTTAACATAGGATCTACGAGAAAATGTTTTCAACGACGGATAAAAGCCGTTTACTAGATAAAGAAAACATTCTTTAGATTTTCCATTATTATACAATATGAGAGCAAAGAAAAAAGAAAAATGCCCCCAATAGCTTCAGTATAACAAATTTTTATTTCGATGTAAATAAGTTTGAAAAAACTAATTGAAATAAGTAATTGTATTAATCGTCCTTTGGACTTCCCACGGATCTTCTGACTCTTTTATGGACAAAAGGGACCAGCGGTCGCGACGCCATGTTCACGCAACTTTGTTTCGTTATCGTTTTAAATTCGTTACAAACATTACACTGCCATGCCTTCAACGTTGCTTATACTTCATTCACATTGTTGGGTTTAGAATGTTAATAATAACTGCCACATATTATATATTACATCTATGTGATATTATGCATTTGAGTTCAAGGTTTTTTGTACAAAAAATTTATAAAAGTTTTTGAAATCTACAATAGTGACTAAGATTTTGTCTAGAGTTATTTTTAGCATAAAAATTGTAGGAATTTGTATATTCATTTATCATAAATCTTTTTTATCTCAGCAATTCATTAAACAATGAACTATTTATATAATTTTTTATAATACTCTAAAGACATGTAGAATGTTTTATCTTCTTTTGCAAGCATAGAATTGGTAACAGTTACACGAAAAAAATATTTTAAAATTTTTTTAAGAACATAATACAAATATAACAATTATTATTTACTTTTGCACAGAGAAAACGTCATATTTTTTATTTAATAACAGAAATAAAAGTAAAAATAGAAAGCTAATATAATCGATTTAGAAAAGAAGTAAAACACTTAATAACTTTAAATAAAAAGATACGTATCTGTACTATTTGATTTTCAAACGTTATCTATTTAAACATTTTTGAAAAAAGGATCTTTATGCCAATACGAAAGTTTTGTATAGATATCAAAAGTCAAACGAAAACAACTAAATTTATTATATTTTTAAACAATCATTAACATACTAAATATTAATAATAATAATAATAATAATAATAATAATAACAATAATAATAATAATGATAAACATATTGCACAGTAAAATAATTTTTGCAAAAATAAGTAAAATCTGGTAGAGTTTAGCAACATATATCACGCGTAGCTCGTCCCTACGTGTTCATAACTGGCTAAGAAGATGAAAAATGCTTCTGTTAAATTGGTGTGATATACAAGATATGGCAATTGTATTTAATGTTTGTATGACGGAGTGGGCTGCTATGAGAACATGAATGAGTACAGATATCTTCCGTCCGGAAGTGGAGTGAATGGGTTAATAAGATGAATATTTCAATAACCATATTCCGAGAAAGATACGGTTGACAATGTAATATCCTCGGGGTTGTTTTTGTTTTTTTTTTAAATAAGGCTAAAAAAAATTAGTAAATGGTAATACATTTGTTAGTAATCATTTCATAAAACGAATAAAATATATTGGCCCTTAATTGGCTCATCTGCAATATGCGAGTCTTATTGCGTTTATTATTATAACATAAATTAAAATAATGACTTGTATAAATTTCATGTGATGAAAGACAACTACGAAATAAAAAATCATTTTACAGAAAATAAGAGGAATAATTTCTCATTATTGTTACCCCATGTGTGACCCTGTCTTTACTTGTGCGTATCTATATATATATATTAGAATATATAATTTTTTATACTGTGCATTTTATACAATTTACCGTGTCCGAATCCAACAAGTGTAAATAAGATAATTAGAGCGCGACATTCGTACATATATTCAGAGGCGAAGCGTCGCTTTTGTTTTTCCGTTATTTATCATGTTTTATTTTTTCAGAATGTTGCTATTGGTCGAATTACGAGCAAGCAAGTCAGCGCAGTAAAGGTGGGAAGTAAAATTGAGCATGCGTTGGAGAGAGGCGCTGGAGAGACGAAAGATGGCTATCACTTGCTACCCTGGCCCTCCCTCTTTTTCCCCTTCAAACTGTTTATTCCCAATTTAAATTATTAATTAAGTTTGGCGCTGGCTGGTCTGTTTTTTCTTCTGGGCGGCGGGCTTCTGTTTTTGTTTGCCTCCCCTCTCGAACCCCCAGAGCTCGCTTCTCGCTATCTGCCTCTCTCTCTCTCGCTCGCTACCGGCTCCTTGGGGAATTCTCGGTCTCAATGTTTGTTGTGTTCGTTAGCTTTGCTCTCGATGTTCCCGGCGCCTCCGAGCGAACCGCGAGAGTTAACTAGTTCGCGCTACCGTCGCGCGCTAGTGTTGGGGGGTGGGGGTGGGTTGAGAGGCCGACGCACAAGCCCGGGTATTTATCTGGCCCGCGAAACTTTCGCGAGCCCGAGAATTGTAGGTAGTTTTGGCGGCGTCCGAGGGACAGCGCTCGTGCGATAGCTGCTACTGCTGTGGCGAACGAAGAAAAAAGAGGGAAGCTCGCTCTCTCGAGTTTAATGGAACTCTCCGCTAGATAAGTGTGTGTAACTACACGCGTATTGCATGCCGAGGCTTTTCTTTTGCAACACCGCTCATAGTTGTCTTTCGCCGTTATTACGCTGCTACGCTATTCTAAATTTCAGTCTAGGCTGAAAAAAGGAGAAAGGTAAATAACGCACATACCGAGGACAAATTGACGATTGACTGCGCAGAGTAGCGAAGGTGCGGGCCAAGTTTAGTGGGATATGCTCGAGTAGTACGGAAAAATGATATATCGGAGCATTCTGTCTGGAAAATCAAGCGGATCATTCAGCCGTTCGAAAGTTGCTTAAAAGGTTTAAAAGTTTAGCGAGAGTAGCGAATGCAAACCTGGGCCTCTGGCAGCCCCCCTCCCCTCCCCCGAATCCACTATACGTTTGCGCGCACGCGGCGACTGCAAGCGCGCTTCTCGCTCCTCGGCCATAGTGCGCCCCACCGGCTGACCGCTTGCATAACTTATCTATATATATATATATATACGCATGCACACACCCGCATACACTTATATGTACGTATATATTTTCACTATGGAAATTAGTCTCGGAGCCTCGCGACGTCCGAGAAATGAACTTTGTACGCGTATAGTTCGGCCTCGGGCAGTTCCGCTGCCGCTGCCTGAGCATTAGCATATTTGCATTTTATTTGCTGCCGACCGAGCCCAACACGCCGGATTGCTCTCTTTTGCCTGACTTGAAAAGTCTAGACGATCCCGCATCGAAAGCGCGCCTTCGAGTAAAAAAAATTACTCTCTCATATCGCTGTAACGAAAGAAAAATAGTAAATTTAACGTGCAGACATGTTTAATGCCTTGTTGGAGCTTGGTGGTAGGGAGAGGAAAGAGAAGCTGGAGGCTGCGTTAGTTTTTAGTCCGGATGATATAATGTGGGGGTCCCCCTCTCTCTGCGATAATTAAACAACATGATGATGTAGGAACGAAAAAACGTGTCGAGAAAGCTGCTCGCGGAGTTTTGTTTTTTTATTTATCAAGCAAACTTTAATGCCTCATTTTAAACAATTTCGCCCGATTACGCGAGACACGCGCGGCCTGCCGGATTCACGCGCTCCGCGGATAGGCTTAGGCGCTCGTCGTCCGGCTAGCAAGCCCAGCTCGGTCTCCCGGAGATAAATTATCCGTTTCATACTTATTCAAGTCGGCGAGCAGCCTGGACTTTTTATTATTCATTATCGCGCACCTTCGTCGTGAAAATTTGAATATTTAACAGTGACTAAGAGAAAACCAACTCCCGCCCTTTGCCTCTCTCTTTCTATCTCAATACCATGATCCTCTTTGTCTGGAGAATGGCGCGTAGTCTCTGCTTACTTATAGCCCTCATCCAAAATTTCTTACAGACGAGCTAATAAAAATTGCTAGATAAACAAGATTGATTTGACATTGTCGAGAGACATACACGGGGGGATATTTGAACTTTCTTCGGTTTCTCTAGCTTGCTAAACCTATTCGTTTGATCTATCGCGCTATTAGAGTACACCTTAATACTATTGACTGTTGACTTATCGTCAATTACTTGGATCACATATCGATTGCGCTTGCAAATTACCTACGTGCCTCCCGGACACGCCGCCTGTTCTGATTGATTTGCATAATTGACAGAGTGCCTTTCTCAAGAACTTTGCTTTCCTGCTAAACCTCACGTCATTTCTTTTACTTTGTTTAATTGAAATAAAAGAGAAAATACAAGGAAAGCGAAGAGTATAGAAATAGCTAGGATTCAATAGGCCTCTGTGGCTTGGCGTTATGCGTATACGTACGGAGGGGAGCCGCGTCTGACTATAGCCGGGCTATACTACTTAGGAGTCTTTTGTTAAGCGGCAGCAGGTAGCAATTAGCACTAGGCAGGCAGACGATTTTGAGCTGTGACCTAGAGATGAAGCAATGCCAGGAATGCGCCAGGGAGAACCGCCGAGGCAAGCTTGAGAGGACAAGGAAAATGCGGCAGAGAGCACATCCTTTAGATTTAAGGGCTGCGCAGTATGCTTTCGTTGTCGTCGCTTTACAAAGGTCTTGATATGAAAGCCCGTCACTTCTCAGTTGGAGTTGGCTTTTTTTCTCACTCATCTCCCTTTGCACGTTCTGCTTTACTATATAGCACCTGGCCAAGGCAATTGAGCTGGGACGCTAGGGCAGCTGCACGTCTCAAGCGGTAAACAGTAGCCCTAGCCTCGTCGTAGATACGCGCACGTCCAACACACGGGAGGCGGCATTTCGATAATGCCCTCCCAGCTAATTGCCAGTTATGTAGGGCCTACGTGTCCGGCCGGCTATTATCTCGACCTATCTCTCGCTCCTTCGCTGCTCCTGCCATTCCTCTCTCTCTCTCTCTCTCTCTCTCTCCTCCTCCCCTCCTCACTCTCGCCGCAGGCCGTTAATAGGCCCGTGTCGCTGAGGTGACTTCTCGGCTCGCGGCAGCGATATTGAGCAATTTCCAGCGTCATCTCGTTGTCTAGGCCGCGTGCCTGTATCAACCGAGGCGCGATTAATTTTCCTAGGCTGAAATAATTGCTTAAAAAAATAATATTCCCGAGAGGCTAAGTCTAAAGATATGCACGCACAGATGGGCCATGAAAGGCTCTCCGCTCGGTTTTCTCGGTTTACCGAAGACAATGTGAATTGAATATAAGCTCCGCAGAGCTATATTGTAAAATGCTAGAGAGAGCGTAAAATGATCTCGCTTGGGCCTGTAAATGACGAAGGTTTAATAACAGCCTTCGTATAGCGGCGATGGAGCAATATCGGGCGAAATTAAAGCGTACCCTATCGTCTGGCTCTCGGAGGGGGGCTAGGGCTGGACCAGACTCGCGCGGGCGGGCCGAGAGAGCGCAGTTGGAAAGTAACGTCGACGGCGGACGATAAGGTTGAAGATAATGCTCGGTTATTAAGTCCAAGGGCTGGAGAGAGAGAAGAAGCCATTCGGCAGGATGCGAGAGAGCAGGCTTTGTCATTTGAAAAAAAAAGGACCTTCGGCTGGCTGGAGAAAGAATAAAGGGCCGCATTATTCCTTTCCGTGCAATTGCGATGAAGCGGCTGAAAGAAGGACTTATCGCCGAGGCAAATCGCCCGATTTGAAAATCACTAGTCAAAGGGAACGCGTTATTGCCCTGCAGTTAATGCCTCCTAATAATTAGATTATTATTCGGCAAATTAGCATAGTCGTTACAGGATGATTAATTTTAATCGTAAAATCAGGTTTCATCTGATACTCTCTCCTGCAGCAAACTGCAAGAGAGAATAAGCAACAGTGCTAGTCCGTTTCGATTTAAACAGCATTATCTAAAGCTGGAAATAATAGCTGCCTGGCGATCGGAATGAAAAATTTACAATTATTGATTTAAAAACGATATTATCAGCAATGTATATTGCATATACAAGTCGAAAAGCTTTAACCATTAATCGGTAAAGCAATGAAAGCAGGAAGCAGTTTTATCATCGAAAATGTTGTTTCTCGTCGAATGGTAAGTTGCCGAGGCAGTATTACCATCAACTTGTTCTCTTATCCTCTATCAATGTTAAATTAATTCGTTGCTTTGTAAAGAAGGCCTTTACAGAATCTCAAGCATAAAAAAAAAGAATTGATACAGTTTATTTGGTAATTTCTAGTTAGGGTTTATTTTAAAATGTCGGTAGTTGAGATAAAGATGAGAGAACAAACAAGTATTAACTTATATTAATATTTTATTGTTTATCTTAACATTATATAAACATGTCAACTTAGTCGACCGAAAGTGTGCACCGAGAAAATATTTCACATAAATTTCAATTGTTCATTATTAGTACAATTATTATTTGCTCGTCATGTCCCTTAAACGCTTATATTTACAGCTCATTATACAAGAAATTTATTTGGTTCCATTTCAGGTAATAGATTTACCTTAGCTTATAAAGTAATAAAAATTTTATTACTTTGTCTATTCCAACGTTTTTAGTTAAGACATTTGAATGCATACTTTCATTCGATATGTGATTTTAAAATAAAGAGTAGTAAATCAAGATGAAAAATACACTTATTCTATATAATTGAAAACGAAATGTTTTACAAAAGCTAATTAACGTTTAAATACTGAGGTACAAGACATATCTTAATACTGGCATTGTCGTGTATGTATAAGTATTTGATAATATATATGTAATATATATACTTTGAGTTACATTTCATACTAAATATTTGGTAAGTTATCAATTATTTAATTCTTATTTACAATGATTTGATATGTACTAGCGATGTAAAAATAATAATCCGATAAAGTGCAATTAAAATTGTTCTCAGCCTTTTTAACACGTACGCCAAAGATACAGGGAGACTTTAGGCTTGTTTCGTTTAAAAAAAATAATAAAACTAAGCCTGATAATAATGCTAAAATAAAACAATGAATAATGCGATTAAAAGAAAGTCGGCAGTTGCTGCGATTTTTCACGGGATGCACCGCAGCAGAAAGTAATTCCTGCGGGCCGCAAGTAGCCTGCACACACTACATGTGTCCTCTTTTCCTCAAGTAGCAACGAGAGATGGATCAACGGCTGGCTGGCTCTGTAGAGGAGGCAGTTTATGAATTTTAATCCGCTGCTTTGGTTGACGCGCGACTAAGAGCTGGCCCCCCGGCTTCACATGTATCTCTAACGCGCTTCATATTATGAGGAACCCGATGAAGCTGAGGAAAAGCAGCGGACTGCTGACTAGGACGTTGCTTAGCGTATCGGCGCATCTTCGTTGTACGCTGCCTCCGGCGCTGTTCCACTGGTCGTGATGCACCGCCGCCTGCTTCTCACCTGCCGAATGAATAAGGCAATTTTGTAAAAATTATATTATTTGGCTTGATCGACAGCTCGGCTTTAGAAATCGTAACTAGATTTGTATTTCAAAGCAAAAACCAGTGAAATAAGAATCTTCGTATGAATAACAATAGAAAGCAGATATACTTTTTTAGTTGGCCCCTGAATGGTTAATACGCTTCAGAATATATATATGTGTTTCAGATCGAGGTCAGTAGCTACGTTACAAGTAAAATAAGTAAGCCAGTATGTTGATTATTTTATTGAAATTCAAGTCGCTACACGGTGCATGTATTAATTGTGTTTATTATTACACGACCGAATTTAACAACCGATATCCGTTTGAGCAATAAATATTATTATCGAAGGTTATTGTCGTGTCATGCATTGACTTATGAAGAGACAATTTTGCGCTTTGACGAAAATTTACCAGCGGCCCTGAATAAGCTCGGGCCAAAGCAAAGTTTGATTGTACGAAATTGCCGGAAATAAGGCTGAGTTGAGCTTTGTACGCATATCTTGAAAAGTCTCTCTTGTACTTGCCGAGCCCCTTTGATCCCGGGATTCTTTAATTTCCGGCTACTGAAAAATTCTTCAAGCGGACATCGAAACTAAGAACGTAACGGTCAATTTTTACCGAACAAACTTTTTTTCTTCAACAACTTTGCAATATTTTAATATTTTCACGGCACACATTAAACCTTCTCCGTTGCAGATAAAAAGTTACATATATTTTTTTTAATCCAGCTTCATTATAATAATTCAGAATAATAGGATTTTTTTTTAAAGATTATACCGCTAGTTTTTAAAAAAAATCAACAAAGTTTGGCGCAGAATATTTTTTAAATCCTTTACAAACTTTGAAATGTACTCTTAAATTTTATCTGCAACTTGTTAAAAAGTGTCAAAGTATAAAATAAAGTTTTTTCAAATTTTTCTTTCTTTTGTAAAGTTTCTACATGCTTACAATATCTATACTTATTCATACTGTCTCTCCATTGATTTAAATGCGTTAACGGTTATCGTAGCAATAGACGAGCAGTGAGGTGAGGTATATTTGCTGTCAAAAAGGGGGTGGGGGGTAGAAATTTATAGGTGACGATGGCAAGTTTAGCCAAGAGGAGCGCGATCGAAAATTTAACGCTTTAATATTTAGAAAGAGAGAGCGTGTGTATGTGTGTGTGAGAAAGCGACAACCCGAGTTGATCGCTTAAAGGCGCACTATATTACCCCGAAGCTGGGATAGGGGCCTCGGATAGAGAGGCTCGGCGTAAAAGCAGACGATATTTGCAAACTTGACATCGGCCGTTACGTTTTCTATAATCTGCCGCGCATAGAAGGAGATGCAGCGTGCTCATCGGGGGGTAGTCGTCGCGTGTTTTTTTCTCCCCCGCCGGAACGACTCTTCGAGCTTTCGTCCCGTCCTCCCCCCATCTCTCTCTCTATACTCCTGCGCGAGTCGAGGCATTTTCCAACGTAGCCGTCCTCGTTACGATCGTGTAGGGGCGCGCACGTCCCAGATTGCGCGACTCGCTGCGCGCGGCTTTCAGCCGGCGTGTGTCAGAGTTGCGACGGGGGAGAAGGAGTAGGAGGAAAAGAGGGAGGGCTAAAGGGACGCACGCTGCTCCCCACCCCCAGGTACAGGGGGGGGGGCTCTCCTGCCTGACCCGGATCCGGCCGAGCTGCGCTCTCTACAGCTGGAGCTGCTGCTGTTCAAGGGCCGCCCCCTGCATGCCCTCCCGCGATCTTTCATCTCCTGCTGCGCAATGATATTGACTTGATCGGTCGCCAGCTCGATCCTACTCCACAGCCGGCGTCCGCGCGTACAAATCTCTTAATTCAGTCGCGTGTGCAACAGGGGAGCAGGGAAATCGGGCTTATTTTAGCCAGGCTTGAGCTTGGCGGCTTACGCCCAAGTATTGTTTTTCTTTTTCATTTACCATTGACCACGTGAATGTTGACGAGGGTCGTGCTGAAGTGGCTGATTGTGCAGCTGAACTCGCCGCTGTCGCTCTTCTTCGCGTGCTCGATGCGCAGGCTCGCCAACAATTCGCCTCTCGTTCTGTAACAAGCGGATACATAATATGTCAGTGTATTACACAAGTAATCTGCAGTTTTCCCGGCTCAAATGCTCTCTCTCTCGAGAGTAGATTGGCAGATGGCGGATTACCAGGCGATTTACTACGGTCGAACTTACCCGTTGCTATGATAAACGTTGATGTGATCCGGCAGGGTTTGGCCATTTTTCTTCCAGACAGGATGCGGCACTGCCGAGCCGAGCCGCGACGGCCGGACTTTGCACGTCAGCTCGACGACACTTCCGGTCTTATAGTAGCGGTCGCCCAGCTCGTGGCTCGCTTCGTCCACAATTTTTATTTCTGGCGCTGATAAAAACATTAATCGTCATATTATTCACATTCTGTCTAGCTTCGAGTTTTGTTAGTTTTCTTTTAAAATTCTAGTTAATTGTCTAGAGCATTTTAGGCAGTTAACAGAGAATTTTTCCTGAATTGCCGGCTGGTTAAGCGCTGTACATTTGACGAAGAGCATTCGAGTAGCCGCTATGACCAGGGCTCGCATAAATTACTCAAGGGGGAATCGCGCGGATCGAGAGAAACAAGGGAAAAATCCATATGTCGCGCGCGCCGATCAGAAAAGCCCAGAGAGAAAAGTACGAAAACAATATCTGGTGTGGCAGGTGGCAAGCATGCGCTGCGTAACAGCCGTCAGCTGCCACCAGCTAGTCCGGCTTTCCGCCGGCTATACTGCCCTACATACATCCAACTCTTGTCGCTCAAAACAGATTTTTTTTGTTTTTTTTTTTTATCTTTTCCACCGCTCCACCTATTGAACTTGCCACGTTATGAAAGCCCATCGGTTCGTTCGTTTTTAATGATCCGCTCTCCTGTCGCGTTATCTTCCTCGAAATCTTTCCCAAGCCCCCGCGCCCAAGTTGCATTGCGAAATATTCAATTTTACTTTTTTTCTCCATTTTTTTTTACCTACTCGCTCAAAATATAATTTTTACAAAATTTTTATTAATTTGTATTTTTTTTCTACTGCACTACTGCAGAGCGAAATTTTTTTAATGAACGCTCAGTACAGCAGTTTCAAATTTGCAACTTTAACGTCTTATTGAATTGCATATTCTCGGTAAGCTGATACGCGCAGATGGAGCGAGTAGTAACGGAAATTCAAATGTTTTTCTCATGAAAACGCGAATAAATTGAACTTAATGTATTGCAGAATAATATAGTAAACGAGCTTGATCGTTAAATGTGGTAACACCGGACTAAACTGTTTAATAGATAAAAAGTTTCTTTTTTAATTGCTGGACTAATGTAAGATGAAAACTTTCGAGACAATTAGATTATTTTCCTCCTGCTTAAGTATTCAGGAGAGCACTAGACTTGCTCTGTGCGTCTCTTTTTCAAAAGCATGCGCTCACAAACGTAAAGCGGTAAATTCTTTTTTGTTTCGTGTGCGACAAGGTGTATAAAGTTGAATTTCGCTAAAAAATGTGTCTATATAGCTACTGCATATATATCTATCCTAAAGCAATTAGTTGTAATTATTGGGTGTGCATGAAATTGGGGGGGGGGGGGCGAGGTGTATTACCTAAAATAGTGAGATTGGTGAGGAGCATTCTAGGCGGGTGGGTGTTCACTTGACAGACATACAAGCCTCGGTCCTCCTTTTGAATCGACGATATGGCCAAGCGCCAATTGTTTGGATACTTGAACCTCACGGAGTAGCGCGGGTCGGCTATGTGCGTTTCCTTTCCCACCGTCAGCAAGGCCCTGTACGGACTTTGCCGTATCCACATCACCTGAAAAAAATCAACAGGCACACACACAAATATGCGCACCAATTTTTTTGTCAGGAGGTAAATTGAGAGCGGGAGGTAAATTGTGCGAATAGGCATTATGTTAATTTGACATTCTCGACTAGGAGGAGGAGGAGCGAGATAATTACCATTTTACCGGAGAGCATGACGACCCGGCAGTCGAGGAGGGCTGTGTCACCGAGATGCACGACGTTCTCAGAGCCATTAATTTCCTGGCCATCGGCGTTTTCAAAGTAAGGGCCCCTGTGGGCAACGTGATGATGTCTGAGGTGGGGCACCCTCAAAGGCGCCTCGTGCACGTGCTGACGGTGCCCGCTGCTTTTCCCGCTCCTACCGATACTGCTCGCCTCCTCCTCGTCTGCAGGGCAAACAATTTTCTGTTAGCAAATCCCTCCCGACAAATGTGTATAACCGCCGATGTATCATGAAATACTCTTCTTTTTTTTCTTTTTCCAACGCATAATATTTTTCGTTAAATCAGTCTCGTTACCCTTTTCTTATACAATAGCATTAAATTATTATTCTCATTCCGCTAGTTTTATAAAAACTTTAAAACGTTTTTTTACTCGATACATCATGAAAATTCTTGTTTATTTTAAATATTACAAAATTTAACATGACATTTTCTGTATCATGATGGATTTCAGACGCGAGAGCAAGTGAAAAACAAGTAAAACGGATTTATAAAGAGATGTATATATATATTTTTTACATTTGCAGCTTGAAATAAAGAATAGATAAATCAATATACCTATATATGTTATTTTTATGCTTTTCTTGTTTCATTTTAAATACGTCTTTTAAATTGATCGATTAGAGAACCAAACAGCATGCATTTTTAATTAAAGAGTAAAAGAAATAGCGAGAGAGAGGGGGGGGGGTGGAAACGGGTATAAGGTTTTAGTAGAAAAGGTTGATCGGGAATAGAGGGTGGATGCAAGAAGTTAAACCTGATCAATAGGCACTTGAAGCGGGCGTAATCAGTAGCTGGACTGAAATGCGGCTTCAGCTGGCAGCTCGAAAATTGGAGCCGTTAGTTTAGGGCTCATTCGTGCCTCTTTCAAGTCAATGGGGCAATATCCGGGGCGGTGTAGAGCCGAGAGTAGCGCTGCACTACCATAGCAGAGAGAGAGAGAGCTGCTTGTACAACCAAGCGCAGCTGCCGTCGAAGGATACGCCGCGCGCGCGAACAGAAGCTTTCGAGTCCTGCTGCTGGGATGAGCAAACGCGCGAATCGATCCCGACCACTCCCCGCGCCGCGGCTATTCCCTTTTTTCTCAGGCTCTTACGACGTGGCTCCGCGAGACTCTCGTTTCTTTAATCCGATTAAGCTACAAGACTACTCCTGATATTCAGTTAGCTCAAACTGGGTCGGCATACGGCGGTGCGCAGCTTCCGACAGGTTTCTCTACTTTCGATGCCGGAGTCCCTGCAACCTTTGCCAGTCTCCAGCTGTGTGTTTCAAGCCCAGAGCGGCCCGGCTTCGAGCAGCCTACTTTTTCATCTTTTCCTCATCCCTCCAGCCTTCTTTCTTTCCTTTTTTTGTTATTTATTATTTTTTTCGTCAATTCCCCAGCTAACGTTCCCACTTATATGAAAATAATCCAAGTCATGAGTCACACTGTGAGCTGTTGGTAGTGTGGTGCACGATGGTGGTGCATTTATAGCAAACTTCGGCTTGGCGAGTCCAACGGGATAGATTTTAGGGCTGTTCTCCGGGGGGACGCTGTCCCCGGCAATTGCAAAAGTTGTTGCCGCGGCGCGCGTGACGCTTTTGCCGCTGGTGCGCGCTACTGTATGCTGGGCCGTGTGCACTCCTCTCCTCCCCGGAGAGGCAGACGGAATTTTCCCCGGACTCAGCGGCTGCTTATATATATTTTCACTTTGATAACGTACGGGAAAAGAAAGAGCCCCCGCCATCTCTCTCCCTCCCTAGCAAGTGATTTAATCCAAAGTCTCAATTGCGGATCGTCCAGGAGAGGCGGAAGAATAAGTCAATGAGATGGTAAATTCATGCGGTCGGGCATTTAGAGAGAAATAGGGGGGATGACGGGGATAAGGGAGAGAGTGGATTGCTCGTAGCAAGCTGAATTGGGAGTGGGTGGCTCGTTGGTGCTGCTGGCGGCGGCGCGGAAAGGATGAAGATGGCTCGCGTACGAGAGAGAGCAAGCCCTCTCATAAATTATGCATGGAAAACCTTATTGTGCATTATCTCTCCCGTTTAAGTGTGTACTGCCTTTAGGGGAACGAGGTTAGCTCGGCCTTGTCGAGTGTGACTTGCAGCTACTTGGCTGCTCCGTTGTAGCACGCCGGCTGGTCTGCTCGCCCCCCTCCCTGCCCCCGACAAAGCCTACTCCAGCCGCTTTATACTCTCTTCTCAGGAGATAGACGACTCCGTGCGCGGCTGTATGCTACATGCGGCAGTATTGGGAAGGGTTAAAATCAAGAGGTCAAAACTAGTCGCGAGAGAAAGAGAGAGAGAGAATAACGGTAATTGGCCGAGAGGGCAGGGAATAAATGTGGGTCGCGCACAGCCTTCCAAGTGCATTCTTGCGAAATTTTATCTCTCTGGCATAAGTTGCAGCTTTTTACGAGTGTAATAAAGGTCCCCCTCCCCGCCACGCTCTAAAGTTGAACGGTAATTTGTCGCAGTAGCTTAAATTTTATTGAGAAACCGAGACTCTAATTAATTACGACGAATTTACATGTTTCGTTCGTAATTATTGTATCTCGTTAAGTAATGTTAAGAAATAATTCAACGTTTTATTGAATCTTAGATTAATTCACGAGAAAAAAATTGACATAAAAAGAAGAAGAAGTGACGTAAAACGAAAATCACTATTTAAAGATGCGTGTTTTAAGCCGTTTAAACATAACTAGAGAGACTGACTGATCCTAGGTTGAGAGAGGGAAGGAAGGAGTAATAGAGAACGAGCAATAGACGCGTCGGACGCGAGGGGCAAGGGAAAGACAGGAAGTTGGATCATTTGTCTCGAGGCCGATGAGCCATGAAATGCCGAGAGCTCGTGTCTAAGAGCGAAAGAGAGGGCAGGATGAGAAAAGTAGTTAGATATAGGTAAGCAGAGGGGTGGGGGGGGAAGGGAAGGGAAGGGGTCTCGGCGGGGATCTCGTTGACATATCAAGGCGGCATGCTCGCGGCTGCATGTTTGCATCAATGGAGCTGGAAGCTTGGGGAGGTGGAAGTGGTAATAAATACACATCCCGCGCGCGCAAAGCTCGTTTGTTCCCGCGCGAGAGCGCGTCGCGCATTGTTTCGCGCGCGCGCGAGCAACGACTCTAGCTGCGACCGAGCTGCTGCGAGAGCTGGCCATTCGTCTTGCTTGCACTATATATACCGTTTCTTCTCTCCGCTTTTCTACTCTCTTGCTCCTATAGGCGACTTCTTGGTCCATTGTTTAGCCTCCTATTACTGCCACTCCTCTCCCGGAGCATCCCTGCCCCTCACCGTGCTCACACTACCACCCCTCGCCGCTAAACTCGCTGATTGGCCGCTATACTCGAATAAAAAAAGATTGTTGGAGGAAAAAAGTACGAGGTTTCAAGTAAAGACAGGCAGATATATCTGTAAGTGAAATTTTAAGAAAAATCAAGATTTAGGTATGCGCGCGCTCTTAGCGCAACAAAGTTTTTCCCCCCGGCTTATGGAAGTTTTGATGGGGAAGAGTAACCATCTCGCATTATATCTGCGCGAAAAATCGAATAACCTCCCTGCAATAATGAGTTCTTCCATTTAAAGCGCTAAGTAATATGGACCGGATAAACTTTACTTCTTCTTCTTCTTCCTCCTCCTCCTCCTTATCATCATCATCTTCAACATTAAATTTGTTTATTCAATTTACATGTCGAGGTGAAGCCTATAACATAATATATTATCCGAGCCTGTTATAGTTTTAATAAAGCTAAAGGCAAACTCCGGCTATTCGTTCTCAACTTATTTCAAAGTGTTAAACAATTGCCGAAAGAGAAGCGAGTTCGACGTCGAAACTGCGAGAGAGAGAGAGAGAGAGAGAGCAAAAAGAAAGAGTCGAGCCACTTGTGAGAGCAAACGCATATGCATGTACAGAGAGAGAACTCACTAAGGATAGCGCAGAACGCAGCTCTACGCTATGATACATATCCCTAAACAACCGACGGCGAGGGGGAAGCAAGTTTATTCAAGAGAGAGGCTCTGATCAAAGCTCGAGAGGAGAGTCAGAGGTTGGCGGAGCGACAGCTGCTGTCTTGGCTGCTTTGAAATAAGCGCGCGTTCGGATAGGGCCGCCGGCGAACAATGGAGCCTGCGGAACTTGCCCCGAACTTCCGACTAGGACAGAACCTGTCCGCTGCACAAAACTCCCCCAAACGCGCGGGCCTAACTTTTTCAATTGCTCCCTCTCTCGATTCGCAAGGGCGCTCTCGGCTCCCTTGCAAATCGACCGCAATCTTAGCGCATAACTTTTTTCACCGCGACAGTTTTATTGACGAGCCGGCCGGATATAAGCTGCAGCTCCTTTTCACGCGCGCCATTACTTTTTCTCTATTGTAAGCACGGATATATTGATATATTTGATCAATTTTCCTTCCCCGTAATGAATAAATTTTACAGGGTGAGTTGGTGCAACGTTTCATTAAAGTACGAATTGAAGTTGAAATTGTTATTTCAGAATTTATTAAAAACATATACATATGACTCTTGATCTTGAGTGTTATTATTAATTACGAGAAAGTGTAGCGGTCGTGAAGTCATCTATATCTCACGAGCTTGATAGGCTTTAATGCAAACGAAAAAGAGCCTGAGCTTTGGCGAAAGCTCGCAAGATGATACCGAGCTAGGCATTATTCTTATTAAACAACAAGTATAGTATAGAGTATACAACTGTTGCTCCAGGCGCTGCGGGACGACAATAACAAGTCAAATGAGTCGAATGCCTTTTTGGCCTACTGTTGTCGCTGCTGCTGCTGCACACTTATTGTTCCCCTCGCGGGCATAGAAAATTCCGGCGCGTCGGCTTGGCAAAGTTTCGCTTGGTCATAGAACAACTTCGGCCAGGGAGAATCCCGTTTCTGGCTTGGGCGCGCATCAAGGGGCATGAGAAAGCGGATGTAGACCTCGAGAGAGGGAGAGGATCTCGCGCTAATGGCAAGTTTTGCGCGGCCAAGCGCACCTTTTGCCTCTCGCTCATCTCCGTCGCGCACGCTAATGACGAAACTTTTCTTTGCAAGCCCGCCTTCTATGCGGGATATTAAAACGCGCCCTCCCTCGCGGGCTCATTTTGCGCGCGCGGTCGACGTTAACCCTTACACTTCGCATGTAACGCCTGCTTATATCCAGCAAAGCCCGCGTAAAGTCCCTATTTTTATATCTGGTGTACGGTAGAAACATTTTTTTTTTCATTAATTTTAATTAGTTTGACTTATAAGTTTGCGACTATTCAACTAGATATTATATCGACGATTAACGATATAGTCAAGTGTACAGGGAATACTGCTCCGGCAAAGTGTGCGAAGAGGCGTTAAACAAAACAGCTGCAGAAGACACACTCGATATTCAACTTTTTTCCGCGATTAAAAATAGCGCGGAAGTTTGCGAGAGAAAAAAAAAGGACGCTGGGAAGAAGTGACTGGGCTGACCGGCGCAGCAGCCTGCAGTCGATGAAAAACCAACTCTCAAACTTTTTTCTTTATCGCCTTCTTAGCTTTTTCTCTCATTTTCATCTCTCTCTGGCTTTTCTCGGCATAGACAAAGTCCTGCCCATGTCCAACGGACATATATATATAAGAGGGACGGCAAGGGATGAAAAATGCGTAGGGGCGAGCGGGAGGGCAAAGTGCAGAGAGAGTAGGAGCGATGTATTTACGAAAATTTCAGTTGGCGCCCGAACAATGGGCCCTCTCGAGTCGCCCCTTAAGACTAGTTCATATCTGCCGAGTGACAAACTTCTTCGCGGCCCAGAGAGAGAGCCTTCGAAAATTTAGAGCTGGGACAGGTCGATAAGCAGCTGCGAACTCTCGGCGCGTGCGGCCTTCCCCCGTTCTGGCAAACTTCTTCGCGAGTATAATTGTATGCGTAATGGAGTTTCGCCGCGAGACAAGTTTAGCAAAAGGGGCAAGCCGCAAAGCATACGCTTCTGCGGTCTGATAGTTGCCACCTCCTGCCGTTTGCTCCAGCTATTCCGACTATGACTGGCCCTATCAATACGATCTTCACAACTCGTACCTCTTGTTAATCAACGTTCCTACGTGATATGGCCAGTTATAACCGTGTATGCCTACTCCAGCTTGATTATTTTCGTAATGTTTTCTCAACTTTAAATATAGTTGCAATTGCTAAAACAAGAAAATTGCAACGAAAACATGTAACTTTTATATAACGCATGCAGATCATTTTCTGGCAAAGTCTACTTGCCTTTGAAATTAGAAGCAACACGGGGTAATGGAGAGCGTCGATATATATATAAATTAGAGTCATCATTATATCGTTACGCTCAAAAGTAAAAACCCGTCTAGTTTCTTTAATCCAATAACCGAGAAAGTACAACATCAAATTTTTATCAAAAGCTTTATTTTGAGCTTTCAGACTTTCGCATTCGCTGCTCAATTTATCCTGCTACTAGTGCGAAAGCTGTAATATTTATAATCTAATTGTTTTTTCCAAATGGAACGCCGAATAGATTTTTCTATGGTATATTTTAATTTTGCTTCAATTTTTAAATAACCGTATTTATTGCATGTCAAAAAAGTAACGCCCTTTGACGACCGCGTGGTGTTTCAGCGTTAAAACTGATTAACTACAACACAGACGCGATGCACTTTACGCTTTTCGAAATGCACGTTTTCTCATTTGTCAATTTTTGTTTTTACCCTTTTTGCAATTAACATAGATTCTTTTGCTCACTTCACCGTTACAATTAGAATCATATCTCTAAATAATCAAAATTTGTAATAAAGAAAAAGTATAATTACAGAACAGATAAACAAATTTTCGAATTAGCTCAAGAATTCGTATAGCTTTTGTACGATAAAATTAAAAGTACAATAGGTACACATAATGAAGTTTATTTAGAATAACGCTTAATTTAAAATAATAGAATAAGCATTGCAGTAAAACGCAGTACCTTAATTAGCTTCAATCGATTTCGTACGAGCTTTGTGTATTTTAAAATTGTAATTAAGAACAAAAATAGAGAGAAAATGTTATCAATATAAAAGAAAATAAAAAAATAAAAATAGTATACATGCAATCGAGGGGAAAAAGAGAAAATCAACAAAGAGGAAAAGGTTTCAGATCGGATAGAGCTAATGAAATAGAGAGAGAGAGAGAGAGAGAGAGAGGAAATAAAGGGTGGAGGCTCTGCTCGTCTCGGATATTCGGTTAGGTGGTATATGATGGACAGCTGGCGATAGCGAGTTGGGTCAAAGGGAAAGAAGGACAGCGGAGGCTGGGATGAAGGTGGGTTAAAAAATTGCCGCGGGAGTTGTAAAGCCGTCGTCGGGCGGGGGGGCGTCCGGCAATATTTCACGGTAACCGACTGTGTCCGCGCGACTCCTGGAAGGGGCGCGCGATATTGTTTATAAAGCGTGCCTGTGTCGTGCATAAATGCACTTGACATTTATGCGGATTTGAATGCGTAAGCCCTTTCATGGCACGCGCCCAGCGAGTCAAGTGTGTAGAGGTGTTGGCGGCGGCGGCGCTGTCGACAAATTAGAAGTTGATTTACTAGCTGAAGCGGCTGCGCTTGCGCTCTCTAGCTCCGGAGCTTTTTCACACCCCCGGCAGTCCAGCACGCGTTGGCTTTCTCCCTCTCTCTGCGATATAGAGAAAACGCATAGGGCAAGCAAAGGGGGGAGGCTGAATTACTACGTCGCAGCTGTATATATGCCTTTCCTGCAATTGCCTAGGCCCGTGGCAGGTCGCTTTTGTTGGACAATGCGCTTTCCCTCGCCTACCGCTGGCGTTTATGGCCAGTTTGCGCCTGATATAATTCAGCCAATCACGGCTCTCCAGGTTATATCGTCGATCCTACTGGGAGAGCGAATCGCTCAGCACCCCTCGCACGCTACCGGGATATCTGACTTCATTGAATTATAGAAAAGCTATATCCATCCTCTATATTGCTCCCGCCAAATTGCTCCTAAGCGCAGAGGGATTTACTAAACAGCGTGTTTGCATGTGTCGCGAAGCATTTTATCTCGCAGTAGTGCTAGCAACCAGTAACGACAGCAGCGAAATTACTATGAGAAATAAAAAGATAAACAAATGAAAAACTACAATAATGAAATACCTCGGAGCTACATGGTTATATTTAGCCGTGGACGCGGTTATACGTAGTCGCGGGCGCTTTTCAGCTCGGGGCGAAAGGCAAACAAACTGTGTAAGACGAGGTTGGCAAACGTAATAGTTGAACGTATAAATAAAGCAATGGCATAAGCGACCCTCTCTTTCTCTGAGAGAGAGAGAGAGAGAGAGAGAGAGCTATGGTCTTTGGCTCGACAGTAGAACACTCTATTATATGGCTCGACTACTTTTGCAGGGCCGAGATTAATAACGTTGAGAGGAAGCCGCCGGGCAGAGCTTAATTTCGTATCGATTCAATGACTAATGCAGCCCAACAAAAGTACAGTGCTAGCTCAAATTTGTCTATTTCATAATACATTACAAGGGGAATAACGAGATTCGTTAGCTACTCGCAAAGCTTGAGCTCTCGACATATTATATTCCGATCGCTTGTCTGACTATCCCTTGGTTTTGTTCACTTGATTTCAAAATCGCAATGCCACAGCGATGAGACACAGCGAAGGGGTAGATGGAAAATTTGTAGGTAGCTTACCGAGATTTTATTTTTTTTTTATTTTTTTTTCAACGAGCGTACTGCAACATTTTATTTGCGCTCGCCTCGTCGTTGCGCATTACAGTATAAAATGTAGCGCGAGAGGAACGTGTTCGCTCTCGAAGCGGAAGGATAGCTCAGTATAGCTGCAGCTTTGGCTGCTAATATTTGCAGTAGCGCCGAACTAGTGCTGAAAAAGTCGAATGAGTCTTCGGTATATATTTAGCTTGACCGGACGAAAAAGATCAAGATGCATTTGCTCGGCAGGAGATGGAAAAGAGGAAAAACAACGAGAATAAATGTTAAATATTCTTTAAATTTAATTTAATTTCTATTTACTGCTTCTCTCTCTCCCTCCCTTCCTTCTTTCTGCTCGATCTATCTTGCTCGCGTGAAAGAAACAACTTGGCGAGTTATTGATTTTTAACCGACTATTGTACCTCAAAAATTCAAGGTATATTTTTACGAAAAAAAACATAACGTTTCTCTTCTACTCACTATTTTTACCTTTAATCAAAAACGTCCAACTTACAGCTGATCAAGCACTACTCGTAATAAGTGTCGCAGTGTCATTTGATTTCAAGACGAAGCTCATATTAATGGATATACATCAGCGGAAGAATCATTAGGCTTAGCTCTACCTTTTTCTCGACAATTCCCTGCGCAATACGTAACGTCACGGCAGTGCTTGGGGGAAAAAAAAAACTACATTTCTACATCTGTCGGCTTAGTCACGTTTTTAGCTATAAGCACGTAGCCATTACTTTTGCCCTCCGAAGCCAAAGTAGGCGAGAATGAAAGAGTGTGTTGCTAGAGCGACGGCGAGAAAGGGGGAGAAAGGCTGAAATAGACAAAGAGAGCCGACTAGCGTGCTCGTCCGGAAAATCATCCGAGTGACGACGGTTTTTACGATTTTACTTGGGGAAAAAGAGAGTCATAGCTAGGCGCAGCAGTCCATAAAACTCAATGCTGGACTGGTTGTAACGAAAGAGTAATTTTTATACCGTTAGGTGAGCTCGCCATAAAATGACTCTGGTCTAATGAATAATTATTACGCTTTCAAAATAAATATATATATGCGTAAATTATTTATTAGTCCTTCGCGTAACTCGAAATTTAAAGAAAAACTCTCTTTTTAATAAGTAATTTGATTGTTGTTTAATTATTCAGACATATACACGGGTAAAGGAAAGTTTATATAAGCGATGAATATTAAATTATTAAAAATACATCCTTTTCGGTTAATCAATTGGATTTCGGTTCGCAATTGGATAACTTTAAATAAAGCAAGCGTATTATGTTAAATTTTCATTGGAGATGGAGATATTTATTTTTGCTCGAAATATTGTGCTATAATACCACTTTCGCAGATATCATCAAATTGCCGAAATTGTGTCCGGTTTATCAAATTGACATTCGCTTAAATAATTTTATCGATTCTATTAACTGAATTTTGTTGCAATGAAATAAATGTTAATACTCGATTGGATAAAGCAATCTTTATATCCGCAACTTTTTTTCTGATTTCATGCCTACTCGCTAACAGAAAACACTGCGGGCATTACTCACCATGAAATTGAGCGATCGAGTTGTTTGCCAATGTGGGCGGCTTATCCTTAGCTGCGTGAAAATAGGACAATCGGTAGCGGCTATGGTGATTAGCTATGACAAGCGTGGCGGTGAGCAAAGTCAAAAGTAGCCTTGAGCCCCAAGCTTGGCCCAAAGACATCCTCTCTCAGCACTCGCATCCCCTGTTGTGTCAGCCTCTTCCTTTGGTCAAACGAAACTCTGCAACTAATATTTTACCACTATTTACAATTTTCATTTCATTTCACTCGACTAACGAGATTGAAAAAATGGATATGCACTAAAAAGTCATTAATTTTATTATACCAATGTCTCTTAAAAGATTTGTCGCGCACGATATCTATCACGAGCGTCTGTAGCATAGACAGCATAGCAACTCGTCATCTCTCCGACTCCCCGACGTGCATCCTTGCGGCCCCCCCCCCTCCTTGTGCCTGGAAGCTCGAAAGCCCTTGGCAAGCCCCTCAAAAGCATACAGCGCAAAACTCTAATTCTCGTCATGACTGCGCGATGCAACGACGTAGCGCGGCTATACGCTGCAGCTTATTCTACTGCCTGTCTTATGCGCGCTCTTTCTAGCACCTCATCATTCCACTTGGCCATAACTCTCCGACTCTTGTCTCTCGTATTACTACTATTATTATTGTTATTATTCCGGCTAAATTTGACTTTTATCCCGTGCTCCTTCGTCGATTTGGAATTTTTCAGTTCTCAAGCACAACAAATTGTATAACAATGTAATACCAGCTTATAGAGGAAGAGGGGGAGAGAAATAAGTAAAAACGGTATAAAAAACATTTGACGAGATTAAATTGTTTTTCTTTTCCGTCATCTCCTCGAGGTTGCTACTGTTTTCATGGGTATATCCTGAAGCCGAGGAGGGCTCTTTAAAGGTCGAGCTGACGGGAGGATGGGCGGAATGGATAAGAGTAGGTGGGGAAAGAGGGGGCGGTGGGTTGGAAAAGGAATGGAAAGGAGGAGGAGCGAGGAGGTGAAAGAGTCAGGGGGGGGAGGGATATCGAATCGCTGTCCCTCGCTGGTATAGCATTCAGCGATTCCTCCGTTTCGCTCTCGTGAACTCGCAACTCTCCTACTGCGCTTGGACTCTTTGCTCTGCATTTCTTTCAAAGACTACAGAGATACGGGGGGGGGGGGGGGGAGGTAAGTTAAGAAAAACAGAGAGTCGCCGGAGAGAGCAGTCGAGTGCTGCGTCGAGTCTAGGGTGAGCGGAGCTGGAAAATATTATGGACGGCGGAGCAAAGCAGATGCGCTAAAGTCGAGGGAGTAAAGTTGCGTAATGAATGCCAGCCGCCGCCGGGCCAGCTGGCTTGTGGCGTTTTTATTATTTTCCTAGGAAAAAAATGCATTGCCCGTCTGCTCGTAAAAAACTGATTTTCTTCGAATTACAAGCTCTCTCGCGCGGCGCGGCGCTGCGGCTGCTGCTGGGAAAGGAGCGTTGCTGTTTTATACTTTCCGGCTGGGTGCAAATTACGCCGGGACTCGCGGAATAGCCGCGTTTCGCTAAGGTCGCTTTTTTTTATCATCCGGCCGCGCGCGCGGCTGCAGGAGAGAGAGAGAGAAATAGCTGCGTCCAGGGAGAGAAATCGATAGCGCCTGGCAAAAGAGCCTGCCGGATATTCCAGGCAACAAACGAACATTCCTGCCAGCAGGCTAAATCGGAAAGTTCATCTCTCTCTCTCTCTCTCTCTCGCGGCAGCGGCATTTCCTCCTTGCGGTGCGCTCAAGTTATTTTCGCAAAAGTTCAGCGCCGCCGCCGCGAGAGCAGCTCTTTCTCTCTCTCTCTCTCGCTCGCTCGCTCGGCGCGCTTTGCGCGACTCCCTAAATTTTCGATTAGTCCCTCGGTAAACGAATTCACAAGCGCAGAAGGAAAATGAACTTTGAGAAATCGATTAATTCCAGCCGGCCAGATTGATGGGCTTAACCAATAGGAGAAAAACTTTTATTCCGCTCTCGCATACTTCATTTCAGAGACACTAATTTCGCCCGTTCTCTCGCGCCGAAGCTATTTATTTGTCCTCCTTATTCTTTTTAAATCCACTGAAAGCTCGATTCTTCTTTTCTTTTATTTTTTTTATAATCTCTCTCTCTCTCTTTCATTTATCAAATTATTGGCAATGAATATAGACAAGCCGATTTTGTACAATTCTACGAGTGTGCAAATCGAGCAATAAAAAATTTCATTTGTTTAAATTACACCCTCTCTTTGCCTCGTTTAATCCATCAATTTGCAATTGTATTCTAGTAATCGGCCGCGGCCGATTCAGCGCCGATCAGTCCGAATTAGACAATTTTAAGGATTTGCGAGCAACCATCTGCCGCCCCCCCCCCTTGATATGCCAGCCTGAATAGTCTGCTAGCCACTGCCGATATGCTGCTACACTAAACGATGGGAAGGGCTACTTGTTGTTAGTGAGCACTTTCTATAGGATTATAGACCGAGGCTCGGCTTCAAGTTTGCCGTGTCGGATCTAATCGTGATTTCCATCAACAATTATCGTTCTACATCGCAGCTTCCAGCGGGCTCTCGGCTTCGTGCGCTCCATTATATGCCAGCGCTCATTCGCTTGTTGGTATTTCAGCTGATTCCTATATACCAAGGCTTAGCATATCTATTTCTATATCGATATCCGGCATTGACGATTTTGAGTTTTTGTTTTTGTCATAGCTTCGTTGTATTTTAAAAGATATATTTAATTAAATTTTATTTGTTCGTTTCTCACAGAAATGAAGAAACTTTATCATTATTATTATTAATTAAGAAGTTGTTAATTAAATAAAATATGATGGTGATAATGGTAAAATGTAAAAGTATGAAAATTATAATATCTTGTCAGTTGACACGTTTTCTAGTACGTATTGTTACTCTATGATATAATTGCAAGAGAAAGTATAAAACGTACGAAAAAAAATTGTTTTAAAAGACTTGAAGAGAGAAGTGCGAAGGTAGCGATAGAATTCCTGTGTTTTAAAATTCAGTAATGCGTTTAATCCGGGTAGAAATGCACGTTTTTTCTTTCCGGAGTAGACACACTCCCAAAACTGACAAGACAAGTTTAATCCTCATCCGCCCTTGGAGGATTTTTATCAATTTTTTGCAAAGCATAAAAAAACGTTAACGAGTTAATCGTTATAATAGTCAGGGTCACAGTGATAAAGTATACATTTGAGGCTAGCTATTGTGTTCTTTATATACATTAACAGTTAAACGTCTTGAGCTTAACTTAACTCTAATTCAAGCCTCGCGGTTGCTGGATTCAACAGCCCCGACGAGCTTTTCTTCGTCCCCTTGACCGCGGGCGACGCTTAATTAGCACTTACCCAGAGCGCAGACGTGGAAAAAGCCGCTGCAGCAGCTAAGATGTGAAGAAGGAGAAGGAAGAGCTAGTTTTAAAAAGAAAAAGAGAGCCGACATGTTAGAGTATGATCACGGCCACTTGACTTTTGCTACAAACGTAGAGAAGCTGCTTATTTAAAAAAAAAAGTCGAAAAACTCGCCAAAGCCAAAGGAATGAAGAGCAGCGACCGCCGCCGCGGTGAGACTCTGAGGCTGATCAAAGCTCTGGCTTGCTCTGGTTAGCTTCCTGTAGCAAAGTCCAAGCCGATTAGGCCTTTATGCTGTTAATGCTTATGCTAATCACTCTCGCTCTTACCTTATTCGGACAAACCCAGCTCTTACCTAGAGCTATTAACACCAATTAATCTTAATCCTTGATAATCTAGCTTTACCCTCTAATGATAGCGCGATTTTTATTATCAAGTAATTGGATATAACTAGAGGATGTGACTAGGCATTTTTAAATATCCCTCGGAAAATAAGCCTTGTTGTTACGTAGTGACTCTTGCGTTGCCACGCGTTAAATATTATTCAGATATAATTACATCGTAATACCTCTGCGATTAGCTTTTCCGAATGAAATTGTTTTAATTTAAAGCCAATCCTGACCTACTTTCCGGCTTAATTAATACACCTGTAGTTTAATGCGCTTGCGTCAATAACAAATGATTGTAACGTTCAAGGATATAACACTATATACGTAGACAGGTTATCCGGATAGCAGTGTGCCTGATTGAATTCCATTAATTAGCCAGAGATAGGCGACTATATGTATAGATCACCTTCATCTTGTTTACTCCAACACAAGATATTCCGCCTGCAACCCTAACATAGCGAGAGTACTCGTTCTTTTGAATGCACACCTTCGCAATTGACCTCGGCTCTCTTTTCGAGATACTTAAAATTGTTGCCTGCCAGAGAGTTATGTTAAAAACTCGGGCAAGGAGAGAGTAAGCGCGACAGCTCTCGTTCAGCCTCTCTTTCGTCGCTTTTTTTTTTTTTCTCTCTCTCTCTCTCTCTCTCTCTCTCTCTCTCTCTCTCTCTCTCTCTCTCTCTCTCTCTCTCTCTCTCTCTCTAGTTGCATTTATAATACAACCCAGGGAAAATTTCATTTCGTTTTATAATTGCTAAAAAAATGCAACCTGCCATTATTACCCTTATTATGCTCGTTAATTTTTAATGCTCGGAGTAAAAAAAACGAAATAAATTGTAATTTTCAAACAAACGTATACGAGTAAAGTTAAATATATAATTAACTACGGATGTAGGACGTTAGAAAGAAAGATAATCGCTGAAATAAAAAGAAAAAAAAGGAATGTACCAACAAAAGGACGCATGAATATATTGCAGTAGGAAGAGTTTCGTAGGGTAAAATCAAATCAAACTTCAATATAAATTTCCATAAATATATAATGCCGAAACGAAATGAATTTGCATGAAAATATTAATAATATTTTATTAAGGCTGCCTGAAATTTCAATTTCCTGCATTTCCATTTGGCTTGCCGAAGAAATTCGTCATAAACAAATTCATTATAAAAGAGGAAATCAAGGATTTTATACAACTGCAGCTCTTTTTTACGTTATCTTCCCCTGTCGGGCCGGTGAAAAATAAAGCTTTAACCTGCTAATATTTGCGTATGGGACTAATTGAATCGAAGTAGCGAAGCAATTGCCTGCCTGGAAATTTTAAAGAATGTTCGCAGTGTCGTTTTTTTACCTAGAGCTCGCGTCAGCCGAAGAATGCAATTTTGGGGAGTTGATGTAGCCGAGCCCCCTACTGTCTACTGCTAGACCCCCCCCGTTCGTTTGCTAGTTTCGCTTTACTCTTTTACTTCTCTTCGTTATCTTCTCCTATAGCCTGCAAACTCGACGCTTTATTTATTTTGGATATGGCCCTTTTTCGTTCATTCTGTCCGAGGCGTTTTTACAACGTGTTTTCGGCTGGTTCGCTTTGCTCCTGCTCCTGCTTTCTCTATACCCCTCTCTGTACGTGCGTGTATGCATGGCTGCGCGTATGTGTTTATCGGTTTCACCTTCTCCAATAAACCTAGTTCTCTTTGATCTTCAGTCTCGAGAGGGATCCACTGCGTAGGCACACTGCAAATGACCATTGTTGTGTTTGATCCAGAGGACTATTTTGTATAGTTGATTTTTCGAAAACCTGACATTTTCCTTTTTTTTAATAGCAACTTGGAAAAAAACTTGTTTAAAGTCTCGAAAACTTTTGAAAAACTGACTCTAATTTCAAATACAAAAGTATTTTTAAAATAAGCAGAGACATAAGCTATATAACTTGTATAAAAAAATTCCATCTCAGGAAAAGTTTGTAAAATGACCAATGTTTAGATAAAAATTTTGAAAAATCATATAAGAAAGCTGCGCATCAGTGGTATTGATCAACTTTCAAGAATTAGCTATTTAATTAATCCGAATGACTAGTGGCGACGCTAAGGATGAGAAGTAACAAAATTTCGCACTTAAAGCATTGCCATAGCCGTGGCGCGGCTCTCAAGCTCGCAAATCTAATAAACCGAATTAGTATGCGTTGGCAACAAGGAGCTGGCTAATGAGTCTGAAATATTCCCGGTATAGCACCAGCCCCACCAGGAGCTTTCCGAGCGCGCGCGTATCCCCCCCCTCTCTCTCTCTCTTTCGAGGTGTCGCAGCGCCGGAGATAATCGAGCTTAATCGCGCAACTTGATTACTTGCAGCTCATCCACCGTTTTCAGGCCTGAGACCCTCCTGCTTCACCTCAGTCTTTTGTTCTCTCTCTCTCTCTCCCTCTCTCTCTCTCTCTCTCTCTCTCTCTCTCTCTCTTCCAATATGCTTTATCGCTGATTCGAGGAGCTTTGAATAAACATTTTCTCTGCTTTTATAATTAATCCATTGTCTTTTTTGCAAAAAAGCTGAATTTTCGTTGCAGAGAGAGAGAGAGAGAGAGAGAGAGAGAGAGGACGAGCGCGTTGGGTAAAGTAAAATTTGATCAGTAGTAATTTTCAAGCGGAATCATCGCTAGTTATACAGCATGATACGTGATTGACCGATGGCTCGTGTGGATGCTGGTGTGGGGGGCTTTGCGCGGGGTATGCGGAGCAGGGGCGGGGGAGGAGGGCTTTGCTCACGCGGGCCACCTTTGACAGCTGGGCCGCAGGTAATTGGATGCTCTCGGCGCCGCCGGCACCGCGCGCGCGCATATCGCTCCTCGTTGATGCTGCGCCTGGCCGCATTGCCTCAAATTAGCCAGCAACGTGCGCGCGCGCCCTTGCAATTTTCCCTCGTTCGCCGATACAATCAACCAGTGCGGCCCTCTCTCTCTTTTTTTTTTACCTCGCCCCGTATACCCATACGCGGCGCACCGAGCCTATTAAGCTTATACATTTTTCAATGTTTCTATCATGTTGCGCGCTCTAATCAAGCTACGCAACGGCTCACCGTTTAATTACACCAGCAGCAGTAGCAGGAGTTTGTTATTTTGTATACCTACACGTCTAAACATCGTTACGACATTACTCCTGCACGCAATTCAAATGTTTTCCCCCTATTTCTTCCTTTATTCGTTCGTATAATTTTTGTTGCTTTCGTTGATTAACATCCTTCGGGCATTTGAGAGGGATTCTTGAATTCGTCCGAGCCCGGAAATTTTGAGGCTGCCCTTGTGTCTCTTCGAGATATTAGAAGACTTTAAGACGAATTCATGTTCATTTATTATCCAAGAGAATACGTGTGACATCTCCTTTAAATTAATTGCATTCGTACAATTAACTACGAGCCACCGCTAAGACTTCATATATATATATATACCCTGTACTACATCAAATAACGCTCTGTATGCCAAGTATATATTTATTACATTAATAATCAAAAGTAGGCAGAAAAAAAGCAAAAGAGAAACATTACATTCATCAACTGCGGTGTTTGTCCATTAACAAAAGTGGCAAAGGTATTCGAGAAAATACACCTGATATAGCTCGATCGGTCAGAATCTGGCTGGGCTGATTCGACGCATTAACAAGTCAGCCCACGATCCCAAGCGCGGGGCTGGCCGGCAGAATGAAAGCGCCGCGGGTATATAGCCGAGGCCGCGCGCTAAGCAAGCCGTTTGCTGGCCGAGAGCGTGCACGGCGCTCAGTCCCGGAGAAAAGAAGGGAGAATAAAACAATAGATGGCGCAGAGTCGGGCCCCCCGTGTGGTACGAGCTCAGCTTGTAAATGCCCAAGTCAACAAATGGCGCGAGAAATAATCCCGGCCAGCACAAAGCCCCGCTCATTTATCGGCGTTACTCTTATTTTCTTCGGAGCACCCCCTCCTTACCCAGCAGCCGGCTCCCATCGCTTTTCTCATTGAGCTCCGACGTTTTTTATTTTCACCATTTTCTGTACCTCGTCCTTCTCTCCACGCGCACCTCTGTTGAGAAAAATCTCCTGGCAGCTGGTCTGCATGCATGGCTTACTTATTTTCCACTCTCGAGAGTAACATATACTATAGCGTACATAGGTATATGGTCAATTTTCACCGAGCTTTCGAGCTTATTCATTTTCCTAGCTGTACTTGCAGTATTAACGGGGGCATAAGCTGCGAAAGTTCGCCTTTCCCAGGCAACCTAGCAATATTGACTAATTTTAAATACGACGAATTATTAGCGGCGGAGGGGGAGAGGGGCAGCGTGCGCGCTCTACTGCACACGGCGCATTCGATGATTCAAAATGTGACAAAGCGTTAATTAAAGATAGCAGTAGATTCGGCTCGGATTTGCGGCTGGTCAACTGGATCCTAACTTTATCATTAACAACAGCAGAATAATAGAGAGATAAAGCTCGAGTATAGGGTGGAAATGCGTAAATGATAGATACATTAAGCCAAAGCCGCTGGCGAATAAAAGATATCCTCGAGTAAGAGCCTCAACTTTTATTAAAGTTCAAGTCTAGCAGTCCAGTAGCCTGGAGAAAAGCTGTAAGCTCTAGGACAACTTAGTCAAGCTATAACACAGTTGTGTTAACTACTACTTGTTCTCGTCTAAAAATATAAAACTCTGTTGTCAAGATTACATTGGGTAGTACGTAGAGATGGTAAGAGCGCCTTTCCAAAGAAATTCATTCACTCTCTCGAATGACATTACAGACCTAAGTGATTGAGAAAAAGAGAGAGAGAGAAATAAAAAGATACAGTAGGCTAGCTTTTATAAAAGTGACAAGAAGAAAATAGGAGAGACGTTTGTCCTAGTAAGACTTGGGGTTTGCGGAAAATTTACCGACCGACGAGGATTCGCCGCATAAACTCGAGACTTTATTGCCACGAATCCGAGTTGCTGCAGCTTCGAAACTCCGGCTACGATCCACAAAGCTCTCTTTTTCTCCCTTTCCAGCCATCTCTATATCGTCATGCTCGAAAAGCAGCTTCCATCACAATATTCTTTTATTTCGATTTTACCATTTATCATTACATACTATTATATATAACCACTTAAACAAATCTCTTTACCTTTTTTACCAATATCAAATCAAATTTATATAATTAAATAGAGTAAATAATAATAAAAAAAGTATCTATAGTAGATGGAATAACAATAAGAGTTAGTCGGGCGCATGCATTTACCATAACCCCGCGGGTATCAAGCACGCAACAGAGCCAGAGTCGCTTTAAGCTGACTAGGTAATGGACATTGATTGAAAACAAGGCGTACGTTACAGTCTCTATTGTTCGACGTCAGTATTTTACCAATACATCGAGGCTTCTCTTCTCTTCCCACTGACCGAGAAATTCGTTGATACGCGAGCCGATCAGGTGTACTACATACCCAGCAACATTTTCTCGACAAGATAGTCTTTATCGAATTAGTCTTGAATAAAATATACTGTGGGCACATTTTTTAAATTCAACACTTTTTACAACTTCCCGTTCAGTGTGTCTGTAAAAGGCTGTCGCGCTAGAGATTAGAGTATAGCAAATCATCATTCGGCTCTAGTCTCCCTCAGGATGAACGGGCTTGAAGAGGGAAGCTGGAGGAGGGAGAGAAAAGGGCCCGAGGCCAGCCAGTACCATGATCAAGCTGAAGGCCCGTGCAGGCCGAGCCACGTCAAAGAGCCAATCCATCTTATATCGAATAACGAAGCTCAAACGGTAGGCAAGAGGCGGCTCTACAGCTGAATTTCGAGTGACGTTCGATCTTCCTTCCTCCCCCACGAATTCTCTTCTTGCATTTACCTTTTCAATCGCGTAGCTACGTATATTGCATATACTTACTAGTCAAGATTTATTTAAAAGCAAATATTGTAACTAATGAAATGGGGCTGAAACAACGAGAGAAACGTGTCGATAGATGTGATTGTTAGAGACAAAGATTACACTGCTGCTTTGAAAAAAAATTAATAAAATATTGGAATAACTTTATTTCATCACGTAAAGCCGATTATTTTATCCGCTTCCTCGAATAAGCGGAGAGAAGGGGAGAAGAGGAAGAGAGTCTCACGATTGAGCACGATCCCATCAAACGGAGTAAAAAGAGAGAGCCTCGCACGTATCGTAAGATCTAAAGATTTTTATCTTTTTTCGCGTAAGGCTGATGGGAATAACGTCGCGTCCCAACGGGTGTGCGCACTGCATTGGTATATCTTCAGCCCCGTCGCCACTGCTACAAAGACGACGACGACGACGACGACGACGATGGTGATAGCAACGGCAATAGTCGTAGCAACTGTAACGCTTCGTTAATTTTTTACTTGCTTCGTTCTAGCAAAAGCCAAATACTGCTCCTTCTTTCTCCAATTCCCTCATCGAGCTAAGCTCGTTTATTTTATTTTTTATGCTTTTTAATATTTTTTTTTCTTTTACATGGCATATGTATCTCGGAACGTCAAAAACTCGATCATTCAACCCTCCACTCGTACAACTATCAAGTTGCCTTCCAATAAAACCATGATTAATGATATTTAAAATTTTAATTTTATAACAAGGTCCAAAATCGTATTGAAAATAGGCGGTAGTTATTTATTTACCAATTATAATGTTTTCTGCTTAGCCAACCGCAAAACTTGTTTCGGATCTGATGATGATGCAAACGGCGACATTGATATGGGAGCCTTGCTGACTTGGTTATTTAATATTCAAAAGACGATTTTCATTTAAATGAAGTGGTTTCGCTTCGCTAATAATCCCAGGACCCGGCTTGTTTTAAATATTCAAAAGTATTCCGGGTTGATCGGGCGAAAGGATATATCGATCGCTCATCTAATGTCGAAAATTCTCTCGACTAATGATGCACGTCTGCGCGTCATCAGAAAATAAAGGCACCTCGTTGACTCTCGAATTTAACCCAACCTTTTTCTTTTTTCTCCCTTGACATGTCGATTTTTTTCATTAAACAATCGGTATTTCACATACGTGTCGAATAAAATAAAATGCAAAATATACTGCATATTATACTGTTGTTTAAAAACACACGTTTATTTATTTTTTTGTTTTTTTTTTATTAAAATGACACTGTGTATCGAACGATTGGAATATCAAAGGTAATAAAAATATTGCAGAATGCTAACTCGCTGACATTGCTGGTATAGAAAAGTTTATTTTCTCAAGAGAGCGCGCCCTTTATCTGTTTTTCATTCTCGTCGCGCTCAACGGCACGACGATGGATCCCAATTCGTTTGAAGCTTACTAATTCGTAATTAGCAAGTTCTGCACTTGGAAGCTTAGCGTTCTCTAGGCTCAAGTTCTATATTTGCCTGGGCGAGAGCGAGGCTCACTCTACTTACGGCTCGAACGAGAAAAGCCATGTGTCGAGGAAAAATCGTCAGCAATGCAATATCTAACAATACTGTTTTTGCTAGCGCGACGTTCGTTTACGCAAATCGTTAAATGATAAAAATAAAGAAAGAAAATAATAGAGGGAGAGAGAGAAGCGAAAGAAATGTTCATTTTTAAGTAATTAAGAAGAACGCAGTCATTTTACAGCCGCAACGAGCGTAGCATTTTTCAGCGTTTTTATATATATACGAGAGTTGAGAGTATAAAGTAGTCGAGCATAGCTAGCACCCCGAGTTGAATAGAGAGAGAACGGGGAGGCTTTTAAGCGTCACGACGAATATCTCTATAGAAGTGTAAGTCGTACAAGCGGCGTGGAAAACAAGTCAGACAAGAAGAGAAGGAGCTAGAAGAGGAGCCACCACTGGCAGAAGAATAGTAGAGAGAGAGAGAGAAAGCATAAAAGAGAGGAGGAGGAGTGGGAGGAAAAATGCAGAGAGGCGAGTGCAGCGGGTGGGGGGGGGGAGGGAGAGCGCGCAGATTAGCCCGGCAGGGCGACTGCCGGCTTCGGGATGCTTTTGTTAAAGAGACAATTAGCATTCCGCAAAGTGCAGACTGCGAGGAGCAGTGGGCCGGAGGACGAGCAGAGGCAGGCGCGCAGTGATCATTAGATGAGCGGCCCTGCAGTCATATTGCGACTCGAGCGCGTACCTTGGAAATTTAGCCGAGCAAGTCCTGAGCAGAGCCTTCCCCTTATGTATCTTTGAATCATCATTTTACCATCTCGCTTAATTCATATCAGCCCTCCCCCTCCCCCCTCTCGAACGGATTCGCAGTAGAGGCTCCATTTAAGATGCTCAAGCCTACGCGGCTGAGGTGTGTGTGTGTTCTTCTTTCCTCTTACGGATATCCTCCTGGCGGTGGATCCTCTCATCATCGCACTCTCTCTCTCTCTCTCTCTCACTCGCTCGCTGATCCCACAACGTTTTGCACGCGCTTGTTTGCTCAAACTTTTCTACACGTCCAGAGAGGAGTAGCAGGAACAGTGGGAGCAGAGGAAATCCTTCTAATGGGATGTATGCGCGCTTGCTTCTCTCTCGGCCGACCTCGATGCCAACTGCCGCGGCTCTCCGTGTGCCTCGGCTGTTAATGGATGAGGAGGGCCGATGTAGCAGGCCGAGCGAGAGGTCGAATGATGTGCCACCCGTCATTCCGACCTCTCTCTCTCTCTCTCTCTCTTCTTTTTTTTTCATGCCCTTTCTTTCTTTTCACCTTTGCTGGCTTTTCAACCAGAGTTTGCAATCGCGGTTACTCCCAGCTCCGACGCGGCTTTTTTAATTTGCTACTCCACTCCTGTATGGCCATTCGCATCACAACTTTCACTCCCCCACTCCACCTCTCTCTCTCTTCTTTTTGATGGCAATTTACCAAAAATAAATCCAAGTTCATAAAGAGTTGTTATTTTTATTGTTATTAATAGAGTAGTAATTGTTATTCATCGATGCATTCCTTATTTTATGGAAAATGTCAGTTGTACAAGTTACGAGCGATTACTTTTCGAGTGCTCTTAATAAAAAATTTCATCAAACTTTTTCGATATTTTGTCAATAAAATTTCAATTAAGCTCAAGCTCATTTGCCTAATTACAAAAGTTTGGAGATTTTAACTTACATCATTTAAACTTGCAGTAAATAACTCGATTACTAGTAAATTAATGTTAAATCTCCGGCTTTCATAAATGCACACGCGAGCGGCGCGTACACGAAAAAGTGGTGAAAATTTAAGAAATTTTCTCGAGATTCATTGTTAAATATGTATTTCAGCGATCGCCTACCAATAGCAATGCCAAGTACGCAATATAACTGCATGTCGCGGCGGACTAGGCGCCGAGTCGTACTACTTATCTGAATAGTTTGAGAATAGTTGTGCGCGTGGCAAACCTTTCCTCAATGCTCATCAAGAGGCAACCGGATTAAATCCACGGCTTGCGCGAGGGTCCGCATCGTGGCGTCAATGAAATTTCAATTATATCGGAAGAAATTATGCGAGGCTGCGTTGAGAAGAGCCGAGAGATGCCTCTGACTCATCGAATATTCAAAGGCAAGTCTCTGATATCGTCAACTACTTCAATTTTCATATCATTAACCATGTTTACGCTGTTATTTCGAGTCCAGCTCTCCGCAATTCATCCCTACGAAGAAATTTCTGTTACAGAAAATATTTATCCACGCAATTCGCCCATAAGCTTTGTATTTTTCCTTTGAAATACAGCTGCATTGCAGCTGAGAGAGCAGGGCTTGGTATTCACATGAAAAAAGAGGCATGCAATTATGAATTTACCCTTACCTACAGTTATGCAACAAGAATTTTAATTACATTCAAGATTTTTTTAATTATTTACACCTTAAAAGGAATATTTAACACGGACAATTTATGTTTGTCATTTTTTTTTCATAATTTATGAAAATTTTATTAATATGAAAATTTTTTTAAAGAAATAGCAGTAAATTCTAATTCAGCTCTGTCTGCTGGCCCGCGAGAGCTACTATCCTGGCGTTTCTATGAAATGTAACAAAAATAAATGAAAGAGTTTAAAAAAAAGTAACGAGATAGAGCGAGGCTTGGCGAATACGTTTTTGCCTAAACTGCTGCAGATTATAATGTTCCTGCTAATGCCAAGACGCCTTGCAACAAAGTGCCGAGCTAGTGTATCTATGGTTTTCTAAGGAGCTACCACTTGTGGCGCTTGGAAGCTCGTTGGGGTTCTTTAATCGCTTTAACTCTCGGCAGCCCGTTGGGGCTTACGGATGCCGAAGGGCTGGAGGGGGAAAGGGAGAGGCTGAAACCGGAAGCGGGAGGTTCAATCTCGCCGATTGGCGCGGTTCTGACATATACGTCGTAAATCTGGCTTGCGCCTGTGCGTGTCCTTGCTTTTCCTCATTTTCTACATTTTTGACAAAAATTAATATCAGCCTTCGTCAAAAGTTACGTTAAATACGAACGAGAGAGAAAAAAATAAAAATATTCTCATTCTATTAATGAACATAGTCTTTTGTTTGTTTCTTCTTTATAGCGAAAAGTTTATGGTTTTGTCCAACTATTTAATACTGTTTTTTATCGTAAATGACTGACCCCGTTAAAGTCTGGTTCAATAATTTCGCGAGATCGTTGGCCGGAGTCTCGAGGCAAAGGGAAAAAAGAGGGAAGAGAGTCAAAGAAACGGAAATGAGTGCACAAGGGAAAACAAGAAAAGGTGCGAGTCGTAAAATTATACCTCTCTTTTGAAAAATGACTCTTGGCTCGCAGGTAAGTACTTGAAAAAGAATAGACCGGGGACGGAGATTAAAAAAGTTCTGGAAACCATATATAATCGTACTTATATACGTGTTACCACTTTTGAGGTTTGTCTCGCTCTTCTCAGAGCTTTAAACTTGTTTCGCATAAAAGTCCTCGAACGTTTTCATGGCGAGAACATTCCGTAAATAATTTTTATTTCTCGGCAAGCTTTATTTATCTACTACTACTACTACTACTTACTTGTATTATTTTTAATTAATTTAAATCGACAAATTTTATAGAACTGAGTATTAAATGAAGATATTAATCGGCGCTCTGAATGAAACAAGGTACAAGGTATAATAAGAAAATCAAAGCAACTTACGAGAAGAAGCCGTTGAAGCCGTAAGAAACGAGGAAACTGCAGAGCAGGAGGACCAAAATCGAAAATCAGCTGATAAATGTGATCCAACGGCTGGGAACGGGTTCGCAAATGCAAGAAATGTAATGCGGCAATTCAAAGGGTAGGCAGCGCGAGATAAACGTCCAGGGGGGGTTAACAGGCGGTGTGCGCAAAGGTGGAGTTGGAGGCACGCGCACTATACGGCTGCTATTCGCTGACTGACTAGCCGAGCTTCGCTTTCGCGGTGTGCTCGATGTAGGAGCTGCGCCGCGCGCCGAAGAGAAGCTGCGCTCTACCTAACCAGAGTCAGGAGCAGCAGTAGCCCAGCGCTTGGCGCGCCGTTCCGCTCCTCGCCGCAACACGTGCTCCTTCTCCTCTCTTCTCTGGCCCGTTCATGCCACTGGCCGCTTCTCGCAAACGCACGCACGTTTGTTCGACAATTCTTTCGTTTCATATAGGTACGACGATAAATTCGAGCAACCTTACAGCTTTACAATAATTTTCGAATTATCAACCTCCGAGCTGACACCTAATTTTGTTAACTTCAATGTATAAAACTCATATAAAGTGAGAGAGAGAGAGAGAACATCGATTAATTATGAGACCTGAAAATTGCTAATCATCGTTTATCAAAGTCTGCATTTATCGAGAGCTCGAGCTGGACAATCGTCTGCATGACACACTTCTGGGATTATATACCTGGCAACGAAAATAAATACATATATGATCAACGAGCCGATGAGTGTTCATAGCTTTCCACCTATTATACCGGGGAAACGGGGGGGCTGATCGTCCCTATATTTTATTGCGACCGCTCTCGAGCTTTGATAAAAAAAAAGTGTTTGTTATTCTGTAAGAACAAAAGATTTGATATATACGCGGGCCGTTCTTAAAAAATGTAACGTTACGGGGAAATGAATGGCCGGAAATTTACGACTTTTAATATAACTTTTAAGAATCACGTCGAGACAAAGAAGATAAATCACCGATCCGGCTTGTACATATGGTAATTAGCCTATGTGTTGTATGAGCTAGCGCCCCCGCACGCCCGCGTCTCTTTCTCTCTCTCTCTGCGTGAGGTGGAAGAAAAAATAATAAAATTATTTATAAATATTTTACATAAGAAAACTAAAACCGAAAGTTTTGCAATGGGTTATTGTATTGAGAAAATGGCCATTTATATACGGATGTTAAGAAAAAAAATTATTAAAGATTATTAAAATGCATAATATTTTATCGTAATATATGTATCAATGAATAAAGTAGACTTGTAATAAGTTGTGAATAATTTTTAATAATTAATTAAATTAAATAAAACTATTACCGCTTTTCATACCGTGATGTTACAAGATAAACAATGTATACCTCCCTTACCGACATATGATATTTAACTTTTTATTATACAAAGATAACAGTTTTGTTTTTAATAACTTATACATAATTAAGACGGTAGTCATGGTATAATATGATAAGTTTAGACACTTATGTACTTGCGGTGGTTGTTTCGTTCGTTGTTTCTTCAGAGCTCTTGATTTTTTCGATCAATTTGACTGTGAGCAACGATTGCTTCTCAAGATTCAGCATGCCTTTGCCGAGGGATTTTAATGAAGCGTTAATATCTTCGAAATTCTAGAAATACATATTATTAATTGAATTTTCTATCAACTAAACATATAACCATCATCAATGTAGTATACTCTTGTTAGTTGATGCAATGACCATAACCTCACCTGCTGAAGATTTTCATACAGAGCACTGGTTTTGCCTGCATCGTATAACACTGGTGGCTCGTAAAAAGAACTATTCACAGAGCACTGGTCCATCTTAATCAGTTACTTCTCTAGCCAGTTAATTAATCACCTGGTTCTGCTTGACGATGAGAATTTTTATTCTTTCCGTCGAATTACATTGCACTCAAAAAAAGTTCGTTACTTGCTAATGTTCCCGCTTAAAAACTTGACAAGCGCGTCCAACCACCATCTCTTTGCCAGCTTTCGTACTTATGTTGGCTAGAGTGAAACGTATGAGCAGTGGTAAAATTCAAATTAACCTATGCTTGGGTTCCACTGAAGGGCAAGGTCGTAACAAGCATACATAAAATAATTATAACATTTCCAAGTTTCCTCGTATCTTGCCTGTTAGTTTCTAAACAACAAGTATATCGATCTAGTATAAAAAAACGTCGAGCTGAGATAACGAGAGCTAAGTAGAGAACATCTTTATCATTTGAGGGTTATTGACCGACAAAAGTACCCGTCGCATCGCCTTTCAGTTATATTTATATAGAGGTCAGTGAGGGGAGGGAGGGGGCACCAAACTAAGAAGACCGAGAAGCGAAAGTCTAATACGAAAGAACAATAGGACTGCACACCCCCGCACATCTGGTCCGAGACCGAGACTCAGAGTCCGACTAGAGGTAGGGTCTCCCATCCAGAGGCGAGCTGGCGTCGGTCGTGCAGTCTCCGCTTCGTGCTCCGAGCCTGCGTGAGCGCACTCACGCAAGACCCATTTACTTGCGGCGATCTATGTTCATTCATATGTGGGACGCAAGCGTATAAAGAAAGCGTTTAAGCGTCAAGCGCAGAGTTAAACGTTAAACATATATAATCTCCTCTATACGCGACATCGACCGGTCAGCGGCAATGGCGGGAGAATAGAGCGACAGAAAGAGAGAGAGAAATCGAAGAGCCGAGTGGGAAAGAGGGAGGGGAGGGAGAGAGAAGAGAGGAAGCAGAGGCAGAAAGAGAGAGAGAGAGAGACAGCCGAGAGAGCTGGCTGGAGAGCAGCTGAGCAGCAAAGCAACAGCAGCGCAGAGATCAGCCTGAGCAAGGCACTGGGAAAGAGCAGGCGCGCGCGCGTGGGTTACCTTTTATGGTGATCTCTTGGAGATCGCTGCTGCTCGGCGTTTCTTTTGCGCGCCTACCTACGGGCAAAGTGAGATCTTAGCCTGGAGAGGAGAAGCTTGCGCGCCTCTTTCTTCTGCTCACACCGGCAATGCCGAGCAGCAGAGTAAGCTTTTGACTGAAACCCAACAAGCAGACAGGGAAGTTGGAGGAGGAAGAAGCGCAAGGGCAGACGGGCGATATATTGAGAGGGCGAGCTCCCAGCGACGCCGACTCCGATCGAAGAAAATAGGGCGTGCTACGCGACCAGGTGCGGCGCCAAGGGAGCGCCTACTCCTACCTGTAATTCAATACAATTTTCAAAGTGAGTTTAGTCAGATTTATTTTTTGTCTCTCGGCCGATTCGTCGTCACCCTCCCCGGCGCCGGGCCACTGCGCTCCTCTATTGCTGTGTTCGTTCTATTCCTCACTGCAATTACACATTATTATTCCGACTCGTTACGTACTCTGCCCGCCCGCGTTTCCTACTCATTTTCTATCCGCCGCAAATAAGTATATAGCCGTGCTGGAAAGCTTACGTCGTGCCGCCGTCGTCGTCTGCTCCAACTTAACTTTTGGTAAATATAGATGTACATATATAGGTAAATGTACAAGTGTAACTAGACACGGCTTACTTAGTTATTTACAAGTGGCACGAGCCTTGCACGCAAGCCTGTAAGCTCCGGATCATTGTCAGTAAAGTCGAGAGCTAATCTCGGAGGCTCGTGGTTTTTCGCTTGTTGTTTCACTCAGCGGACATGTAACTTTCGAAAAAGGCGCTTGTACTGTATGTTTCTCGGTATAATATTATACCTATGCTGTCAGCTCGAGAGGCGACGACTCAGCGTCCGTGTAGCGCGGCTTGCGCAATTTCATAACTTATAGCGGGGACGCGTGGGTGCGCGCGAGTTTTATACCGATTGGCATATTATTGATGCGGCCGCTCCAAGCTTTTTTTAGTCTTCCGGTTCATCGCTTTTCGAACGTTCTCTCTCTCTCTCTCTTCTGCTTTCCTCTCCTACTCACTTCTACACGCGATCTGACTCTGGCACCCCTCGGCAACTTATTCACGTTTATCTTTGTGCAAATGACAAATGTGTAAAATAATGCCATTTTGAGAGTAGCACGCGTTTTCGTCAACTTTTTCTTTATATTTCATCGCTTTTATCCAAAAAATTTCACAATTACTTTTTGTCAACTTAGAAAGCTTATTCATGTATTCTCTGTTTTTTTTTCTTTTTTCCTTTTGCACAAATTTTATTATAGACCAGCTGGAACTTGCCAAGAAACTCTGAGTCAGCATATTAATTTTAGAACACAATCTTCACTTCAATATTCACAATTCCATTTTACTTTTAAAAAAGTTCAATTACAAAATTTGATTGAATCGTTGAACGTTATTATTAATAAATAAAACAATAGCTATCACATGTTCTTGAATGCTTTGTAATAATAACTGCTAACTTTAACAACTTAATATTTCAGTGCATTAAAGTAGATAATACTGACTAATTGGTACAGCTCACTGTTGTGTAAAAAGCCACTTAACACTAACATCTTCAGAATAGGAATGAATGCTTCTTTAAAATTCTGTTTGGCTGTGAGCAGCATGAGCATTAACATGAATAATAAAAGGTAATAATTAAGTTTTTTTAATTTTTTTCATTATTTTGTCAATATTAATCTGCCAGTCGACTGTAATAGACTCAAAGAGTAAGAGTTAAATATTTTTCTCTTATAACCATGGTAGCAAGTAAATTTCTAATTCATCAATTTGTTTTCTTAGCAATTAGTGTTAAATTATAAGATGTAAATAAGCACATATTTTAAACAAGCAAGTTTCATGTTTATATGTTTTATACAAGTTTTTCACTTTTGCATATGTGGTATCAAAGAAATTATTATTGTTTTAAATACTTTTTATAATTTTGTAAATACCATTTTTACTTTGATCTTAATGAAAAATTCTTTTATTTGTAACCACAAACTTCATATAAATAGTTGAAAAATAAAAACAAATTTTAAATGCTTCAAATATGTTATACTTACACTTATTCAATAATTGTTACTAGGAATGAGTTGCAGTTTGAAGATATACTTACCAATATTGCTGTTAACATGGGCAACTGTAAGTCTGGCACAACGTGTTTCAAAACCAACCGGTACAAATGCATGTATCAACAAACAGACGTGCCATGAATGCATCCAAACTCCAAGCTGTGCTTGGTGTTCAATGCCTGTAAGTTTACAGTAAACATTTCTAATGATACAATTGAAATGTTATGGTTTTTATAATTTTTTTTCCATTTCTTTAGAACTTTGAAGATAAAAGATGTTTTCTTCCAAATGTCAATACTAAAATTAATGATGAATGTCCAGATAAATACATTTTTAGTCCAGACAATGAATATATTAAAATACGCAACAAAGAACTCTGGAAAGGAAGTTACACTTATATGCCTGGAAGAGAAGAAGGTTTCACTTACGAAGCAGGAGGAGAACATTCACATTCTGGACATTTTCAAATAAAAGGTGAAAGTGGAAGTAAAACATCATTTAAAGAGAGCACAGTTAATGATAGACAAGAAGCTGTTCAACTAGAACCACAAGAAATCAATCTAAAGCTACGTATAAGTAAGTTGAATTAAATTCAAATTTTTCACAGTAACTTTTGATCTACTTATTTCAATAAAACTTATAAAATATATTACAATTCAAATTACAGATGAAGCTCAAAAAATTACAATTCGATACGCTCAAGCAGAAGATTATCCTGTAGATTTGTATTATTTGATGGACTTAAGTAATTCAATGAAAGACGATAAACAAAAATTGTCAGACTTAGGTCAACTTCTTGTTGAAAGCATGAGTAACATAACAAGTAATTTTCGATTAGGTTTTGGAAGTTTTGTTGACAAAGTTGTTATGCCATATGTCAGCATGGTAGACAAAGCGTAAGTAATTATAATAATAATAGTAAAACTACATTAAATATTTTTTAATAATAACACTGTAAGCATATTTATGTTTAAATTTTAGTCTGAAAGAGCCTTGCGACGGTTGTGCTGCTCCATATGGATATAAAAATCACATGCCTTTATCACAAAATAGTCAACGATTCGCGGTTAGTCTATATATTGAGATTTTAATGAAATATTGCACTTGGACATTATTTAAAAATTATTATCTATTGTTGTCTGCTATTGCATTTTCAGAAAGAAGTGCGTGATGCTCCGGTTTCTGGAAACTTGGATGCTCCGGAAGGAGGTTTTGATGCCATTATGCAAGCTATTGTTTGCAGAGATGAGATAAAGTGGAGAGAAAAAGCCCGAAAACTTTTGCTATTCTCGACAGATGCAGGATTTCATTTTGCTGGTGACGGAAAACTTGGTGGCATTGTTAAACCTAACGACGGTTGCTGCCACCTTTCTAAAAATGGAACATATACACATTCGGTTCTTCAAGATTATCCTAGTATTTCTCAAATAAATCTCAAAGTAAAGGAAAATTCAGTAAACATTATTTGGGCCGTTACTGAAGAACAAATTAAAATTTATCAAGCTCTTACAAAACACATTGAAGGTTCTTATGCTGCAACATTGAGTGAAGATTCAAGTAATATTGTTACATTGGTTCGCGAACAGTACGACGCAATTTCGAGTTCTATTGAAATGAAAGATACGGCGAGCAATTATGTTAACATAAAATATTATTCGAATTGTCTTGGTGATGGACCAGTAATTGAAACTAATAAATGCGATGGTATAAAAGTTGGAAACAAAGTTGAATTTACCGCAGAATTCGTAGTTAACGCTTGTCCTCGAAATCGATCAGAATGGAATCAAAAATTTTTTATTTATCCTGTGAGTTGTCATATGAAATCAATAGCTAAATTAGCATAACTTTTTATTGTCCAACAAACAAATACTGATTACTTTTTTTTATACCAGGTCGGAATAAATGAATCGCTATCTGTTAATTTGGAAATGATTTGCGATTGCCAATGCGAGAATAGTGGAGAACAAGGATTTGAGTACAAGTCTGAAAGATGCAACTACCATGGAGATTTGAGTTGTGGCGTTTGCGTATGTCACGACGGCTATTATGGCAAAAATTGTGAGTGCGGCGGAGACGATAGAGGACTAACCATAATAAACGAATTTGCTTGTCGTCGTGACAATACAACAAACGTAGACTGTAGTGGAAGAGGATCGTGTGAATGCAACGTTTGTATTTGTCATCCCAGAAATGAGTATGAGGTGCGTATAATTTCAATAACTCATTATTTAAATTTGAACATATTGTAATATACAATACTTTGAATAATAATAATAATAATTTGTGAATCGTTTGCGAGCAGACAGTTTGGGGACCTTATTGCGAGTGTGACAATTTCTCGTGTGACCGGCGAAATAATACAATTTGCTCCGGTCACGGCACATGCAACTGCGGAACCTGCGTATGCAACAAAGGCTGGAAGGGTGCTGCCTGCGAATGTAGCGACGATACGAGCACGTGTATTAGACATGGACTCGAGTGTTCTGGACACGTAAGTCTTAAAATGCAACATCCTTGTGTATTCTTCGTCGGTGAAATATTAAAAGTTTTTAAACGATAAAAATTATGTTGCAGGGGGTATGCGAATGCGGTAAATGCAAGTGCAACTCTGAAGGCGAGAATCATTACTCGGGCCAGTACTGCCAAATCTGCAGGACCTGCCCAAGCCGTTGCGAAGAGCTAAAGCCATGTGTTCTTTGCAAAGCCTTTAAGGCCGGCAACTTGACCGAGACTGAGTGCGACAGCACCTGCGTCAACTTTGTACCAGAAATTGTAGATACTCTCGAAATTGATGTTGACCAAGAAGAAATCAACTGTTGGGGCTATGATGAAAACGACTGCAAATACTACTTTGCTTACTATTATAATATTACCACGAACAAGCTGCACACAAAAGTACAAAAGGCGCGCGAATGCCCGCCTCAGGTCTATGCCCCAGGCATCTTGTTTACAGTCGTCGCGGCTGTTGTACTTATTGGTGTGATTTTCCTTATTGCCTGGAAGATTATTACGACCCTTACAGATAGGCGAGAATTCGCCAGATTCGAAAAGGAGAGAATGATGGCCAGATGGGATGCAGTAAGTAGACTTTTTTTTCTTTTTACAAGTAATAGTATTAGTTGTTACACTAAATTATATATTATCTTATCTGATAATGCTTCTATTTCTTTTATTTAACAGAGTGAAAATCCAATCTACAGGCAAGCTACTTCAACTTTCAAAAATCCAACTTATTCAGGAAGTACAACTCATATGTCAAGGTCTATGGCTAAATCCATGCATAAATAAACTAATTTAAAAATAGGTTATTCAGATTTACATGAAGACCAGTGAGCAAATCTCCTTCCATTTGAAATTAGAAAGAAGAAAAATATTACTGAGGTAGCTTTTTAAAAATAATCTAGCGGGTCAATTTTTACATTATTAATAAGAAAATGTGTTAATATTTATACTCGTTAGAGTTGACTGGAGTTATTTTAAAGCCTAAAACAAAATACTGCCATATTATTTATAGATTTTTAGCTTTTACTGACAAATGAGTTTATAGTGATTTTTTAAACTCAAATTGGTAATGGCTGAATTAATGGTTGCTCAAGATTTATGCTATTGTCAATCTATTAAGAAGATGCGTAGATAAATCTTTTAAAATCAATCAATTTATTTTGTACATGACATAGATATTCTAAAATTTTTATTATTTATAGATGTTTTAAAACTTTTTATATTTTATGTTACTACAAGTGCCTATCTCATCAATGCCTTAAATTTCTGCCTTTTAATACTATTTATATAATAATGTACATCATTTTTAAAGTTACAAATAATTGATAAACTAATAATTTATTAGTTTTTTAATAAAATTTTCATCTTTTCTTAGTATTTATAGAAAAGGATTTTTTTTTCTTTTTTTTAATTTATTAAACTACTAAGCTCTTAAAAATATATAATTTAATTCCTCACAATTATCCTTTAAGTATAATTAAAATATAATTGTGTGCAGATTTAACTTAGAAAATCGTCTGTATCAAACTTGCCTTAATTCATAATAGTTTTAACTCTACGTTTACGTACTTATAATAAAGATATGTATATATTTATTAACGTGTGTGATTGTTTTGAAAATTTGAGTATCAAATAAAATATTTAAGTAATATTAAAAATATTTAATTGTCTGATTTAATTAGGAGTATAGAAATATTTCAAATATTACTAATGAAATAATAAAAATTTCACTATATGTAGTGCGTTTAATCGAGATAAAAAAAAACTAAACTAAACTGAGTATTACTGAATTCTAATTGTAGACTTTGGAAATTTAGTTGCTAGACTCGATTAAAAGACTTTGGCGTCATGTTCAATAATTTTACCGTAAACGTTCATAAATGTATTGTATGAATAATTAATTCGAGTTAAAATAATAAACACAAAGTAATATGTGATATTTTAATTTTGTTGTTTATACCTACAGATAAAATTATAAGATTCGTAGTCGTCAAAGATTTTTCAGGGCAGAAGACAAAAATTGTCGCGTTTAATTTGACCAGATATATAGATGAGCGAACAATAATCATCCATTCAGAAGCTGCAGGTGTAGTAGAGGAAAGCATTGAGAGGGCCTGGAATAGGCATGAGCTGGCACGAACGTTTGTCTGGTCGTTGCGGGGAAAAAATGAAGAAAACAAATTTAGCCGTATAACCAAGGCTGCGCCGGAGAAGTCGACGGGTCTGGTAGGGGTGGGAGTAGGGGGTCTGCTACTACTACTGCTGCTGGAGCAGGCGCAAGGAGCGTCGGCAGAAAGGTGCAGGAAACAGGGCCGCATAAATATTCATACGGTGTCCCCGGTAATTTTTCGCGCATGACGCTGCCGCGGCGGCCGCTGCCATGCCGGGGGGGGGGCTCTATTCCCTCGCCTCGCTCTCTCTCTTTCCGCCTATTGTTCGTAGGAGCTCGCCTCTGAGGGCTTTGAATTATTGTCTGGCGCGCCGCGGGGCCGCGCAAAAACTACTGCGCTGCAGAGAGCCGCCCCGGCGGAATCGATGCTTCCCCGGCATCTCTCTCTCTCTCTCTCTCGCGCCGAAGATCCGACCAGGATTTTCGATGAATTTTAAAACTCTACGGGCCGCAGCTCAGCCCCCTCTAAACGCGCGCACATACACATACGCTATAGCTATCTCTACCTCACACCAGCAAACCTTTCCGACGCACAGCTTTTAACGCTTACTCCCTACCGGCAAGCTCGGCGGCTACACCATTTATATTATTCTACCGCCCCATATGCTAACCCTCTGCCCCCAAACTTGCCCATGCCCTCACTCCTATCTTTTCCTATTCGTTGCGCTTCCTTTATATCTCCTCTCTCTCTCAGCTTGCACGCCCCATTTAGTTTAAATTCTACCATCATAGATAAATGTATGTATATCTATATTGCCCAAGAATCCATAATATATCAAATATGTTTTTAAAAAATATGTACGACGGAGAAAATTATACCTATTGCAACTTTTAACTACGGACTACATTGTCTAGAGTGTCACGTCCAAGTGGCAGACACACTTATGTAATCTAATGGGATTGTTTGATTATATCCGGCCTGACGAGAAAAAATTGAGATAATCGTTGGGCAATTATCGTGCGGAGCATCCTAAAAAACAGTTGTGCTTCATATTCTTTATTATTTCGCTCTTTTTTCTTTTCATTGCTCTTTTCAAAGCCCGCCACAAAACTTCTCGCTTGGAGCACGCCCTCCTCAACAGCAGAGCAGCTTACCTTTCTTTTTCCCTCGACATTTTTTTTTCTCTTTCCAAAATCTACCCGTTTTCTCTCTCTTTGTCTCTAGCTCATCTGCCCTCCGCGCTTATCCAACCCTTCCTCCACACTCGTCCTCTGCGCCCCCCTGAGTTACGTATATCTAGTGCCCTTTAATGTCCCCCGAATCGTTCTCAAATTAAAGCACAATTGCGCCTCGCTTTCCCCCCCACATATGTGTGCCTTAATTATTGGGCTTGAATAATGTATACATACATAGATTTATGCTTAAGCCGCGTAATTTTCTTTTGTTCGCTGAAAAAAAGCGGTATTTGAAAAGACATTTTTTGCAAGCATTAGCGCTTGGCTAAAATATTTGAAAATTAACGAAAAAATTCTCTGCCTACGAATGCTACGAATGCTGCGTTTAAATGTTGTAAAACGAATTTTTAAAATATTCAAATTTAATTGGGATGCATCGCTAATCAATCGGACGATTTCATTTTTAATAGTTCGCAATTTGAAATACACTTGGAGAACAGGATATTTCTTATTGATAATAAATAATTTTATGCAATTTGTAAAAAATATTTTCGTAATAGAGCATTTTTTTTCATTTGCTAATTTAAATATTCAAATCTCATAGTAATTCATTGAGCCCTTGTCAAGCCGGTGTTTTAATCTTTTTTGTAAAATCTGCATAATGATGAATAGAGTCAAGACGAAGCTCTAATGAATTAGCATACTGCAAGTATTCGTATAATAATCAGCTTCTAGATTTTTGGCATAAGAAATTGATGTTGCGCTTTTTAAATTTTAATAGTTTGGTGTGTCGGTGTATATATAGAAAAGCTTTTGTAATAAAATTACAATAAAAATGAAGACTTTAATAAATAATTGTTTTTAAATTTTATATAAATAACCCTTGTTCACTCTACTACCCCTACAACAATGTATATTTTGAAGCTTTGAAACATTTAAAATGCTCTATAGATGATATATTCTACATATAAGTAATATTAAAATATTCAATATTTGACATCGCGTTGTTTCATTGAAATTTTACCTGAAAATAGCTCTACTCAACTCTTTGGAAAATATCAATCGATATATTGGTAAATTATTTAAAATTTGGAAAAAGGCCAAAGCTCATACTGTATAATCTATATATTTCACGCGGTCGCGAATAAACTTAGCGTACTTTATTCGCAGGCCGTTGCTTTCATTGACATTATATTTTGCACTTGACGTATTTAAAATTCTCTTAAAAAAAGAGAAAATAAAAATATACGCTGCAAATAATTTGATACGTATCACTCTCACATATTACGTGTGGAGCTGCATCATGTGCCCGAGTACTCGCGTGTATCTCTCTCTGCGAGAGAGTGTGTATCGTCTAGCTGTACAACTTTTAAACTAATTTTAGTATAATTCCATTTATTTTACACAAAATTAAATTCTTTCTTTGTGTTGGCATTGAATTTTCAATCAAACGTACTCTCTCGTTATTTCTTTTCAGTACAATAATTATAATGCTCGTAATACGTAACACAGCAATTTATATATCCTACTGACATTGTGTCATTCTTTCTGCAAACAGAGTCATTCAAATCAAGTCTTTTTATTCTGCCTAGGCATAAGATTTATATTCTTTTTATTTTAAATGAAGAATGTGTCCTAAAGTATTGTATAAAAATTATGAGATCGTCCTTTTACAGTTTAGAGGAGAAAAAGGGGGAGAGAGAGGGAAATGCTGGTTAATAGGTGAAAAGTCAAGAACATTCGCAGTTATGGGGAAAAGAGAGAGAGAGAGAGAGAGAGAGAGAGAGAGAGAGAGAGAGAGGTGGAGCAAGAGGGTATGGGAGAAGGGGGTGGAAATGGGATGTAGTTTTAAAGCCAGGGCCTCGCCCGTTAAAACGACTTTGAGGTGGTGAGTTTGAAAAAGTTGAAACAAGTCTCGCGAATTACTTGTGTGGTCGGCGTAAGCCCCCCGAAAACGACTGCTCAACGCTTCGCGAGAAAGTCACGTCCGTCCAACGTCTTTAGCTCGCGTGTTTATTAGCGAGAGAGCGCACGGCTGCTAAGTTACTTAGGGCGCTTGCAAAGACGCTCTAGGATAGCAAGAGCCAGACAGAGATAGAAAGAGAGAGAGAAAATCTACCGTGAAAACTTTGTTTCGGTGCAAGGTATCGGTCTGATGGGTTGTATAAAGAGAGCGAGCACTGATCAGAGGATTAAATTTATTTAGCCCTGGCCTGAATAATCAAAAGCACACAGAAAGCTGCGCGTGAGGCATTAGCGATTCTTTTTGACTTTTAATCGATGATCGAGCACTGCTGGGATATAAGTTGCTTAGGATTAAACGTGTGTCCCTCCCTCCCTCTCTCTCTCTCTCTCTATCTCGTTATTGTGTACGTGTATTATTCTGCTAAATGCTAAAGCTTCGTAAAAGAGAATATATTAAGCTACGGCGGAAAATTATCTGGTAAAGCGCCAGTAAAAATTCCAATAGAGTGAAAAAGGCTTCGCTGGCTCGGGAGGAAAGGAGTCCTCAAGCGCTCCGACTAGGCCAGTTGGTCAATTAATTTGCCACTGCGATTGCATTCCACTATTAAAAAGGATACCACAGCTAGCTCTCGTAGCTTAACTCGCGCGCCTGCCGACTATAAAGCGGCAGCAGGTGCAACTACCTCGCAGTTATTCGACATATTAAAACTTATCAAGGCATAAATTTAGCCCTGACTAGACAGTCGCGCGCGTCCAACTATACGAGAGCCCTTGGGCGCGCTTTAATTAAAACCTGATGCTCGGCCGGCACGTTTTTTATTTGTTTTTTCCTGCCGCTACCGCTGCGGCCCACCTCACCTGTCGATCCATTGCTCACCCCGCCCCCCCCCCCCCCCGTTCATCCGTAATCCTTGTCATTCTTGCATCTACAAAACTATTTCAGTTTGAATAAACAAAACATTTGTTTTTTTCTAAAAACTTAATCTTTAAACACTTTTTTAAAAGTATATAATGTACAAACGAATATAATGTATTGCAGGTGTGTGTGCATGTGTGTGTACATTTAATTGTTGGCAGAAGCTTTTAATGATGATTAAATTTAATTCATATCGAAATACATTTAATTATATTCACATATCGCAAAGTCACATGGGAGGTAGAAAATTTTATTAAATTTCGTTGTAACGAATTTTAATAAATTTTATACCTTGGATTTCAAAAACGTATCACTTATTAAATTGCGTAATTAAGAATTTATAATTTATTAATGAATAAGTGTCAAGATGTATTTGCTCAAATTAATTATAGCACATACGCATTAATATTGAGCTGCTAAGATAATTATAACGGAAAGCTTTTAATGATAATTAAAATTTTCCATCGAGCAGGAAGTAGTACAAGTCGCGCGATAGTCGGCCAAGCTTTTCAGTTGCGAGCAAATGCGCATATTTCGCAAGGATTCGATTTCTTTATGCGACCATTTATTTTCATTGTTCTTACGCGGGTTCTTCAATTTTACCTTGGGTTAGTGAGGGATACAATACCACAGCGCCAACTAGTACGACCCATTATAAAATGTATTTAGATGAGCTCGAGAGACAAAATGATAGTCTACTGATTCCGCTGACTCCTATTCACAGTAGTCTCTTTACAAACAAATGGTGTGCTGCTAATGCTGATGCTGTGGAGTGGTGATGGGAGGAGGAAGAGGAGAAGAAATAGGCTCTTATTTGATTGTAAAGAAAAGGCCGAGAGTAGGCTGGCTAATGTGATTGGAAGGTACTGGTGCGCCGGCGTAAGAAGCAGGAGCGACTTTTCGCTGGAGTATCATATCTAGCTAGTCTTGCTAGATGAGCGGAAAGCTACATGTATCTCTTGGCAATCATCTCAATTTTCTCCCTTTTTATTCGACAGGATTTTATACATCCTCTCGCTCGAGCGTTGAAGCTCGTGCGACTTACTGATGTATCCTGCTCGCTATAGTTGTTGATCAAACTAGCGCTCTTCCTTCTTCTCCTCCTACTCGCTTCGATTTCTTGTCTTTGTTTTTTCCTTCCCTTCAAATTTCTCTCTTTTACCTTTGACTTCTTTTTCTTCTTCTCTCATATCCTTGTTGCTTATACAATTTATATAATCTACTTCCTTGCTTTACATCGCAACAGAATTATAAAACAATAAGAGATAAAAAAACAACTGAAAATACAATAATGATGTAGATGTATAGGCAAAAAAGAATGAACGTGTGTGTGTATGTGAGAGACGTGTAGTCAGGCAGGATGGTAAAGAATATTGTAAGCAGCTTAAAATTTTCCATCAAAATATGTAGAATAGAATAATTTAGTAGAGGATAAAGACAAGATGGGAGTATCAAGAAAATCTGTAAAAGGAAATTCGGCAAATTCGAGGAATTCGTCGCTTACCGAGTTCGCCGATGGGACCGCGATAAACGATGAAAATTGGCGTTGCATCGTTACCATGCTAATCGAGTCGCGAAATGAGCTACTGCCGCTTACGTCGTTACTACACGAGGCTTGCAAAAACGGCTGCCGAAAGTCCATTCATTCGATCGACCGAGAAAAAGTTGTAAACGACTTGCAAGCTTCGTCCACTGCAAAAACAACAACAGCATCCGACACTCGAATCGGTAGAGGTTAGAATTTATCAAAATTTCATTTATCCAATTGCTCGCATGCAGAGTTGCTCACCAGTCGAATTAGTCGACAAGGTCGTAGCGGGAGGAATCGATGCCAGTCCTTCGGATGCCGAGCTCGCTCGGCTAATCAAGTCGGTGATTCATGAAGCGCGCGAGGCGTCGCTGGCAAGAAGCGCGGCGGCTCTCCAGGCGGAAGAGGCGCGAGCGCGCGAGCTATGGGAGCTCGGCCTCTGTCCCGGCGGGCCGACGGCAAAGGGCATCTTCACATCGCGCTTGCCGAGGCGCGGACAACACTGCCAAGCCTGCGATCGCCTCTATCTCGATGACGCACCGCTCGGGGGTGAGAGCTCTCTTTCTCTCTCATTTTTTTTTCCTCGTACACCTACCGTCATCCGCATTCTCTCCTCCTCGACGCACCACTAGCTTCGTCTCCTCAACCTACTTTTACCCCCCTCCCCACTTATCTCTTTCTCTCTGGCCCTTACCTTTCTCTACTTCTTCTACCAACACCACAGTTTTTTTTTGCCTGCAAGCCTACGACTACTAATTGAGCTTCGTAGATTTTAGGCAAGGGACGCGAGGCTTTTGTAAATGCAATACCGATAGTGAATCGTGACATCTAATCGAATTAATTATGCGTCTAGTCGGAATTAAATAAAATACTTGAGGTCGAGTAGTCTGTTTCGCTTACTTCTAGTTGGCTCGGCAAAGCCAAAGTTCTTTGCTATATATTGCAATACCTGCCGAGTGAGAAAGAGGGATTGACGGGGGTGAGGGGGGCGAAGAAAGGGGAGGAGAGGAGCCGATGTCTCGCGTACACAAACTAAACCAAAGCTTCTTGACGATCCTTTGGAAAACTTGGCCACACAGGACCCGACTGCTACATCCTTCTCACGGGCTTTCGCGAGCCGGGACTGCCGGTGGAGCTAATTAAGCTCGGAGTGCCGCTGAATTGCATCCTCAAGCTCGAAAATCCGGAGGCGAGTGTCGACAGCGGCGGAGCTGAAGAATCAAGCTCGAGCCTCGGCTGCTCCTTCTCCGAGGCTGCATCGAGTTCTTCGAGAGCCTGCTCGCTCTTCCTCTCGTCGCCCGAGGCCTCTCAAAGGTGCTCCCCCCCCCCCCCATCCTCGAGCAGTTCTACACTTCTTCTCGTTCTCTCTTTTCGCTTATGGCTGCACAGCAACACTGTCTCTTCAAGCTTTTCCCCGAGCCGATAGTCTCCTTTGCCCGACGTCCCCAGCTCTCCCTCTCTGTCGTAACGTTAATGCTCATTAGTCGTAAAGTTGCAGAGCCGAGGCCGACGGCTGCGCAAATTTCTGGCGCAAGTTCGACCCGGACAAGGCCATACGCGGCTTAATCGTCCGGTCATTCTGTCCCGGCTGGACTCTCGACGCCGATCCGAACTTACTCTACGACGACACTTCCTATGCCCTCTACGACGTGCACGAGACCCTCCAGGCTCACGCGGACTATTTGAAGAGCATGAGGCTGATGCGCATCGAGGAGCCGCGGCCACCCAGCTTGATTACCTCCAGCTACGAGGCCCTCGTCAACTCTCTGCCCGAAGAGTGCCTTAGCCCCTCTCTACTGCTCGAGGCTCTTTTGCGACAAGTCGAGGTCAATTTAACGGCCGATAACCTTGCCGACCAAGGTATAAACCTTACATTATTATATTCCTCATTTATCCACCCTACCTCCTCCTCCTTCCTTTCTACTTTGTTAGACTACGACGAGTCTTTGAAAGAGATTATTAAAAAAATTCTTCAAGATTTATTTGTGATTGGTCGATAAACATCTATCTGTATACGTATCTTTAACGTTTTTATTTAAAAAGTGTTTAAAATCTATCTACGCCTGCGGTCGAAGAAAAAGTAATTAGACTGGCATTTACATAGGCTTTATTCTAAAGCCCGAGTATTTATTTAAATATTATTTTTCCAATTAGGTTAAAATCGTTGAAGTAATATTCATGAGTTTTATATATATATATATATTGTGTATAACAGAGAGAGCTCCTTAATATCACAATATCTATGCATGTAAACGAAAGCCAAGGCTCGCCTTAAGCGCGAAAGGAGAGGAGGAGGAGGAGTAGTCTATTATAAATGCAGCTAAAGCAGTTTAAACAGGCTTAAGAGGTTCAAGCTATTATCCAGAGATGCTCGCTTATTTGCTTCAAGCGGAGCTAAATAATATAATTTGGTAATGACGGGAAATTAATAAACACCTCCTGCGTCCCCCGAAATGCCCCCCTTCCTAATTTCCATAAACGCTTGGAGCTCTCGGCAAATGCCGACTGCCTTTTCAAACTCCTCGAGCCTCTCCAATGCCAGACGGAAGTGTAAGCAAGCTTTCTTAATCGCCTGGACGTCCTTTCAACCGATGCCGGAAAAAACTACGGCTGCGGTTAACGATTCGCGATGAAAACACGAGCCCGGCTAACTATTTCGTTTCCATAGGCGAGGCAACGTCCGTAGAAAGCGATTTCGAGGAGGAGGAGGAGGAGGAGGAGCCTTTAGGCGCTTCGAAGCGGCTTTCCCTCAAACTTGCTCTATTGAATTTGAAACACGGCCTCGGCATTGGGGAAGAGCCGAGGAGCGAGGAGCTGCGGGCAGGTGTAGCGTCGACGACGGCTCCTCCGAGCCGGCAGTCCGTGCTCGAATTAATTCTTCACGGAGACGCAGAGCGCCTGAATGCGCGTCGTTCCTCTAATGACAGCGGCAACAACAACAACAACCACGACGAGACGCGTCTTCAGCCGCTCGACAAGTCGCTCGCGAGTTTCGAGCTGCTCGAGGAGCCGCCCTGGATTGCCGAGGCTTGGAAGGCCGCGCGCGAGAACGAGGTGACGCGCGAGCTCTCTTTTTTCGCCTTAATTAACGAGAGACCTCCCGGAACGCGCACGTCTCTTACAGCTCTCCTTCTCTCCCTCTCGTCCCACCCTTTGCTCGCTGCCTTTTTTTTCTCTTTCTTTTTTATACATTTCACCTAACCGACGACTATATTTTGTTTACAACAAGAGTAAACCGGAAATTACGCGTTTCTTCCGTCCAGGTTGAAATGTGCAAGGAGCACATGTCTGGCATTTACGAGCAGTGCAAAAAACGTGGTATCGACAGTTGTCAAGCGAGGCATCTTCTGAACCTCTTGAAATTCGCTCAGCTGTTCGAATGTTTGCAAGAGAAGCGCTCGAATAAACTGGACAACGGCGAGCTGCGAGATAGCGAGCAAGCGGTCGGTAAAACGGACGAGGAAGAAGAAGCTGCCGCAAAGCCAGGCGAGCACTCCGAAATAAGCTCCGAACGGCTTTTGCGTGACGAGGAATTTTCGAAAAACGGTTGTACTTCTTACACCTACTACCACTGGAAAATTAATAATAATATTTCGTTGGTTAATAAGAGCTTATTGAAGAAAAAAAGAAGCAACTCGGAAATTTGCTTTTAGATGGTAATTTTAAAATAAACGAACTCGCCGCGGAGCAATCTAGGAGGATACTTTTTGATGAGCTGATAAAAGTAGCGGCGGTGGTAGCCGGAGCGAGCACGCAACAAGATGAAAATAGGAAAGCCGTATTAAACGCGAGGAGTAAAAAGAGGAGCACCGCTGGAGCGCCCGGGGAATATAGAATAAACAATTTTTGCATAATGGAAGAGCAGGAGAACAAGCGGAGAGTCAACTTTCATGCTGGTGCGCTTAATTTTCTTAGTTGCCCAGGCGCTTGTGCTCGCGGTTAGCCGGCTAAGCGAAATTCGTCGAGCGGATATATGGATCTGTTGCGTTTCGAGCAGGCTCCTGGAGCGCGGACACGGGCAGCTTTCTAGAGAGCCAGGACGTCAGTTCGCTGGCAGTCCTCGAGCAGCAACAAGCCGGCTCGTTAGCCGACGAGCCGCCCGAGGTCAAGCTACGCTTCTTCGACGCCTGCTTCGGCGCTCTCGCCGAGAGAAAGAGCAAACTCGCTCCGGGGCTCGAGCAGTTTCAACTGGCCGAGATAATCGGAGCTCGCGCCCTGCCCCAAATACTCCGGGAGTGCGCGGGCGAGTCCGAGGGCCGCATGATCCTCCGGCACTTTGGCCCGAGCGACTCGCTCCTCCTGCTTTTGTCCTCTCACCAGGTGAGCGCCTGCCCCTCTGGCATCCGTCGCGGCTAATCAACTCGGGAGCTTTCAGCCTCGGAGCCGCTGCGTTGCCCACGCCATCCGCACGCCCGTCTGCCTGCGCGACTTCTGCGAGTACGTCATGGCCGAGGAGACCGAGTGGCTGAGCCGCTGGCGCGCGGCCCGGCCGCCGGTCAGAAGGGAGACCGACTGTCGCGCACTCGCCGCTGGAGATCCCGGGCCGAGCTGCTACCGAGAGGAGGACTACCTGCTGCCCGGCTCTCTCAAGGCCCAACTCGCCGAACTGGCCAAGCCCAAAGACGACTCGACACTGCCTGGTCTGTACTCAAAATTCATTGGAAAGGAATGACGGAAGAAAGAGAGACGGATTGAATTTGACAGGGGCTCGAGCTGCAGAGGCGAGGAAGGAAAGAAGCGAAGACAGCCTGGCTTCTCAGCAGCGACAAGAGCAACATTTCGATTTCCTCGGCTACGAGCTGGGCGAGCGCCGAGTTGACCTCTCGAATTTCGAACAGATGTACGAGGCGCGGGACGGCCTGCACTTGCGCCTCGTCCGCGAGAATTGGCTGCTCGGCGATGGGACGAGAGCCCGAAGGACGAGCGTGCGGTTGCGACAGAGAGCCCTGCCCAGCCCAGAGCCCTGGCAGCTTTGGTACCAGGTTGAGCAGAAACCTGGGAAAAACGGCCAAATCGGCCACTCCTCCGGCATGTTCCATTTGACAACGCCAACTGGTGCGATCGTAGCGTTTGCACGGGCAGATCAGAACTTTAATGACCAGTCCTGTGGTGAGTGGTGTATCCGTCCAATCGCTACTATCTCGCAACTACCAGCTGAATGTGGATTATATTTCAGATAAGTCATGCTCCAACGCAATGCTCTACAGCTTTCAAGTATCTCGAGCTTCGGGTCTGATAATTAAACCGGTCGAGTATCGGGATGAGAATCGTTCCTCTTTCTACATTTTACAACGTCATACAAACTCAAAAGAGCCGACGACAATTAAGGATGAACTTTGTCGAAAGTATTTACAAAATGGAGACGTCGTTAAATATTTCAACGACGGCACGGTCGTTGTTTTACGGCCAAATGCAACTGTAATAACTCTTCTGACGATTAATCGAAGCGAGTACAAGGATAATATGGATGAGGAGGAGGAAGGATCCTCTCGTTTTTCTTGCAACAGCGAGGTAATCATAAATAAGAGTATCCTTTTAAATTAAAGCGGCAAAGGAGCATATTACAATGCCGATCGCTCGTTTTCACACGTCGAGCAGCTCTTAGGAGAGTGCTACGAGGGCGAGTTGTGCAGCTGCAGCGAGCCCAGCCAGAGCCTCGGGGAGCGCTTGCGCTACCGCGTGCTCGAGCTCGACGGCCGGCAGTACGAAATCGCCGACGGCCGGCTCGTTCGTCAACTCGAGCCTCTACGCTCGAGTCTCGCCGAGGAGTACCATCCCCTGGAAAAGTTTGCCAGGCGAGAAGACGGGACCGAGGCTCTTTTCAACCAGCATGCCGAGCTTATCGTCTCTTTCCCAGGTACGTACGCGCTTGCTCGCTCGCCTTACTTCCTTCATCAGCCGGATATGCTTTACGGCAAGCTAGACGGAACGCGCTTGATGAGCGGCTGCATCGTCGAGGAGGAGCCAGCTGAGTGCGACTGGTCGGCCGACGAGCTCGAGCGGTTCTTCGGCTCGGAGGAGCCTCAAGGCTTCGTCTCCGTGCTGACTTACGGCCGGGCCGAGCACCCGGATTACGTGCCGGTCCAGCGCTATCCCTCGGAGTCTCCCAATGAATGTCCCTCCTGCTGCTGCTGTTGCTACTGCTGCGACATGAGCATCGAAGCCGCGGACGAGCTCCACTTGCAATTGCGATCGAACGGCCTGAGCGAGCTTCGGCTGTGCGACCGAGTTCGCATCAAGGTCAAATAATCTCTGGCTCTAGCGTTTATTTCCATCGAATCCGAGCTTATTTGATTTTGCTCGTCAAGTTAGAGGAGGACAAGGTGACGCTGCGACGGGCCTCCTGTTGCAGCCGCAACTGCTGCGGCGAGTCGTCCTCCGAGGCAATTTTCCACCTGGCACCTCAAAAGCCACTCATGACGTTCCGCGACGATACGAGCTGGCTAAGCGTCAGCCGGGAGGCGGGGGCTTTCGAGGCGGCAGCAGCAAGCAGCGGGTCCTCGGAGGGGGCAGCAACAGGCCGTGCGGCTGGGGCTCCCAGGCCAGCTGACTGGGGCCACTGCCGGCTTATCGCGCTAGCGCGCGACGGCCAAGCCCACGAGTACCGGGATCGATCGGCTTGGGAGGCGCGGGAGGAGCGAATGGCCGAGGAGGACGAGCGCTCGAGCCTGATTTGCTGGAGCGTTCATAAGCGGCCGGGCTTGGAGCGCCGAATCGCCCTGGCCTCGCCGATAATCGCCGGCTTATCCACCTATTCCCCGATAAATTACAAAGTAAGTCGATCGACTCTACCAGCCCCTCTACCTCCTTATCCTCCGCCGGCTCGACGTTTATTTCTTCCGGGCGAGGTAAAAACTGCCCAACGAAACTCGCTCTAACCCTAGCTCCAGCCTCCCGGGCCCCCTTTGCCGGGAACTAATCAATTAAAACGCTGATGCCCAGAGAAAGGAGGAAAGGTGCGATTCCGAACGGCCGGGACTTTCGGAAAAAGCCGTTGCTTGTGTCGAACGAGGCTGCATCCATTATCTAGACTCCCCCCCCCTCCTCGCTCCCGCGGAGCGTTCGATCGAGTTGAAATGAAGAATTTGCCAGGCCACTGAGCACGCTCAACCGGCCGTCTCGGCAAACGAAGAGAGGAGCAGTTAGGGCTGACTGGGGGGGAGGGGGAGAAGAGACGCCGGCAAGAAACGGAATCATCGACTCCCTAGCGCTAATAACTAGTCGGACCGCAATTGTTTTTGCTTAGATTGCCGAGAGGCTGGACTAGCTGCTGCCCTGAGGGAGGGAGGGGGGGGAGAGCTAAGTGAATGGCAGCTAATAATAATAAGCGAGAGGAAAATGGGAGGGAGCGCTATCCCCTGCTAGTAGAGTATAGCTGCTGCTTGGTGTTACGCAGGGGGGAAAATGACTAAATCCAGCCGTGCGAATGTAACGCGTAAGCGCAGATTCCGGAAGCGAAGCCATCGCCGAGCTGTTATCTCAGGCAAGTGGGAGACGATGGCTCCTGGGATGGGCCATTCAAAGTCGATCTCTCAACGATGACCGCCCGGCTACCGTCCTTAATGATTGCAACCCTGATCAAGCCCATCGCTCGGCCGGACGAGAAGGCGCTGCTCCAAGTACAACAGGCCATCCTGGATTACCGACAAGAGGTTGTCTCAACCTTAGACCCACCTTTTTCTTAACAGCCCAACGAAATAATGACTTTATTCGCAATGAAACAAATTTAGCTGGCGTCGAAGCTAGCTGTCGATGTTAAAGTACAGCAGCAGGAGCAAAAGGTCGAGCAGTCGGAAGGTGATAAAGGCGGAGAGGAGGAGGACGAAGAGGAATGCCTGATGTGCGACTGTCAAGGGGACATGGAATCGCGCATGATGGACATAGCTGCAGACCGGGCAAACAGCATTGATTCAAAAATTTACGAGATCGGACGTCAGGTTGGTCCGCAAAACTGCATTTTTTGCCTGTTCTCCTGCAGCCGAGCCAACGACGGCTCTATTTGAACTTTCTTTTCTCTTCTCGTTTATCAAAAATATGCATTAATTTAAAGCTATTCAAGGGGCAGTTGTATTATTTTCAATTTTTATGCTTGTCGGCCGTCAAGGGTGTATTAGTAATAGTAAGCCAACAGTTATGAAATTTGATAATGAAATAAATTCAACAGTACTTGCGGAAGCTAAAGGTGGAACGTGATGAGAAACGGACGATACAAATGATCGATCGTGTTTACACGAGCACATCAAAATGTGAAATTAATAACCTGCGCTATAGCTAACGAATAATAACGCCAAGTCTGCTTTATCATTGTCATTATTGCTGTCACCCTTACTATCGTCCTCGTCCTCGTCGTCATCAAAAAAGGATGATTAAGAAATCACTGTAAAATATTATCATTTTCTTTAGATAAAACCTTAGCGCATAAAAGACTTTTAAAAAGATTCATTTTTTACTTTCAGGCTGACCGAAACGTCGTCTTATCACTGAAAACAACAGACAGCACAAGTAAAGTAGAAATTTTGTTAGAAAAAATAATAATTATAAAATTAAAAAAGAAAAAGAAATAAAGTTGGAAAATATAATTAAAGTTATCCAAAAGTCGCGAAAGAGATGTGGAAAAATGAAGTAAAAGGAGAGAAAAAAAAAGTAAAAATGGTATAGGGATCGATAAAGGGCGGGCTGCCGTTCAAAGGGGCGGAATCATTCGCACAGTATGCTAGAAATGACTCGTCGTTTATCCAGTCGACAGTGTCCGTACTTTGAAAATATGCAAAGAATACTCAAGTACAGCATGCTGCTGGTGGGGGCGGCGGCTTGTATGCTAGGGACGGGTGGCAAGTTGCCGTCAGAAGGAGGAGGAGGAGGCAAGCTCAGCGAGCGAGGCTTTATCCGTTATTTCGAGAGCGTGCCCCGCTTCTGCGATCAGGCTCACGTATTTTTAGGCTATATCATTTCTTTCTTCCCCCCCCCTCCTCCTCCCCCACACACCACCCTCTCCCTCTCCCTCTTTGTCCTACGTCTCCGGTGGCGCCCAAAGAGAAACAGGAAGGAAGGAAGGAAGGAAGGAAGGAAGGAAGCACGCCGCAAAAGAAACTGCCCGTCCTCTGACGATGGGCGTTATGAGATTTTTCCCCCGTTTTTTTTTCACCACCAGCTTCTCGTTTTTCCTTCTCAGCTTCTTCGGCATCAAGCCGAGCCTCTCTTACGTATCTCCTTCCCAATAGAGAGAGAGCCCCCGGCCGCTCAAGCGCGCGGACCAGTCAAAAGGAAAGCTTTGCATCGCTAAGACACTTTGCCGGGCGTTCTTCGTCCTTCTCCCGCTTCTTATTACCATTCAGCTATATCCTGCCTTCTCGTTTTCATTTCGGAATATTGAAATTTGATTGTCATTCCGCTCGATGTGTGATTTAGCACATTCGCCACCGCCGCGTATGCTCAAACTCTTTTATCTATCGCATACGTGTAGATACGATTGATTAAATTGAATAAATTATTTGCGCAAGGAATTAATAATTCATTCTGTTCATTGGCAATGTTTTCAACTCGTTATCCACGTCGTTAAAAGGCCGTTGCGTAATCGCAGTATTTTAATGTTAGATCAGCAAACTCGTCATTTCATCATACCGTTAAATATTGATGAGCATTGAAGCTACGGGAAGGTTGACATTCGAAGATGTTACTCCTCTTCGTTAATTTCGTTCTAATCCGAATACTAATTGATCTTACATAAAACTAATTTTCAATGGATTACTGAGCGATCGCGATATAATTTTGTCATCGAGTTTTTCTTTAATCCGTACATTTATATATGTATACGTAAGAGAGAGATAGAGGGAGAGAAAAAATTGTCAGGGCAAAATGTTGAAAGCAGTTAATAACGCAATTTCTGCCAATACATCAGCCTCTATAAATCATCGAAAACTAAAGGCAGTTTCATTGGAGATTAATCTACGACAAAATTGACGATCGATTTCGGCGTTGATAGAATAATCGTCGCTCTTCGAAAAAAAAGGGTGGAAAAACCAGCGTTTTTCGAGGCAAGGCTTTTCATTTGTCGACCAGACGTAAAAAATGATGTAGCTCAGCAGTACATTCCAATCATTCGTACGTTTGTCGATGGATATATCAATATATACAAAATACAAATAAATGGACACTCGATTAATCTTTTTTCTTTTTACTCAATTTAACAATGGCCAGGATATTATTTATTTAACCAGAATATTTTCAACTTTATCCGTCTATACGCACATTGCTTTCATTATCAGTCATGGGTATAGGTGCTATTATGAAGTAATCAAATTACCGGGTCGAGCCGCAGTGGACTGGAGTCACAGCGCGAAATTACCGATGCGTTTTCCACGTGCTAGATTAACTTTCGATAAATATTAGATCATAAAAATGGTCTTTACTCTTCGAACCCAATTAACGCCTTTTCAACGCTTAATCCAGCGTCAATGTTGATCCATTAAACATCCGACGAATGGGAGGCTACATTATGTGATACACTACATTATGTTGAAATCGACTTTGATATGAGCGCAGGCTCTCCTGGAACAAAAAAAAACAAACAAACTCGTGACGGGCGTTTGTTGCTCTCTTTCTCTCTCCCTCGCTATAGATATACGTGCTGCTGAGCTTACGGAGAAAAAGTTTGAAAGCTAGGCGGGCGCAGCTATTGTGTACCGGGCTGGTATACAAAAGTTGTCCAGCGTCGGATTTGATATATGGCTAATGCGAATTCAAGGACTGAAAATACGAGAACGACCAGGGTGGGGCGGAGCGAAGAGGCGAAGGGGAGCTTCGGGGCATCCATGCGGTAATACGCGTATGACTGGATCACCGGAGAAGCAAGCAAGCCCCCGCCGGTCTCGGCCATTTCTTATTATAGCGGTAGTCTCGAAGAAGCAGCAGCAATAACAGCGGCAGCGGCAAAAGTAACAGTAGCCTGCTCGCCCCGTGCAGAAGCCCGTCTTACAGCTGACGCTGTCTCTGGATTTTGTAACTGGAAAGAGAGACCTGGCTTGCGTAACGTTTAGAGAGAGAGAGAGAGAGAGAGAGAAAAAAAGTTGCCGAGGACAGCTGCCGAGGGGTGGTAAATCGCTCGACTATATCTCCTGTAAAGAAATACCTATAGTTCGCCGTCCACATGGTCTCCACCGCTATACGCTACCTTCGCACTCTTTTTTTCCATTATTTCATTATTTTTTTTCTTATTTATTATTATTATTAAATGTCATTTATTCAAGTGTTCGTTTATATAGGAAAAAGAGGACGACATGCGTGATCGACAGGCGCGCTCGTCAATGGCTGATGGCTATTTTCCCTAGCTTGTTAGATTGAATTAGCGAGTGTAGTCAAAGAGAGGCAGAGAAAAAGCTTATATTAGAAGAGAGAAAAAACGACGGGTTAAAATCCATCAAAAATATCGAGTTGCCGTACTACGTGGCGCGACTACGTATCTCGTAATTTCGGATCTTGCGAGCCTGCCGCCAGCCGGAAGAGCCCTCGGCTCAACTAGATTTTCCCAATAAAACGCAAGAATGTAAGAAAGAGGAGGAGGAGGTGGGGAAGACTAGCTCGGGGCGCACATGGGAGACGCAGTTTGCCGAGAATAGTAACGCTTCTCTCTCTACGTGTCACGTGTAGCGAGGGAATCCGCGGCAACAAAGCCGAGTACGGAAAATCATAGGTTGGGCGTATCGAGCTTCATATCCCCCGAGCGCGTAGTATTTTATACACGCCTCCCGCTCGACGATCAGTTGCAGGAGTCTCGAGGACCAAAGCCGAAGGGGCATGCGGGATCCTCTGCATTGCCCAACCAGTCGCGAGCCACGGCGAATACTCGCATCTACTCAGCTGTCCCAACGAAAACGAGTTGCCCTACGCTTTTCTCCCTTTTTCCTTTTTCCCGTTATTCTCCTCCTCCCATAGTACACCACCCCCAACGCACATTTTTCCAAGTCGTCGGTGCGGATTTTGTTTCAACGTTTTTCCAACCACACCCACTCCGGCTTTCCTAGCTCATCCTTATCCTATTGTCCCTTACATCCCCGCGCTCCAGCAACAGGCTATTTTTTTCCCAATAAATGGATATAATTTCAAAAGCCTGTTTCAAGCTAGCAGCTTGGCTGTATACGTATAACTACGACGAGATAGCCCTCGTTGAAAAGAAAGAAAAACAAAACGACAAGGAAGAAATAAAGAGAAAAACAAAGGAAATGTAAAGAAGAAAAAAGTTAAAGCCCCAGCATGGCCGCGCGCAATCGGGAGATGCAAGTGAGATTGCGCGAGAAACCTAAGCTACAACATTTTCGCGGCAGGGCAAAATCGAGTTGGGAATATTGTAAATGCAGGTCAAACCGAAGGATTTTCGGTGGAAAAGATGCGTAGCGGGTGAAAAGAGGATTGGATATGGGGGGGGGGAGGGGAAGAACGGAGGAGAGAGGAGTGGTCCGGAGATCAAGCGTGCTGGTCTGGCGCGGGGAGCTTTCAATAAGCACTCGCTTGAGCCGAGGGAAAAAGGCGAAAAGTAGGAGGAGGAGCGGCAGTAGGGCGCTGTTGGCATTCTCTCGGGCGCGCGAGGTGTTCGCATGCAAACGACAGAGTGGAGGGGGGCATTGCCGCGAAAGCGTCCTCGGCTTATATTGCGCGTCCCTCTCGTCTCTAGAGGCCACCCCCCCCCCTCCGGTCATGGCCCGTCAGCTGCGGCTTCTCGAGAAAATTATTCGCATTTCCATCCGGCCAGCTCTTGCTCACACTTGGCCCCGCGCGCAAGCTCGCGCGCTTATACTCGTCCAAGAGCGACGCGCGCGAAAGCCAATGCTCACGCTGACCCCTACGGCTAAGCCCCTACTCCTCGTTTTTTCTTATGCCTAACCAGCCAAGCCACGGAGCTCCCCCTTTCTACAGCCGCCACCGCGTCCCTCCGCCGCCCCTCGGCAGCATTAACCCCCTCGCCCCCCCCCTTCCAAACGCTTATTTTCTCACTTTATATTTATCTCTCTCTCTTTTTCTTTTTGTCTCCCACTATTTCCATTTTCACCCAGTTCATTCGACTTGTTTTCCAATTCTCTTTTCGAATTATGACAGGATCTAGGAGAAATTGTATAATAAGCTGGGCTGTATCAAGGAGTATCTAGAAGCAGTATCGAATGTAAGCGTATAGAGCCGTAGAAATCCTGATTCAGGCAAAGCGAGCGAAGCGGTCGATGGGAGAGTAGGCCAGAGAGAGAAAGAGAGCTACAGTATGAATGTGGGAGTGGAGAGAGAGCGGGAGAGAGAAGCGGGGGACAATAAATAGCCGGGAGTTTAGTCGCACTTTACGGCTGGAGTACACGAATTCAGTCGTAAAACAAAATGTCTGGGAAAGCAGCAGTATAGCGGTAGGAGCTCTCTCTCTCTCTCTCTCTCAGTCTGTCTGTCTCTCCGGCTGCCGATGCGCGTCCCCAAAGCGTCCCGAGCTGTATCTCGTTTCTTCATCCGTTCTTTCGCGTCGCGCATCTCCCAAAGGAGAGGCGGGGAGGAGGAGGCGGCAGAGCTACTGGCCGAGATTTGCAGCCGGCGAGGAGCTGGCATCGACGATTCGATCGGCTTCCCCAGCTCCCCCCTTTCTTTTTCCGCGCGCGGGCTTCACCTCAGTCCGCCTCTCGCGACTTATATCGTTTTCCCGATTGACGCGGCCGGATATCCGATCCTACCGGGATTGCATGCAACTTCTCTCTAGCCCGGCTTCGGAGAAAAGACACGAGCATGATACGGCCGATAAGCCAGCGCTACTCACCTACGCGCGCGCACGCATACTACTACAGCGACAGCGCTATAGAAATTTCCCTACGTCTGCCTGCCTGCTTACACCTACATCCATCCTCTTATATTGATTTCCCCCCAAGCGGACGGCTAAGAGACAAATATTTTTTAATGACACGATACCAGTGCAGCGACTCTGCTATGCTCATACCAAAATAACCATTGTGTCATTGTAGCACAGAGCTAGACTTACAGAGAGCAGTTCGAGTTTTCTGGCTGTATGATATATAGTCGTGCTCATCTGACGCTGGTTCATCTCTGACGGTATAGCGATTGTAATAATTATTCAGATTGAGCTTGCTTAATCGATAGCGCTCAATAATTACAAAGACAGAACGAGAGAAGTAAAAATATCGGAGAGATGATGACGGAGCGGACGAGTGTAAGCTGGGGCGGACGGTAAAATCGTTTGTTGAATAAATAATGCAAGATTCCATTAGGCGGCACAAAGAGTCTACCGTCTCTCGCGATTGGGCGCGCCGATAAAAGCAAATCTAAGAGTACCTGTTAAAAGCACATTTTATCCTTGTCGCGAATCCTTAAAGCTCGTTTTGAAAGCACCAATGGCAGAGCTTTCGCTATACTACTGCCGGGCAAACCTCCCCCCCCCCTTTACTCCCTCCGTCTCCCACTGTCTCTCTCTTTCTCTCTTTCTCGTATAAGAGAATTACGGAGAAATCACTTTCGCGTTAGTACCCGTTGTCGTTGTCTTCGTTGCCGTCGTTGTCGTCTATCTACTCGCTCTATTGTCTCCTTTCTGTTTTACCGTAATCGAATTGTCGCGTAAATAATAGACGAATACCGCCGCCTACCGAAACTGCTCTTTTACCACCTCTCATCATGTTTGCAAAGAGTTTGCTCAACTCATTACACTTGAGTTACTCTTGTCCCTCGGGATGTCTATCTATATATACGCGTATATACATGCCTCTATCTAACTCTAATATCTATGTGCGTACCTATCTCGTTTTTTATGTTTTTAATTAATTAACCAATTAATTACTTTACAATCGGCTTAGTATACTCACTTGATTAAAATTTTATTTAATCCGCCTTTAATATTCAATCCATCTTTGCAACGAGTATATTAAGAACAAATCTGGAAAAAGCTTCCAAAATTTTACGACTTTTTCAACAAGCTGACTTTACCATAATATTTGAAGAAGAACAACTACTGCTTACGAGATTTTATGTAAAGGTGACCATAAATGTAAGATTACGTCTATAAAGTTGATGAAGTCAGTTTCGTCACGAGTACGCGGCATATGACGCTGCAGTAAATGTTTCCTCGAATATTTTCAACATGAAAAGGGGAAACGTAGAAAAAATAATATCAACTTTGCGGAAGAGATATTAAAAAAAAGAAGAAGAAGAAGAAAACCGAAAAGAGAAGAAGAAGAAATAGGAAGAGTAGGTATAATATAGGCTACAGATAAAGAAAAATAAAATGAAAGTGAGAGAGAGAGAGAGAGAAAAAAGGTAGTATGTGCGAGTGTGAGAGAGAACTGGCAGCTGCCGAGAAAAAGACGGACAAGCAAAGGGGGGGGGGGGGGGGAATGGCAAAGGCGATGGCTTGGAAATGCAGCTGGAAGAGGAGGAGAGAACTTTTAATATCGGCTCGGCGCGTGCGCCCGTCCGTTCGGCCGTCTCTCTTCGCCCGGGTAACTGACTTCTCGTCGAGATTCTCCTGCCCCTTCCGGCTCGACGCGTCAACCCCACTGCCGCAGCCGCCCACTCCTATACTACTTGCTCGTATATGCAGGTACGACAACGTAGTGACGATTCGCCCTGCGCGCTAGCGGCTCACCTCCCCCCCCCCAATCTACTCTCTCACTTCCCCTCCCGCCCTCCTCTCTCTTTCTATTGCTAGTTTCCAAAAGAACAAATAAAAGCGAGAGAGTAAGAGCAGCAGCAGAAGGAGGACACGGACAATCTTTTTGCGATATACCTCGGAGAGCTGCTGCATCTCTAGACAAACGGGGCAAAGGAGATTCCTTTCTTTCTAAAACGCTCGTTGTCGCTCGCTCTTTTTTTCTTATTCTCCCTCTCTCGTTTCCAAGGACAAGATTCTTCTCTCTTTCTCTTTTTTTTTCTCAATTGCCCGACTGCGAAAATTTTCCAGCGACTCGCCTTGCTTCAACTGTATACACTTCAACTGACCCCTTATATTTTCCCTTTTCCCCCTGTATTTTTACTTCGCACTCCTGCCCGTAGCCGCCCCCAACAACGTCCATTTACTTGCCTATTTTTCATCCTTTTCTCCTTCTCCCCCTCTACTTATTCTTCTTTCTTTTTATCCTTACTCCCGCGGTATTTTATTTTATTTTTTTTTATCTAAAATAGTTTTTAACTGCACCTTGGAGCTCTGCTGGCAGATTTTTCACGAAGAATTTTGATCAATCTAAATTTATACCAGAATAATAATTCAAGTCGGAATTTGAAAAAAAAATTAATTATTCCAGAGAAATTAAAATTTCAAGTTGGCGGCGCATCATAAGTAATGTTATGCAATTAAATCAAAGATAAAATATAAGTTTTTAGTTTAAAAGTCGAAAGTTTTAAAAGATAATCATAAATTTGTATAATTATTTTATCTCCAAAATCGACTTCAATAAAAACTATGCGTATCTTTACGCAGAGTTGCAGACTTAAAAAAAAATTTTACTTTTGAAACTTAAAATAGCGATTTAGTGTAAAAGCGAGACAGTGTGACTAGGAATTTTATTTTAACCTTGAGCACACAGCTCGAGTAGTATAAGCGCAATGACAGAATAATAATAACAACAATCAATGATGAGGCTGCTGTTTTCGTGAGAATCGATGGCTCAAGTTCCGAGGAAGTAGCCAATAGAGAAAACTCGGGGTAAAGAAGAAAAATCGTGCATTTACTTGGTAGGTCGCTTCGAAATAATAGATAAAGACAGAGCTGACGAGTCGGAGATGGGCGTAGTAGCAGTATAGCGAGAGAGAGAGAGAGAGAGAGTAGCAACGGCAAGGATCGTTTGTACTCATGAAGCCGAGCACACGCTCATTGCGTCCTCGTTAATATTCATCAGAGCTGCAGCTCCCTCTCTCTCTCTCTCTGGTCGCAGGCGAATCCACGGATCGTCATTCTCCAGTAGTTATTCCGCGCATAAGCAACTACTCGGTGCTGCAGGCCTGGCCCTATACTAGCAATCCTCCTCTGATACGTATATAACGCAAAGAAAATTGATGACTCGATATCTAACGATACATACACGTTGGAAATTGAAATAGAATGAAAGTGCGAGAGCGTGTGCGAGTAATAAAGCCATTACGCACTTTTACTGCGAAACTCGATCTTATTCTATTCTATTCTCCTACAACACATATACTTACACAAACTCGTTCACCCGTTCACTCTCTCTCTCTCTCTCCCTTAGCAATTTAGCTCTCGATTACTCCTGCGCCTCAACGATTCGATTGCCTCCTTTTACGAGCACCTCCAGTTTCAATATGGAATGAACAGAGAATAGATGATATAAGTAACCGAGAATTCAATAAAAATCTATTTCATCAACACCCCCTCGCCCCTCACCTGCCCACTTATCCTTTTCTTTTCTATAATGCCTTACGTACACACGTTACACACCTGTGCTATTGTCAATTTGGAAAAAAAAACAAAATGAATATAATGCTAACAAACTAGTATTCTGTTTATTCTTCAAATTTGCAGTATTTGTTATATACCATAATAATAAGAGGAGAAGGCGAAGGTTGACGATGAGAAACAGAGTGTATAACCACACGTTGATGTAATCGATGAATTGATTTTCCTTCCTCTAGCCTCATTTCATTTTGCAGCAGCAGTAGCGGCAGCATTCATCATATAGCTCGTTTTCCCTCCATTTCCAATGGCACAATACAATGCGATATTCCGTCCCGCCACACATTTTCCCATAGCCGAGCGTCAATTGTGCACGAGTGAATCGATACACGGAAAGAAGTCGCATTGCTTCTGACCTGCCCTGTTTCCTTGCCACTGCCAGTCCCTGCATTCTCTCCCTTCACTCATCCTCCACCTCTCCTTACCCATCGCCAACCACTACTACCACTTCTCTCACGTTTTCATTGCTTTTATTGAACGACTTGCTGTGCTACCTTTCAAAATTCAAAAATAAATTTATTTTCACGGTTTTTACTTTGGATCCTCCCTACTCCCATTCCCCGATTCCGATAATTCTATTATTTTACACCAATCTTTAGTTAATGAAATTTAAAGCTGCAAAATAATTAATAGAATGATAATGATACTTGCGTCTTCGAATGAAAAAGAAGAAGAAACCGGCGATAATGAAGTAGAAGTAGTAAGTAGATAAAGTAGCATCCGCGTAAGAGCCAGGATATCCCAAATTTCCCGCCTACATTTTCACTAGTTGCCTATCTCGCATATTTAATCGGCAATATTTTTCAGCAGTCTCGCCCCTACTGCTCGTGTCGGAGTAACAGCAAGCTTTTATGCGCCGGTTTTAAAGCAGCCGTTGCCACCGACAGTCTGGCCTGCTCTGAACTCTCTCACTTGACTGCTTAGGTAGAGAAAGAGAAAGAGAGAGAAGGGAGGGCTTTATTTATCCGTTGTTACATCATTTAGCCATATCGAGTTTTACGCGGAGACTGGAGCGCAATTTCCGTGACTCGTCGACGCGCACTAAAATTACGACTTCCGCGCACCCACTCTCACTCCCCCCCCCCCGTCGCTGTAGTCGCCACCGTACTTCTAGCCCGGACATGCCCGCTATTCCACCAGCTCTTACCAACACTTTTTCCTCCCATATCTCTCTCCCTCTTTCTTTATCTTCTTATATTTTAAACGGTAGCGATCGATATATTTTTCTAGTTTCTCACCGATTCTCCAACAAAAATCCTTCAACGCTCTTCCTTTTAGCTTTTCCACCCGAACCAACCATCTAACTCGGAGCGAGGAATAAATCGGAGAAATGTTGTTTTGACGCTGACTATAGAGCGAGGGAGAGGAGTACGGAGGGGGGGGGGGAAGTGCTCGTGATCAGAGGGCTCAGAGCGTTAGGTTTGTTTCAAAGCGAGCACGTGCTCCCGCTCTTTTCCTTTTTCTCTCGAGTATTCCTTAATTCATCGCTCGCGCGCGCGCCGGCCCGCCCCCCCCCCCCCCCCCCCGCCCTGCAGCGGCACCATCTCATTCGGGGCTGGAGAGAAGGATAAATTGTGGAAAAGCATTGCCCGCGGCTATACGGTGCTTGCTATATAGCTTGCGCTGCACACCGCTTGAAAAAGGCTCATTCTAGCAGTAGCGCGGTCGGCTGGCTGCCTGACTGGCTGCATACTTGAAGTAAAATTTTCGTCGCTAGCTACACCGCAGACTCGTTTAGCCCGGCTATTACTCTCTTCCTCTCTCTCTTCCCCTCTCTCTCTCTCCCTCTCTCTCTTACTTTTGCAGTGAGCCGAGCATAATTAGGGAGTTCTGCCGAGAGGGAGGCTGCGCCGCTGCAACGTTCAGTTGGCAGGCTCCCCTGGCAAATGTGCAGTAGAGAGCCCGCAGTCTCGGCAAGTGCACCTCTCCCTGTGCCAACCATCCCTCTCTCTCTCTCTTTCTCTCTTTCGTTGCTCTTGCTTTTCTCTTTTGCAACTCCTCTCTCCCTGCAATTAAGCACCGAGCAGTTAGATCATTGCCCAGCTATCCTGCTGAATCGAACGGCTAATTTATTATTCAATTCTGTTCAACGAATTAAGAGCTCGCGATGTGCTGTCTGACCACACGACGTGCTTACTACTTAAAATCGCCTCCTACCTCACTACACCCCCCCTCCCCGCTTTTCTACTTCTTGCTCTATTCTACTACTGTTTTTCCCCTGATACCTAAATACCTAATGTTCTCTAAGTCAATACTTACAGAACAGATCATGTCAATTAGTCGGCTCATGCACAGTTATTCTTATACTGTTTTTATTTTTTCTTTTACTTGCTTTACACTTGTTTTTTTTTACCTTCCAGCTGTTAATCATCAGCTTTGTAATAATGTAACTCAAACTCGTTACAGTAATAAAGCCAACTGTTATATATTCGACTGGGTAAAGGTCAATTTTAATGATTTTTTATAAGCTCGCACACGGGGCAGGGCCTAAATCACGTGAAATTGCCTTCATAAATAGAATTTGATTTGAGCGACCGGCTACACTGTATTGTGATTCATGCGTTATTATTTATGACTGGTATTTCTTTAGCGGCGATAAATTTCAAAGGGAAATAAAATAAAAATAACGGCGCATAAAGGGGGCTGCTGTGGCGCGCGCGCGCAAAAAAAAAAGAGCGAGTAAAAGGGAGCACACGGCGATTCAATGGAATGTTACTTGCCCCTAGACAATCCATTTCCAGCTGCATTTCGCATCAATCTCAGGCTCAAATTATCGCGTGAAAGCTTTGCAAGCGAGGCCTCTCTTGAGCTGGTAACAAAAGAAAAGTTAACGAAAAACTTGCCGTGCCGCCGAGAGCTATGTTGTTGTAAAGGCCAAGCTGTAGAAGAAGCGAAGAAGAATGAGTTTAGCTGGAAACAATTAGAAAATTACCTTGCCCGCAGCGCAGACACCAAGTTCAACTATGAGCACAGCCAAGTTATATTCTTTCAAAAATTATGCTGATTATTTAGTGTTTATTATCATTGACGGTAAAAAATTTCCTTGTTTTTCCTCGCCAACATGAATAGAACGAGCTAATTGCGTTTAAGGTTTGGGCTTGAAAAGGCTATTTTAAATATTTACCAATAACTCTGTAAGCCCTCTCGAGCTCTCTCGATAACCGTACGAGCTGTGGAAACAGTATAATTCGCTGAATGTTATTCAACGTAAACGGCCAATAGCTGCGAAGAGAAAATTTCGTTGGAGTTTCAATAATATTAGTAGCGTGTGATGATTACAAATATAATGTAGCCTGATGTAGAGAGCTGAGACTGTGTCGAAGTAGTCGTAAAAGTCGCTGTAGGCCGAGGTGTGCCCGGCTGGGTCAGTTGGAATGGTCGAATGACGCGAAGATGGATCGTTAACGGTAGGCCGGCTTGGACACATTCGAGCCCGTTAAAGTTCGACAGCTGGGAAGTCGAGAGAGAGAGAGAGAGAGCATAGCTCTCTGTGCGCGCGCCCGGCCAGCACAGCCCTCGAGCTCTCGTCGCCAATAAATAATTGTAATTTTCAGCGAGGGAGAGCAGAGCACAAGCCAGAGCGAGCAGGAGGAGGAGGAGGAGGAGGAGTGGGGCTGAGGCGCTGCTAGTGGTGGTGGTAGCTGGGAGAGGCCGCCCCCGCCGGAGCAGTGTAGCAGGGTCAAGGGTCGGCCCCGGGCATATCCCGGGCGTGCTGATACTCCTAGTCTGCTTCTAGTCCTGCTGCTGCTACTACTGCGGTCGCGTCGCTCCACGCTCTCTCGTGCATTCCCCCCGCGCGACAAACAGCCCGCCGGCCGTAAGAGCTCGCCCTCCCTCTCTCTCTTTCTAGTTATCTAAATTCCATCACGAGTCCAGGCTCTCTCTCTCTCGAGCTTATTGACATTTGCTCAATGATCCGTGCGAGGAGGAGGAGGTTCGTGGGAAAATTGAGCCGCGACACATCTTGAATTTTTGACACGAGCTTTTTTATCGACTCCTCCTCCACCCCTCTTGGCCAACCAAACAGCAGAAGAAGCAGATAGAGAAGAGAGGGGGAGGGCAAGGTGGAAAATGGGAGGCTGGGACCTTATAGCTTGCCCCCCCCCCCCCGACTATTTTACTTTCAAGGACTTTTTACAAGCTGGCAGAATCCCCTGAAATAAATTGCAATCAACTACTGGCCCGGCTCTGCAATTACACTTTTTAGTTTGAAAATGGAAAAAAAAGTTTTCACGCGCTCCGCCAGCGAGTTTGCCTCTCCGACAAATCACTGAGCCGAGAGAGAGAGAGAGAGAGAGAGAGCTTGGACGAAAATATTTGAGCTTGCGCTACTAAAATAGGGATACCCCCCTCGCATTTTTGCAGTTGTCTACCATCACGAAAATACCTTAAACTTTCGAACTTTAACAATTTTCATAAATCTCGGGCTCGATTTTTATTTGTCTTCCGGGGATCGTGACGAATCTTATATTTACCGTGAAATATTAATAACAATGATTGACAAATGCAACAAATGCATGTTTTTTTTTTGAAGATATTCTTCATTTGCTTCGAGTAAAATTGAATTAATTATCTTCTCTGTAGGATCGTTTGGAGCAAATTGGCCGGATAATTAAAATTTACGGGGTCGATACAAGGAGAAGGCGGAGCAAAGGCAGTCGTCGTCGAAGAGAGAAAGAGAGCTTGAGAAAGCGAGGGAAAGGTGAAAGGTGAATCGCGCGCGAGTATATAGGTAAGCTGTCGAGCTGGTTGCAGGCTGGATATATCGATGGGTCTAGGGTCCAAGGAGGGGGGTAAAAAGAAATGGGAAAGCTGATGCGAGAGTCGCGCGCTCTATAAGTACAAGAGAGCCGCTTAAAACGGCTCGTGAATAATCGACAAGCGAGGGGGGGGGGGGAAGGCCGATGGACGGGGCCGCTTCATCGGTAAGATTGAACATGTCGATCACGTGGCGGCCGACGCCGAGTCTCGCTCTCTCTCTCTCTCTCTCTCTCTCTCTCTCTCTCTCTCTCTCTCTCTCTCGAGTCCGCCTGACGCTCGATCGATCCTTTAAAAGAGAGATATAAGCCGATTTTCTCCCGAAGCACCTAACACCCTCCGAGCCTTGCCCCCGAACTTTATTCGCCTCTTCTCTCCGCCTGACTTCTCCTTCACCTCTTCATCATTCTCGTCGTAATGCTCGTTGTCATGGAAAGGAGAAAAAAAAGGCTAGTATTTACCTAAAATCCTTAAAAATAACTAGCCTTTCCTATCCATGACATCCAATGCTTGTATTTCACTCGATTTGTTTATTATAAAAAATATCAGTGATGTATATACGAAGCAGGCTGAAAAATTTCGGGCCATTCGATATGAAGTAGACATATTTTTTGGCATCCTCCGTTCAAGTGATTCTCTCGCAGCTCGGTCTCTGTCCGCAGCAGCTCTCAGTTGCAGGCGAGCGCGCTCGGGAGGCTCTCTCGTTCGAGGAGAGAGTTTTGTAAAAGGACTACGCGCCATCTCGCTAGCAAGATTTTTACGTTGGAAACGAGCGATCTTGGCTCGTTGCTTTCTCATCGTTGAAAGCTCGATCCCTACTTTTGGCTTTATGCCATTCTCTCTCTCCCCTCGACTCTTCCTTTCTCTCATCCTCTATTGTGCCCGCAGCAGCTAGCTCTCATTTCTTTCCCCTTGTCTTTAACCTTTTCCTTTTCTCCCCCGCTAAAGTATTATAATTCACGTTACGCGCGATATTTTGGAATAAACTCGTAAAACATTTAGCACAAGCTCTTTTTCCAACTTTCGACAAAGTCAAAGTCAAAGTGGGGCCGCAGGAGAAAAGCCGTGTGACGATGGAGTGCGAATGAGACATTGGAAAAGAAACGACCCTCACGTTTCTCTACGCGTGCAAGAGTCGGCGCGCACGTGATCCTTGGACGGGCCATATTTTCTTAGCAGCCGATGCAAAGATGAGGTCCAGGGATCGGCAGTTTCCTGCACAGACAGCAGCAGCAGCGGTCCACTTCTCGATACCTATACGCAGCTACGTCGTTTGGCTTAAATTCTTTGAGCTCGAGCTGCGGCTGCGAGGTGGCAGTGCAGAGGAGGGCAGACGGAGAATGGAACGAGAAGAAGGTTGGAGGCAAGCGCAAACGCCCAGAGCCGGGACCGCAATGCCTGGAATGTTTAATACGAGCGCAACGACAAGTCACTGAGTAATGGCCCGCTTCAAGCCTCGAATAAATCTTGAGCCGGCTCGTACGTGGAGTCGTAGGTTCTTGTTGCTAAGCCGGCCCCTCCTCCTCCTGCAACTACTGAGCAGCTTTGCATGAGAAGAGTTTGCGGTCCCGGTGGAAAAAAAAACAAAGGCAAATTACAAGGCAAGAGCAGAGAGATATTTGGCCTCGAGAGCCGGCGCAGAGTCTCCCATGGCCAGTCGATCTCCCTCGGACACGGCTGGTGCCTCTCGTTACTTCTCTGCTTCTATAATTCCAACTTTATTTTTTTTCTTTTTCGTTCGACTCTACTTGTCGCCTAATGAGCTGCTGATAATGGCATTAATCAAGCAGCTCGTGCGTTTAAGACGAGATTGCGCCTTTCGGTAAAGCGCAGCTGCGAATCGTCGGGCTACAAAGAAAAGAAAGAGAGAGAGAGAGAGAGATTTAAACTTGTCCAGGAGCGAAGCGCGAGTAAGCGCATAAATGAGAAAGCGCTGGAATGGAACTTGCCGGTCTGGATGGAAAGCGCCGGCAGGAGCTTATTAAATCGCCGCGAGACTGCGAGAGCCGCTGCCAGCCGATGAGGCTTTAATTAAGTGGGCCGTTTAATTAAAGAAAAACAGGGAGATCCGAGAGAGAGAGAGAGAAAGAGAAAAAGGGCAACGAGGCAAGGGGAAAATACAAAACAGTCGAGAAAGAGAGCCAGTCGGTCCAAGAAATTTTCAGGCGATTTCTCTCCCCCTATCCAGGCCTATATTCCTCTTCACCCGTTACACACCCGCGCACAAATCCGCAAATTAACGGCTAACCTGTCGAGTTGTTTCGAGTTTGACCGTTCCAGCCCACGTGCCAGACGCAGACCCACTGGCTTCGTGCTTTGAGTAAAAACAACGCCGGGCCATAATCGGAACATCGGCAGATTCGGCCTATTAGCCTATAATATATATATATACATACTGCTTCTAGCTCTGGGAGCACTGGCTTAGCGGTCAATCATATAATTAACCGCTGGTCAACTAATTTCTCATGTCTTTTGTCAATAAATTTAAACGAATAAAAACCAATCGACATGACTATAATTGGATAACGATATCGAAGCTGTAAGCTGTTATCGTATAATATCGAACGAGCAAAGTGTCTGGCAAAAGAATAGAGATAGAGCCCTAGGTGTAGTGCGTTTAGGCGGCGCTATATTATATCGGCGCTAAATTGAAAGAACGGCGGCCCCGCGGAGAATGAGAAAATGGCTATAAACGCGCGCTCGCGATCCATTTATGGTTTGATATCAGCCCCCCTAGGCGGTGCAGTATTTGATTGCGACTCCTATCCGCACTTCTCTCTCTTCCTCCCAATGGAATTTGCGTTAGAATTTCATTAGAGGACACCAGTAAACGCCAAATGCCATGCACTCGTGACACCGCCGCCGCCTCCGCCGCGACGCTTCGGCTATTGATTAATTCATTACTCTTTAAACAGCCCTTCTTCTTCTTCTCCTTCGCACCTCATCCTCTTTTCTAGCTGGCTGTAAAATTTTTCCTTTTTTTTAACCACAATGTCAATCTCTGTTGTTCAAAGCTTTTATAATTACAAAACCCCGATGTCAAAGATTTTACAAATTTTTGTGCAAATTTAACGAAGAAAGTAGAGAACAACGGAGACAAAAGCAAATAAAAATTAACTTAGAGAAAATCAGATTGAGATGCTTATAACGGATAATACGCTCGGTGAAGCTTAATTGCCTCGAGTAATATGCGTTTGAGCAATAATAAAATAAATGTCAATTATTGCCAGGAATTGCATGAAAAGAAAAACAAAGAAAGCTTGTTTTTTAAGGGACGCCAGAAAGGGGGGAGGCGGAACAAGAGAGAGAGAGAGCAAAAAAAGTAGTAAAAAACAAAGGAGAATAGAAAGAGCGATGGGTCAGCAGTTGATAGGAAGAGGAGAGCCTGAGGGGGTTGGTCTCGGGTAGAGTAGCGGTTGGTAAAGGGAGAGGGGCTTTGGATGGGGGGGGGGACGGCGGGAGGGGGGCTTAATTTACAGAGGCGAGGGCAGTTAAAGGGTATTTTGCCGGTCTATTACAAATGCAGCAACGTGTAAAATTTCTGCCGGGCTATACGGGGGCCGCTTGGCCGCTATCAAATTAATAGCTCTTTGGCGAATTTAAAACGCGCCGCGAAATTTCGTGTTGGCCTTCCCATTTTACTCGGCAGCGTCGCATTTATTTTGCCCGCCGGCGAAAAACTCTTCTCACGCCTACCCACTACGCCGTATTTTCTCCTTTTTTCTCTCTCTCTCTCTCTCTCTCCGACCATCCTCCCTCCCTTCTTCCCACACTTCTACCAGTTATATCCTCTCCCTCTCTCTCTCTCGTACATTCGCTTTTTACCCCTTTCTTTTATTTTATTTCAGACCTGAAAATCCTGGACTGTTCTCATTGCGAGAAATCAAGCAGTGACCCAAATTTTTCTCTCCTTTTTCTTTTTTTTTTTTTGCCTCCCCTGTACCTCGATTTTTGTTCTTTTCCTCTTTTTTTCACCGTGCGCAAATAACAACAAAAAAACATTGAAAGAAAAGCATAAAGTTTAGTGAAGCTCGCTAATAAAGGCTAAATTATTCTACTCCGAGAAAATCTACAATCTCAAATGATACATTCGGCACTTTAAATAATTATAATAATGACGACGATAACAACAGCAATAATAATAATAAAAAACATTTGAAAAAGGGTAGTCATTGAACAGCCATAAGATTATAATGATCGTCATCATCATCATCATCATAATTATTATCGTTAGGAGAGATAAGAGGTAGGAGATAAACTATGCAAGCCGATCCAAACCGAATGGTCTTGTCGAGGAGAGACATCAAGTCATGATGTAAGCCGATAGACTTGCTCGGTGTAGTCTGTAAAATTGGCCGAGTTGCAGGCGATCCTGGTGACGAGGGCAATGACGCTCTCGGTGTACTTGCTCCTGAGGGAGGGCCCAGCCGGCGGCCGTAGGGGCTGGCGCTTGTCGCGCCGCTTGGGCTTGTCGAGCGGCGGCTCCGGTACGTAGGTTGGGAAGGGCTCGAAGCAGCCGTTGAGCTGTCCCAGAGGCGCCCGCGGGAAGACAAGGTAAAAGACGGCCGGCTTAGAGTAACCAGCTCGAGCGGACTTGCCGGCTCGGCCCGGCCGACCGGCCGCCCGGGCTCCCAGGGATACTGGCAGGTAGGGATTCTCCGTGAAGAACGCCCTCGGCCGGCAGACGTGAACGAACGCACGCCGGCGCTTTTCTACGAGGGACAGAAGAGGGGCTAAGAGGGGCAAGCTGGAGGGAAGGAACGAAGAGAGGAGCAGAGCTCGATACCGGAGGGTGACGCTAGGCTCGGCTCGGCTCGGGCCTTCGGCTCGGGATCGTACGGCTCGCGGCCTAGGTACATCGGTATGTAGGGCCCGATGCCGATGTCGAGGTAGCCCGGGCCTCCCTTAGCTCCCGGGCGCGTCATCATGTTCGCCGGCGGCCTCGTCCGCGGCTCCACCAGCGCTTCCGGGCTGAACGACTGCGGATGCGGGCTGAAGCAGCCGTAAGCGTCGCCGGGGGTCGAGTGCCATTTGGCCCCGGCCGCTGGTTTTATCACGCCTAGCGGTTTCGCCTGTTGAATCAATTCCGTTTCAATCAGATCGCCACCGGCTGCTAGCTTACTGCCTCTCCTTCCTACCACCCACTGCGGCTAGCGCTGCTCTACACTTAAATGCGCGCACATGTATAGAGGGAAAAAAGATTCTCCTCTGCTGCGCAGTGTCTTATTGGCGGCTCGAGGCTGCTCTGCTTTTTGGCAGCTATATCAGTTTGTGAAAAGCAGAGCAAATGCAAGGCCATAGATAAATCCTCGAGCGGAGCCGGTAAATAGCGGAGCGCACCGCGAACGTAGACGGTCGTGTGGGGAGGGAGGAAAAGCTCGTTTGCCTAGCCAATACTAAAACGGGGAGTTGGCTAAGAGGCAGACTGGAAGGGGAAGCGCAAGCCAAGCCCAGAGGAAGATGTGAACGAAGGAGAATGGCAAGTAGGATGGGCCTAGGCGACTCTCTCACCTGGGGTTTTTTCTTTTTCTTCGGGCCCAGGCCAAGCTCGGGCAGCGCCTCGCCAACAAAGATCCGCTTGAAGTCTTGTTCGAAGAAGCCGGCTCGCTGGCTGCACGCTATTTGTCCTCCTCGAGCTTGGTTAGAGCGGCCTGCACTGGTTAAAGGTGGGCCTGACCACTTCTCGAACGGCCCCGCCAGCGGGTCATCGAAGAAGCCTTTTCAACAAACAATCCATAGACACCCACATCAAGGCATCAATTTTAGGAGCAGCGTATCACCCTACTTTTCAGCCCATACCAAAAGCTCTCTATCGACTCTACCTATCTCACCCCAATTACTTCTTTGGCTTAATGAATAAATATTTAAGAAAATTTCTAGAAAAATTGCAAAAATGTAAAGTTTTAAAAAGTAACGTACAATATAAAATAACTGCTGATGAAGCGGTGAAAATTGAAAATATAAAATGTTATATGTACCGGTCCGTTCGATGTCTCTTATTCGAAAATGCTTTCCATATTCCATTTCATTCTCATCCATTTTTATAAAACTTTTATAACTTTTTATTTTTTTAATAAATATCAAACTAAAAATTTATTTCCGAACAAATAACCTCGAAATTTGGATCAAAACAATGAAGTTTGTTCAAAATAACGTTGGAATAGATATTTTTAAAAACAAGTAAATTATAGAAAGAATTTTTTCTACTTTTTTTTTAAGAACGAATGGTTTTACTTAAGAGAAGGAGCTTAAAATATTAAAGAAAAGATAAATGTAACCGTGCGCTCGTGTATATTTGTGTGCGTGAGTTGCGTAAAAGAGAGAGAGAGGGAGAAAGAGAGAAGCGTCGGGAGAAAAGGGTAGAGTTGTTAAATAAGAAATTAATGTTGAAGACACAATACGAATTAGTAGTAAAGTCTGAACAACCACTTGGCTGTCTACATATCATCGAAAATGAAATTATAATGGTGCGCCGATGGAAAGGAAAAAAAAACTTGCTTGAGCGTAGGAAGACTAGGCGGAAAAAAGGGCCGTAGAGCAGCGTTCGTCCGCTCTCGGATTACTGAGCGCCCCGGCCGCGTTCAAAAGTTCTCTGCCAAGCCAAAGTCAAATATCCATTACCGTCACCAGTTCGGCATTCGAAATAATTCATTAATGACAACATGAGAGATAGAGGAGAGCAAGCCTGCTTGCTAGTCCAGAGAGTGGCCGTGGTCCCTCCTCTCTCTCGCGCGTGTGTGTGTGTGTGTGGGAGAGAGAACTCATGCGCCGGGCGGGGACACGACTATGTCGCATAATTAGAATTCGTACCAGACCAGCCGGCCCGCTGTCCCCGATTGACTTTTAATGAGATTGCACCGAGAGAGGGTGGCAGCTTGACCCCGACTATTTTCACCTGCAAGCTAAAACTCCCAGAGAGGACACCCACCACTCTCCACACCCTGCGAATCTCAGCCTTTGCTTTTTCTCTCATTTTTTTTTCTTTCTCTCGTCTTTTTATAATGTAACAATTATGCCTACAAGAGAAACTTATTTTTATTTGTATTGTTCACTCTTTACACTTTTTCAGTCTGCACATGTGTTTAACATTATCCTTAAACATGGAAGAGAGAGAGAGAGAGGGGGGGAGTGGGAAAGGTAAAGGCAGTCAAGGAGTTATAGAGATGAATCAGTAAGTAGCATAATAACTCATCAATAGAGTGTGATATATTCGAGCCGGGTGGCAAATAGCAAGTCGAATTCGAGAAATAATTGGACTTGGGGGCATAACAAACGGTCTCTCCGCTCTCTCCGACCGGCTGAAATGTCATAGTCAACTGTGTGAATCCGGCCCTCATAAATTCCGGCCTCTTCGTTCGCGGCCGATATCCCCTGGGCAGGCAGCCTAATAACTACACTTTACGAGATCGGCCTTCGCTTTCCCTGCGATTTGCGTAATTTCTCGCGGCTTAGCTCGGCCTTTCTGTACTGTTCGAGAGTAAGAAAACGAGCCCTAGCAATGTGTGTCAATTGAAGAAAGAAAAAGAAGGAGGAGGAAGGCAAGAGAGCAAATAGACTAGTGGTCATAGCTCAATTGTATTGGCCGAGAAGGGCCGATTGAGCGGGTAAAGCGAGCGCAAGCGCGCGTCGAGGAAACAAGAGGCGCGCGCCTCGGGCAAAGTTTATACAAGCCGTCATTAGGCGCTGAGCTGACCGACTGTTTGCCCTCGTCGGCTCTCCCCGCGCAGCAGCGCAAAAGGAGCTCGTCCGCAGGAGCAGCTGCCAGTGCAGATGAGGCGGCAAGCCTAGCAACAATGGACAGCAGCATCCTTTGCCACTGCTCTCTCTCTCTCTCTCTCTCTCTCTCTCCTACCATCGTCAGCGCGCTGCTTCGCTGCTTCGTTGGTCAACACGTTGACAGAGAACGTCCATTACTTGGCCAAACTAGCGGCTTGCGTAGGCAAACGTGGGCCCCTCTTTGCTGGCCGTCAGTGCGCCCCGCCAGAGAGACACCCTGACAACACTGCGACTACTGCAAACAGCCCCGGCAGCCGTTACCCCTTGGTCCCCTCCTTCCCCTCGTCCTCCGAAACTCCTCTCCCGACGCATCGGCAGCGTCCTATACCTTCGAATAAACCCCTAGCCTCTTTCTTTTCTCCGCGCATTTTATCATTGTATCGGCGGGCATAAAAAGAAAGCATCCAGCCAGGAAAAATGTCATTTTCCTAATATTTTCGGTTAGCTACAGTCCAGAACAACAGTGGAGGAAAAAAGCAAGATCAGAATGAAAAAAGTATACAACTGAGACGTGGACACTCTGGAAGAGCAGGTTTTTCTACTTTGTAAATTATATGCCAGGCAGCCGAGGGGGGGCGAAGAAAAAAGGCCGTATAAATCCGCCACGTACGATGTCGCGCGCGAGTATGGAAAATTTTACCAACGACAAGATTTGCAGTCTCGTACTAGATTTCTCTCTCCCCACCTTTTGCTTATATACCTCGGCGCGTCAACTGACACGCAACTCCGCGCGCACTCAACATAATAAGCTCTTTCTCATCTCTATACATGCTTTATCTATTTATAAAAGTAAACAAAATTTATTCGAATATACCATAGCGTTTTCTGAAAACTGTCTTATTCTCATTTATTTCTAGATTTATTGCCTGTATTTATTGTTGAATAACTAATTTGCAATTGAATAATTTGTCCGGGGTACGAGTGCGAGTTGGCAAGTAACAGAGGAGAGCAGCAGAGATGACGGGGCCAGCAAGAGCAGAGCCGTGTCCATTTGTTGTTCGGGTGGCCGGGACCATGAGTTGCTTCGCAGCGGAGATTTGGCAGATTCAAGCCTTTCGCGCGCCATATCGAAACGCGACAAAGCGTTAAATCGCATTCGGATCGTGGGCTTGAGGCCATCAAAGCGCGACGAGCACGAAAGCGCGACCGATCTCTCTCCCCGCAATGTAATCTATAGCAACGCCTTCCCACGCACACGGCCATATACTCAGGCAGCAACGGCTGGCATCGATCCGCACCCCGTTATTCATGCCAATCAGCAATCCTCTGCCTCTCTCTCACACTCTCTTCATCCAAATTGCTTGATTCTTTGTGCTTAGCTCCTTTTATTCCCTCAGCTCTGTTATCCAGATAATGCCATGGGAAGGATATAATGAGGAAATGAGAAAAGGCTAGTGTATGCGTACTATGAATTTTATTATATCATTTTCAATCATTACAAACAGTAAACAGCAAATACCGACATCAAAGTTTTTTTCATTTTCCCTTAGTTTTTGTTTTATTTGCAGTGCCCTCTTTACAATAAACGACGACGCATTGACATTATGTCATATTTCATTTTTTACTCGTTACTCCGCTCTTGACGTCAATCGTCTGGCTTATATTATGAAAATTACTAAAGTCATTTGTTTAGTAGTATTATCAATGACATTGCCGTACAAAACTCTTGCTAAAGCAATTTCGTAGAATTCGAGTCGACAAGTGTACAAGACGACGAAAGTAGACCGATGAATGCTGGTTGAAATTTTTAATTTATTTCATGAAAATTCAAATTTTTTTAAAATTTTTAAATTTCCTTAAATATTCATAAGGCTGAGGGTACGATAGAGCCTCCTGACAAATAAAATTCCTTTTGCAAGAAATTATACAAAAAAATCATTTTTACGATCATCAACATTAGGTTTATGATAATATATTATTGTTATTATTATTAGTATTTCTATTATTATTATTATTAATATCGTTGCTTTTTCATTTATAAACACAAAGACTTTCTCCATAAAAAATTTATATGATCTCAGCCTTTCAACTTTTAAAAATCTATGAGTACGACTTAGATTGTCTTTTATGGTTATTTTATCAATAAAAGGTCGTATTTAGTTTAGAAATAATTACTTTTTACATATACTTTATTTTATGAAAACACTATCCAGATAAAAAGCTCATACAAAATAATTTAAAGGAATTTTAATTAATAATTACTAAAATATTATCTACATTAATGACAAATTATTTAACAAGCACTGGTCTTCGGTGCAAACAATGTACATATACAGATAGTAGAATCATTTAAAAAAAAAGACGTGGATCACTTGATGAAGCCATTTTATTCGTCATGGGATTGACTTAGCCTCATCACATGCTACGCGTAAAATTAAAGAAATTTTGACCAAGCAATAAACGAGATCGCGCTTAGCGCGCTTACTGACCCCTACTGTTGATAAAATAAGAAATTCGTTTATGTTCTTATTAATTTAAGCGTTGCCGACTTTGCTGTTCTTTAACTCCTACTTGAGGAAATATTCCTTTTTTTTATACTAAATACTAAAAACTGACATTTCACCTATATTTATAATTTATCGATGCAGAGCTGCTATACATGCTTTTTCTTTCAAGTCTTAATGTTGAATTATTATGTTTTCCTTACTTTTTCTTCTAATAAACCTATTATTAGGAAAAATAACAAAATTTGCGAGTATTTATAATAATCATATGATTACACGTGGATACGTACGATAGCTTGAGCAGTAGAGTGTAAATAGTGAAAAGTACGCGAGGAAAAAATAAAAATTTCGCTTTGAAAGCGCAAGTTAATTAATTTTATTCATAATAATCAACTTATTTGTTAGCTGATCACGAATTTCCTGTAGTCTTTAATTAAAAAAATGTAGACAAACAGTAATTATTAAAAGTTTAAAAGAACACATTTATAAACAGATAATCTGATTGGCCGATTATTTTGCAACGTTGCAATTTTCTTCCTATTTTTGAAAACGTTCTAACATAATCCACTGGTGTTCTGTGTACATCGTTTACTCAATTCTTATTTGCGTTTACATGTTATGTATACTTATAGGTATATTTACAACACGCGAATTGTACTATCTCGCGAATAATAATAATCATAATAATAATAAAAATAATAAAAATAATAAGAATATCTTAGTATCTCACACATATTTATCTTTTATTTCCTTTACTTTTTCCAATTATGAATTATTTACAGAAATATTTATATATTCTTATTGTTAAAGTTATATTGTATTTATGCCTAATTCAACGTTTGAACGAAATCGACTCTTTGAAGTTTTCACCTTACCAAAAAGTTTGTCGTGTACTTCTTTATTTTTTATATCCGAGCTCTGAAGCGCGATTTTGTTTTTATAGCCTTTAACGCAACTTCTGCACCAATTGTCTCGAGCTTACGCATTAAATAAATTATCAACCAATCTCGATAGTTTTCAAGTAATACTTTTGCATAATCTAATATCTATAATTGAAAATAATGGCTCTAACGATCATTTATAAAACTAAAAATACAATTTTTTTAGTCTATCAATATTCTCATTGTCTTAGACAACTTACTATTCAATAAGTCGTGTGTGCGCGCGCGCGTGTATATGTGCGCTTAGATAAACGCAGCAATTAACGTTTGCGCGTTTGATTTTCCGTTTCTCTTGCAAATCTCGAGCGGCTCATCTCACGGGGTTAAGGTAAGATGTTGCTCGTCGAGACCTCGTGGTCACCTCAGCACCGAGATCAGTGTCAAAAGCATCGTCAATAAGAAGGTCGATCTTAGACCTTCGCTTGCCCCGTGCTGCATAGCTGCTGGATTTTCGCCTGCAACATGAAAATTTGCGAGAGCTAGCATGAGCACAGATAGAATTAAATGTTAAATCAACAAATAAAACCTTTACTTTCTTCCAGCTATTTGAAAAACAAAACTGAGGAGGAAAAGGATCAGAGAAGTAAGCGGTAAGCTAAAAAAAAAACAAAAAATAAGAAACTGCAGGCTCAAGCTTTAATTAATTGATTAATCAATGCAGGAAAATTAATCAATTTACGGCAGATAAAGAGAAACGCGCTAAAGAAACTCAATCAGGTGGATCATCATTTCATCGAAAACCACTTTCTCATCGTCCTTGGGCCGTTACATTGTCGCCGATGGAAGAGCAGAGCTTATTCGCCATATAGGCAATGGAGGGATCCAAGGAAAGCTCGACTCTCTCTCTCTCTCTCTCGAGAGAGAGAGAGAGAGAGAGAGAGAGAGAGCGAGAGAGAGAAGGCAGCGAGCTTAATTTTAAATCAACCTGGTTCCCCCGCGCTTAAGTCTCCATTGTCGCCGCTTGACAAAACCTAGTGTGGCCAGCTCGCACAAGCCCTCGTGCAATTATAGTTGCTGCACACGTGGCCAACGCCAACACACTAGCTCCCCCGAGCTTACAATGTTCTGCTTGAGAACTGTATGGATACGGATGAGCTTAGGCCCGCGCTCACCTGATTCCCCAGAAAATTCCATTTTACCTTGTTACTTATCAAATCCGACTGCGGCAGCTCTCTCACTCTCTCCATATAACGGCGCAGCTTTAGCGCTTTAACAAAAGACTCGCTCTCGGCAAGGGCTCAAACTTGGCCGGCAAACGCTCGCGTGCTTTCTTATTTCAATTAACGTTTCTATAGGACTTTCAATAAAAAATTTCTTTAACTTTATATTTTTCTTTCTTTATTACACGTTTTTTTCAAAAGGAGAAAGAGAAAAAAATGTAAATTTTTGTTCTTTGATGAAAAAGAAAAATTCTTCAATGCTAGAAAAGTCGAGCAAATGTTTCAGCAGTCTCGTGTTTAAAATTGAGCTTCTCGCTGAGGTCGAAATCTCTCATTTTCCTTTGGCCATTTCCAGATGGGGCGAACACTATTTTCTAAGCTGAATTCTAATGGCTTGGTATTGAGCGTAGAGAGCATTAGATTGAAGTCGACTGGGAGCCGCTGGACCGGCTCGCGGGCAGAACTGGACCAGAGCAGAGGAGAGCAGAGGAAAGTTGGAGGTATCGAAGAGGAGAGAGAGAGAGAGTGAGAGAAAGAGATAATGCAGGCCCGGAACAAGGGAGCAGTTTTGGCTGCTTGCCAATGAGCTCGACTACGCGATTACAATTGTTTATAGCCAGGACGATACCGGTCAACTTTTCCCGAACAACCCTATATTACACCAGTCTAGGAGACTGTGCAGCCTAGGCCCTCGACTGCAGCTCCCTTCCGACTCTCCTGCCACTCTCCCTCCTGATCCTCTGCGGCGAGCTAAAGGCCGATCAACACATCTTTCCGCGACATTGACTAGCCTCCGAGCAAAGCGGTTAGCTCGAGTTAGCTCGGCTACCGAGCTCTCCGGCACTTTGTAGATACCGGCTAGGAGTCGCGAGACACCGACTACAATCCACTGCGCGGATAGAATAGGCCAGGGGCGAAAGCGTACACAGACACGACGTAGAACCAACGCTGCTCGAATGCGCGCGCTTGCGCAAGCTCCGGTGGCACAAACAACAGACTCTTCTTCTGGTCGCTCGGCTCGGCAACTCAAACGGATTTCGGCAAGCGCTTGCTTGCTTGCCTAGTACCGTCAGAGCATTCTTCGTTCGCTTTCTACCCCAGCCTACTCCCTCCTCTATATCTGCGGTATGTATAATTACATAACTCTCGAGTAAACTGATGTAGTAGGAAAAAAACAAGGAAAAACTTTAGGGTACATTGCGTATATATATTCGCTTAGGTATGCAGTACAAGCTGAAACAAGGCTCTACTCCGATAGTTGAGTAGGCTGATAGTTCAGCTACAGTTCGTACCAACTAATTAGCTCGTACGTTTCTCCGGCAGAGATGCGCCGTGTATATGGAAAGGCGCGAGTATTATTACGCACATAGCTAGGATGGCTGGCCGTAGGCTGCCGGGCAGATTCCCAAAGCGCTTTCATTTATCAAGTCCCCTCCCCCTCTCGACATGCAGCAGCAGCAGCCCTCTCTGTGCGTTGCCGATGTTAATGCAAAGTGAGTCATTAAACGCGACATTAGGCGTCAAGGGTGGGGGTAGGCGGACCAGTTGCTAGACTAGACTCGACTCGCTAACTATGTTAACCAGGCTTTGAGCTAGTGCCTTTGCTTCGCTCTCGATCGCTCGATTGGCAGATCGAGCTTTCCCAAAGTCAGGTCAAATAAAAAAGAGAGGAAAAAAACGACGAGTAAATAAGCTGTTCTACTGCGCCCGGATGAGATGTTGCAGCGATAGAACGGCCATAACGAATTCCAGAGTTTGCCGGCGCGGCATTATTAATGCTCCGGCCGTGAGAATCGGTCAAATAATCTACCGCGATACTCGACCATAGCGTGTAGCGATTACGAGTAATGGATAAGGAGGAGGCAGAAAGAGTTGGCAGTTCGGAAGAGGCCGCAAGCGAACAAATTCTCTCCTCGACCTTACTTTGCCCCCCGACGTCCTCGTATCTCGGCTAGTTCCCCTCCCCCCCCCCCCCCCGGCACGTTCATTTCCCACTTTAAACTACCTTCCTGTGCTTCCCACTTGCGTTTCCGAAAAAAAATTCAATTTCTCTAGGCTGGATTTCTCGGGATTATTTTTTAAAAACTAATTAACTTTGGCCTAAGTGAAAGTTCAAAGTAACGTTATTAAAAAAAAAAAAAAAAAAAATTGCTATTGCTGCGTGCATAAAACGCAAGTGAATTTTACGTTATTTAAAAACGTTGGCCCCGAGTAGGTGGTAGCAGTAGCAGCTGCAGCAGCAGCAGGTCTATAACTTTAAAAACCTTTTGATGCTCCTCTATCAAAGTTTTTATGCGAAAAGTATAGCCCTAGGCTTTGCTCTCCCGCAGACACCGAGCTTATGCCAGAAGATGAGCTAATTAAAAAAAAGCCTTGACCTGAATTGTACCTTTTGGCTTTGCTGGAAAATGTAGATACGCGAGTATGTGTCTCAAAAGCGATGCCCACAGTATCAGCAGCAGGCAACAGGAGATCGCTAAAAATGCGATATCACGTCTGCATGCGCTAGTGGCCTGTCAAGCTCATTACCGCAAATTTATTTTTTCACCTCGCCCGCACCCCTCCGCCGGAACCTCGTCCAAGTATAGCACTAGAAGCATAGCAACTGAAAGTTGGCCCATAAACACTTGGAGCGATAGTAGAGACTAGTAGCTTCTCTCTCTATAGCAAACTGCGGCTATCGCGCTAGTTCTGCCGAGAGGCGGCCATTAACTAGCCGACAGCGGCAGCCAAGCCGACTTTGGCTCTTCCGGTGGAAAGACGGAACGGCACTCGGCACACTCACTCTCTCGAGAGAGGGAGAGCCGGGCTAGCTTCGACGCAGTTGCCTATAGGACGCAGAGACCGAGGCTACGGCAACTCGAGCCGACTACAACTTCTGTCGGCGAGTAGTGCGAGGGGCCTGCAGCTTTGATCGGCTGCCTCTGCCCAGAGATAATGTTATGAGCAGGCTGCGGCAAGTTATAGTTCGGCCGAGCTACCCTTGCCTCCCCCCCCCCGTGGGCTCACTTATCTATTGCTACCAACCAGAGCTCTTATTCGGCTTGACTAATTCAAGTTATGCTAGTAAAAATGGTAACAGCTGTCCTACCGTTGAAAGCCTCTCTACGCATCGGGCAACTCTTGCTTCGTCTCCAATTCTAGCCCGATCTGTATACACTTGCTCATCCTACTTTTTAAATACAGCTCTCGAAGCGAAGAAAAGGGAAAGAGTCTCGATAAAGGAGACGAAACGAAAGAGAGAAAGCCAGAGATGTTCGGCAAAGCCGAGGAGAGAAGCGAATGAAAAAATTTAGAGACTCAACGATGACGAGAGGGAGAGAGACAAGAGCGTGGCGGAGATTTAGCGAAAAGCAGAGAAAATGGCTCGACTGAATATATTTCGAAGCAACTTTTCCATGAATTTTGCCGTCGCAGCCAAGCAAGCTGACGCGTACCATCCGCATATGCGAACACACTGCCATGCCGACGCCGAGATTCTCTCCAAGTCCACGCAAAGTCACAGAGCCAAGGAATAAGAGGAACGAAGAGAGAGGCAGAAGGAAAAAAGAGACCATCAGCGAGAAAACGAAATAAATTCCAAAGTTACTTTCTTGGTAGAGATCGAAACTCCGTAGGAATTCATGTGTGCACGGGACTGTGTTTGAGCATATACGCGTGTATCAAAACTCCCAGGCCTGCGGGACACTACGCTGCCAAGGGAAAAAACAAAGAAACTCGTTGTTGTTTGACAACGGTATATAATCGGATCAAGGTGCACTGGACAACCCGAGACAATATACCGAGATACAGTATTTCACGAATACCAGGAAGGAGCAACAACAGCGGTATTTACACAATTATATGCATATTGAAAAAAATATAAAAATGTTTACTAGAGCTTATCGAGTTCACGTAATTCGCTTTTCATCTGTATTTGTGCAATTGTATTGCTGTTAACTGAATCCCAAAAAATAATGACCAGCTCAGGCAGAAATTAACTGCCGAACAGTGCAGTATACAAAATAATAGAGAGAGGGAGAGAGAAAGGGAGTATCTCTTATAGTCTGTGGAAAAATAAAAGTTGATATAGAGCGCTCAAGGGTTTTAGCATTTTATCGACCAATGTTTTCATACACAAGTTGCAGTATCCAAATACTCCCGAAGGATTGAACTTGCATAATTTCAACATTTTTCACGGAGAGAGCTTTAGGACTTTTCATACTCGAGATTTTAACTTTTCTTTCTATTCTACCCTGTTGAAAATATATTTTCACCTCGAAAAGCCATGTCGACGATTTCGAAAAAAAAACAATACACTTTGTTATAAACACTTTAAACAATGAAATAAAAGAAAAGGGTCAGAGCAAGCAGGCTAATTTGTCGGAGGACGTTAATGCGGATAAAAAAGGTATAAACAAATAATAAAAAGCTTCTTGCTTTTTAGGTTCATTGAAAACAATTATTCTTTTCAAGTTATTATTACATTGAGGTTAGTCTTGCGGGATGCGGTTTGAGAGGAAATAGGGAACAAGAATGCGAATTATATACGTTACTGACCGTTTAACACATGGACGGATACAGTGGTCGTGGCAACATCGAGTAAAGCACAACTATAGTTGCCGCTGTCCTTTTTGTTAGCATTGGCGATGTAGAGGCGCGAGACTGCCGCTTCAGCGCCCATATCCGTTTTCACGCTGCAACAGAAAGTCAAAAACGAGCAAGTTTTAATAGCGTAGTAGTCGGTTATAAGCTCTAGAGGCACAATCTATGCAGGATGAATGGGCATACTTCGAGTATTATACGTATTTTACAAGAGATAATTAAAAGACAACAAATCGCCACGATTAAATAGAAAATATCTTACACTGGCAGAGAGCTCTGTTCATTGATCGATTGAGCTTTCGCTTTAAAATTATTTAAATAACCGAATAATCCTAGCTCCTCCTCCTCTTTGACACAATCAAGCGTGTCATTTAAGCTTCGCGCTCGAGCGTGTTTGCTCAACATTTACACACACCCATATGGGCCTGCCGCATATGCATATAGCCCCCGAGGCTGCAAGCTTTTTTCAACGCTTCTCCCCTTTTTTCCCTTCTTTTTTACCGAATAAATGTCGGCAAATATTAGCATTGATTGTCAATGGCGCTTATTTGCTCAGAGACTACTCGTCGTTCACTTTGATGAAAAACAAAAAAAAATATATACAAAAAACTTTACAAGCCTTTTAATACATTTACACTAAATTATTATAACGGCAAGTTGACATTTTTTATCTCGACTTTGCCTATTATCCAGACGTGCCGCCTCGGCCGCGCAGCCATGTGGAAAAAGCCGCGACATAAGCCGAGACGGGGAGGGGAGGGGGGAGCTTCGCAGGCCGGGCAACCGCATGCAAATTATAATATTTACAAAATACAAGACTTATTCGAAAGGTTAGTCTTGGCGGAGAAGAGCGAACTGCGGGTCTGTGGCAGCCGCGCGGCAGCTACTCTTAATACAACGCTGCGCCCCGTAAAAGTTACTTAAACTTTAATGCAACTTTAATGCCTTGCCCTCCTCCGAGCTGTCCTTATTCTTTTTCGCAGCGAGCTTCCGGCCTGCTACACGCCCCCCCCCCCCCCGACTTTCAAAGTACTACTCGCGGTATATAAATCAAGCTGGACCTAGCTGGCGACCAACTCGAGGCTAGCCGTTGTACCTTTTCTCTCTCTCTCTCGACTGGCCCTGAGCTTGGCAGCAAAGTCGAGCGGAAAGCAAAGCTTCATTTTTGCCTCTCAGCTAATTCGTGGAAAAAAGCCCGGTTCAACTGACTCTAGCACCGCACTCCAAGCACTCCTCCTCCTCCTCCTCCTGCCCCAGCCCTTCCCTCGACTCTGCTCCAGCAACCTCTCTCTTTCTCTCTCTCACCCCTCATTCTCGCCTACTCTCGAGGACTACTTTTGCACTTGGTCCCTTTGGCTGACCGGACAACGAGCTTTCCTTTTTAGTCCTCGTCTGACTTTGCAAAAATCCACTGGTTTTCCCAAGACTCGCTCGTAGCAGAGGCCAATTTCAAAAGAAATTAACAAACTTTCTTGCTCCGGTCCCCTCTCTCCCATGACTTACTGCTCCTCCTTCATTCTTAATAGTTCCACTTTCATTTCCTTATTTCCCTTTTCAACTCGTTCCTACTTTCCGTTTTTTTTTCATCTTCCCTTTCGTCTCTCGAGGCTTTCGCGCCTTGTACTACCTACAAGTCTACCACTGTTGAAAGACGTTAGTCGAAACGAATGAACATTCTACGCGAGAAGTGGATTCTAACACACAGACACCTGTACAGATTTATTTATTTCGGATCTTGCTTTAGTGGGTAGAGCAAAATATTTTATCATCAGCTAAGGGAGAGAAGCACTGCGTAATTTTAAGGCGTAACGCAACGAGAAGGAGTCAGAGAGAAAAGGGGCGATAGCATAATGAAAGGGCTGCTGGATACGTTGGCTCGAGTCGGGGGGGGGGGGAGGGGGCAAGAACGAGCGAGAAGTATGAGGGCAGCAGCTCTGCGCAACATTAACGAAATGCACGCGGATGCGGTTACGACAAAAGCTCGGCAAGCGACGTTAATCTAAGCTCGACGAGTAAAAGTTTCTACGAGTTCGCCTATGCCGCGCGTAATTGCGCAAACTTAATATAAAATGCCGCGGGGAAAATTTGATTATACAAGAGAGCAAGGGGCAGAGGCAAGAAGGCATAAAAGGTCAAAGAGACGATGCTTAGCGATATTGAAAATCTTTTTACCCGCTAATAGAGCTTATAATCAAGTCAACGATGATCTGGTTTATAATCAACCTCCACCTCATTGTTACGATCGATGGAAGCTTTGTGAGTCTTTGGAAAAAAACGTATACGTATTCGCGAGTTATTTATTAAGATGAATAACCTACACGAGCGCGTTTATCCGATTTTCGCCTGCATCTCGTCTTCGCGTTGCGAGTAATAAAAATATAAAAACATATGATCTAGATGAAATATAAATTTCGAAATGGCTTTTTAAAATAAATAAATAAATAAATAAAGAGGAAAACCCGTGGAGGAGCCTGCAAAGGAATTGCAAAGTTAATGTGCGCGAAAGAAAACTGAAAGTACGAAGAAAAGAAATAAAGAGGGGCAAGAGGAGGAGAGCGAGAGAAAGAGAGCATGCAAACGTTTTATCACGTTCCCCTTTAGATTTCGCGGCAAGCCTTTAAGAACACTTTCGTCGTAGCTGAAGGAGCTTTCATAAGTCTTTTACTTGTGTGCTCAAAAGTGAATAGGAGTTTTTTTCTTTCTTACCCCCCCTCCCCCTAGCTGTGCTTGCCCGCTCTCCCCCCGCCCCCCGCCCCTCTCGGCATGCTTCTCGCTTGCCTTCCCTTCAGCGCACCCTCTTCTCTTCCGTCGGCGCACTTGAAGAAGCCAGCATTCCAATCTCTTCTGACTGTCGCCCCCCGCCATCGTTATTCATTTACAGCCTCCTTCGCCCGAGCTCTCTCTCTCTTCCGCGTCTTTTTTGCCCTATACCAGCGATAGATTGAGCAAAGCAAAGGAGAGAAAAAAAGCGTAAGGAAGAAAGAAAGAAACGTACGATAGGAAGGGGGAGAGAGAGAGAAAGAGAAATGAAGAAATTTTAATAAAATCCCCGGGCTCGTCGGGCCCCTGGTCTTTTTTTTTTTTAAAACCGCCAACGCAGTGCATCAGCGATATTCTTACAAATTTTCCCCGACTACTCGTGGTAGTAGCCCACTTTTTGGAGTTGCACTCGAGCTGCTTTGACGACGAAATAAATGAGAGGCGCAAGAAGAGGAGGAGCCAGAGGAGAAAAGGAGAGAAGAGTTTCATGAAAGAAAAAAAGAGCACAGCGAAAGAGAGGAAAGTAGGCAAGTGGAAGGTTGCGGAGGAGGCGCAAAGATAAAATTGTAATACGCCGGCGGCCGCAGAGCGTAGGACAAGCAAGCGGGGCTAAAGAGTAAGGGTGTCGGGGTGCAAACTACGGGAGGCGGGAAAAAAGGAGAGGCAAGAGACAAACAATAGTTGGCTCCTCCTCGGCGTCATCCTTAGGCAAAGGGGATGCCTTTCCATTCTCTCTCTCTCCCCCGGCATTCTAGGGTCCCGGCGAATTCCTGGGCCGACGCTCGCTCGCTTCATAATTGGCTACAAACCACTTCCTTAATGGCGTTTCCGCGTCACCACCGCCGCCACTCTGCCGCCGCCGCAGTCACCGCTGTAGCCAACGTCACCAGCAGCAGCACCACCCCCACCCCAGGCAGCAGCAGCCGCGGCGGCGGCGGCACATTGCTGCAGATATCTGCCTTTCTTTGCAGGGCGTGGCTGCCGACGCCTTGCGAGCGCGCATCCTCGTTACGTAGCTTTTAACTTTATCAGCAACTTCATTTAGCCAGCCTCTCTCTCTCTCTCTTCCTGCGCAATCTTAAACAAGCCTCTCTCGCTCTTCCACTTGCCAATTTATTCTCGTTCATAAATTCCATCTTGTTACCATTTGTATTTTTAATCTTATTTTCGGTAACAAAAACGTAAAGCAATCCACGCAATGCAGTAATATCAAGCGAAATTAAGTGACCGAGTTTAAATTGAACAGCAACAGACGCGCTAAACTCATTGAAATTTCCTTCTCCCACCCTGCCTTCGGATGAATAATCATCTTCCTAGGCTGTCAACGATCCTCGGTAAGAGAAACGACGCCGCTGAATCCGTTCCCGGAAAGAGAACAGCCAGGCATTCAGTCTGAAGCGAAGCGTACCTCTTAGCTTGGCCTAGGCTCGATCTTTGCAAAGATTTGCTTTCTGCCAGCGACGCTGAGCGTGGCTTCGCATACTTACCAACGCCCAGATTCTCCTGACCCCTCCCTTTGCCTCTTTCTCCGAAATTTATTTGCTACTTCCTCCTCGTCCCTCGCACGCGCTAAATTTCATTTTTGCCCCGGGCCATTTTTACACCTGGACACCTTTTCTCCTTTTACCCAGAGCTATTGTCATACTCTGACACGTAGAAAGTTCCAAATATTATATTCAAATGTGATTCCGCTCAAATATCAAATGATTAAATAAATGTATAAATATAAACGCTATTTTATTGCTGCTCCATCATGCTGCTGGAATGTATATATATATATATATAATAAAAAAGAGTAAAGATGAAATTGCACAAATCATCCGAGCAACTACGTATACATTATTATTGCTCCGCGTGGAAAAATTTCATCTTCTCCCCTACAATTCTCACTTGTGTGCTCTCTTGGCTGCATACAAAGTGTAAGCGGCCTCTGCTCTGGCAGTTTAAAGAGTAAGAAAAGTAAGAAGGAACGAAAACACTTTACTAAGCTAACGCCCTCGCCGCTCTCCGCCACCCCCTCCCCCCTCTCTCTCTCTCTCTCTCACTCTCTCTCACTTTCCTTCGTTCTCTTTCTACAACTTTCTCAAGCTCGCGAATACGCTAGACTTAACAAACAAAATTATTTAAAGATTTACTACTGTTTTTTCAGCGGGCACCTTATATATTTACTAAAAAGTACGACTTGTTCAACTTGCGACCTCTCGGCGGTACATAAAGAAAAACCTATAATTTATTTTATTTGAATACGCAAGTTACGAGTAGAGAGGTCTGCGAGAATAGAGGAGGATGAGGAAAAAAGCGTGTCAGCATGATGAAAAACAGCAACATTATCCTCTCTAAAGTCGAGTTGTACACAAATTCATGATTTAATACGTTAGATATGTTGAAAGCTTATACATGGTAAACTCCAAGTGGTGCATGGGTATTAACCAGCTATTGATGGATAGGCCGTCAGTAATTGATAGGCAAGAAGCTTAAGATGACACTGCGGCTTCCAATCGTTATACGCCAATGCTACAGCTTTAGACTTTATATAGATTATCCCCTGCATTGATTCTAATGCAATTAGTCATTTTAGTCCAAAGCTATGCTCGGAAATTTAATATGTCTGCATATATATATATTCAAGTACAGAAGAGTATGTTATTCATATTTGTAAGAAAAAAAGAAAAAAAAAGAAAACTACGATCAAGGTAAATTTTGACAATGAACTTTTAACGCGATATATTGAAAGATTGAAAACTTCTGATTGAAATAACAATGTTGATCTTCAAGAGGAAGATAGAAAAAAGAAGAAAAATAGCAATAATAATGTTAAACTCCCAACAGTTTCAATTGGCTAAGAGCAAATGCTTCATCATACTTCACTTTTGCCCTACTTCTTCCCTACTGCTTTAGCAATTAATCCAGAGAGAGCGGGAGGAAGGGAGGGAGCGAAAAGCCCAGTTTTTACGTTGAATCTAGATAATGAGGGTGCACAGTTTCCAATTTATAACTACACGCTAGAAAATAAAATAAAACACTTTGAAATTAAATCCCCGAAAATGTTGAGGCTGACAAACAAACAGCTTTACGACTGCTGGACTCTCTCTCTCTCTCTTGCTAAATAAAAGCTGCCCTAAAATTAAACCGGCGCATTTAAATACAAAGAAGCAGCGGAGCTGGTCTTATTTAGAAAAATCTTTGCAGAGATGAAACGAACGAACAGCGAACTGATCCGAATTTTCGAATTCAGTCGAGCGCATATACTATTTTTACGTGATGGATAGAAAGCAAAGAAGAAAGAAAAAGAGAGAGGGAGCGAGAGAGAGAGAGAGAGAGAGAGAGAGGTGGGCGGGCGAGAACTGGATCGCAGCAGCGGTAGGACATCGAGGAAACCAATATGCAGCATCTGGCGTTACAAGCTTCAAGCTTCGCATAACAAGCTCCGGGGCTTGCTACGCGCTGATGGGAAAAGTTGTAGCTTGCAGGCTCAGATGTTTGCTCTCTCTCTCTCTCTCTCTCTCCCACGTGCGCATGTTCTTTCTCTCTCTCTCTCTCACACACACACTCGCACTCACACACGAGCACGCGCGCGGGGGCTTCTTCACAACTTGCTCGCGCCTCTGCCTGCTTCTGTCCTTTTTTTTGGCCCCGTTCAGCTGGCGTACGTTGCCAAAGCGCCTGGAAACGCGCTTATGGAGCATCACCGTAACAAACGCGCGGAAATACCAAACTGGAAAGTCGCGCAAACTAGTGGTGATTCGCGAATCTCAATTTGTGAAATTGCCCGCGACAATCTACGAGCCACGACTCGGAAATCTTTGACCTTTCAACTACCATCCTCTACCTATTGCTCTCTACTGCCAATAAAATTCTTCGCCTATTTACAAATATAATAATTTTCCAAACTACATTTTCTTTACTCCACTCTCCCGTATATTCATACGCCGATTATTTTAGTGACGCAATTTAACAATGCAAAATGAAATCGTTCATTTTATTAATCGTAAAAATGACGAAAGTTAAAAAAATTTCGTTTAAATAATTTATCAAGCTTTGAAATATTTATGAACATCAGTGAAAAATTTTAATCCTCCATTGCTCTGCAGATTTAGAGGGAGAGAGTTCTGGAGCTTTGCTGATGTACTTTTTACAATGTTATTTTTTTTTTTGAAAAAGGAAAGAAAAAGCGAAGGACTTGGAAAGAATAAGAAGCTACGAAGAAAGACGAGAGAGCATAAAGAAATACAAGCGTGCAGGTAGTAAGCTGTTGCTGCTGCTAAGCTATGCTATCCTGGATTTTCTGGCTCATTAGCAATTCGCGTACAGCAAAGTTTAGGCTCCAAGCGAGAGCGCTCGGGGGGTGGGGGGGGGGGAGGAACGGCTCTTGGTGTGCCGGCGTGACAGAAGCCGGACAAAAGAAGACGACGCGTATAATGCCGAATGAAATACTGCGGCGGCCTAACGCGAGATTATGCCTCGAACGGGCTGAGCTGCTAAGAAGAGAGAGAGAGGCTAGGGAGAGGCACGATTGAGCGTAGGTAAGGCCAAGACGCGCTTGAGCGATAGCTCGGATTATCGCCTGCTTTATTATGGAAGAGAGCTTGATGAAAAATTGCAAAAGTCCCTCGGCTGATTGAGGAGAGCTGGCCTCTCGTCATATTTCACGGGATTTTCTCTTATTTCACTTTATTTGTTTGCGCAAAGCTATATACGACTGACGACTTGTCTACTCTCGTTGCTGCTTTATTCGTAAAGCTTATTAATTATTATCATACGAGTCATCCTAGGCTAGAGTGCAGATGAGCTTTTTGATATATTCGCATTGACGAGCGCCAAATAAATTGGACGCATTAATTGCTGTAGCGCGAAAAGGTAAAAGGGAATACGGAGGGAAAAATATATATAAGACTCGCGATGGAAGGCAGTCGAAAGATGATGAGTCGAGTCTTTGGCATGGATGTACTTGGCAGGAGCACAAAGCAGCGCTCTGCCTCTCTGCACTTTCCTACTTTTCGCTGTAGCTGCTTTGCTGCTGCTGCTAATATGCCCGAAAGCGCTTAGAACATTCAAAAGCCTTGCTTCCGCTTTTCAAGTGCTCCATATAAGTTGTCGCGCTCGCGCGCCTCTTCGACATTTCACCATGTCGGCTCCTTCAAAGTTTTATCCCTCCCCCCGTCCTCTCCATAAGCTCTCCCCATCCAATATTTATGCTTTCTTACTCTTAATATTTATAACAGACACTCTCCGCATTAAACTTTTTACCTATATACATAATGATTAATCCATGCATTTCGTCACTTGCGAGTATCGAACAAATGCTCGAGTGAAATTTCGCGCGTATTCAAGGTACAGCGTGAAAATTTATGAAAAACATCATCTTCTCGGCGTCGCTCAGGCTGAACTAATAAAAAAGACTTGTGAAATATTCGAGAATATCAGGGCAAATGCAGCCTGTATATTTACGAGGATCGAAAATTCCCCGGATCCGAGGCGAAAGCACGGGAGTGGAAGCTAAGCTAAGAGTTCAAGTCTCGGAGCTTGACACGGACTACCACGAGGTTACCACTATACCGCGACCCAAGCTGCAGCTCTCTCTCTCTCTCTCGCTCGAGGTGTTCTAAATAAAAAGTAGCACCTTGCCGGAACGATGCCGTGCCGGGCACAGCCTTTAGGATCCGTCCGAGCATCCGCCAACAGCATGGATATTGGTCCTGCATACAAAAAGGATCCTAATATTATCCGGTTATTCCCGGACGCTTTGAGACGCCGCTCCGTGCAAGAGCCCTTGCCACCCTCGCCAAAAGTAATAAACCTCGGAGCCTGCGGATGCGCATCAGACGTTGGATAGACAGAGAGAGAGAGGGAGAGACAACGACGGCAGCTCTGTATATTTTGCGGGCAAGAGAAGCCGGGGGCAGGTGTCAGAGAAGGGGAAAGCAAGCAGCGCGTCTTCGTTTGGCCTCGAGCCCCAGCGATAAATCTTGATGTCGGATCGTTTCCTTTGCCTTCCCTGCGTATATAATACACAGCTCGCAAGCTCCATGCCTTATTTTAAATCCTCGCTTTTATCGCTCGCCTGCCGACTTATGCTCTTGGCGTCAAGAGCTGCCGCCACCCCCCCTCTGCCAGTCTTCGACAGGGCCTCCTCCACTCCTAGCATTCTTGTCATACAATCGTGTGACTCGAGCGAGTAGTTGCTAAATTACCGACAACTCCATATCTCCAAGGTGAAGAAGGAAAAATGTCAAATGTACCAATGTGCCCATGTCTCTTTTGAAACTTCTCTCGACAGCTGCGACTCCACAGCTTTCGTCAGGCCGTTTGTACTTGCTAAATTAAAACTGTGCTTTCCACGTTATGGTAATTATAGGGCGAACTCATAGTCAAAGCGCTACAGTGACCAGACCTCTCGCTCCCTCGCAATCTCTTTCTCTCCCTTTCGCTCAACATTATTTCAAGACCCTGAGCTGAATAAGCGACCAATCTCTTGATGTAATTAAACTTATCTTTTTACCTTACTCTGCCCTTTTTTCTTTTCCTTTCTTTTCGCTCCTCTTTTCTTTCACTTTTTATTTTTTTCCTCAATGCCCCTGCACTGTTCGACATTATCACGGTGAAACGAAAAAAAAACGTAAAAATCTAAAAGAGTCGAAAAAAATCAATATTTATAAAGTCTATTAATAATCCGTCGTTTCTAAGCAATACAACAAGCGTTTTTAACATATCTGGTATAAGAAATAAAAATAGTTTCAAATATTTGCAAAATTAAAAGGGTCTAAAGCGAAAACGTGTCGCGTCTGACCGATGCTTGAGTTTGACTACTTCGCGCCAGCATTTACGGCTGAGAAGTGAAATAGCCGAAGCAATAAGCCGCTTGTTCATATGTAAGCATTAAACCACAACAAGTCCGAAGCCCCAGCTGCGTTTGAACTCCTCTCGCTCTCGCTCTGGCTGAGCCTACTGTGCGTGATCGAAAACCACGCGCGACGGCTGGCCATGAAGGTCCAATACAAGTGAAGCACAGAGAGAGAGAGAGAGAGAGAGAGAGAGCCGTTGTAAGTCAGAGGGAGGACTAGAGGAGAAACGTCAGGTGAAATGGACAACCGATCACCCCAACATCCCCCGACTGACTGATCGACACACCTGACCAGGTAAGCGCATAATAACTCATCGTCTCCCTCCCCTCCTTGTTATCGTCGTTCTCGCCTTGTCATTTGTATTCAATTATGAAGAATTGTATAGCCTTTATTTACGAATAAGAAAGCGAGAAAAAGATGATCGATTATTTAAAGTTTCTCTGCCTGGCAATGCCTGGTACAACATTGACCATTTCATCGTGACGTTAAATCAGTCATTTCAATGAAGCATTAGGCACGAGATAGCAATAAAAGTAGCAGAGCAGCAATAGCCTTGCATCAAGCTAAACGGAGATTTAGAGGGAATTGCGAGTAGAAATAGCCGTCAGAGGTGGGGGGAGGGGGAGGGGGAAAGTTTAAATTACAGAGCTATAAAGCGTTTGCGGCTGCTTGCAAACGATTTAGCCGCGTATAGATAATGGGGTGAAAGCCAATGCCAGCATCGAAACTCTAAGACGCTTGTTTTTCCTGCGCGTGTACAAGCCCAGGAAACGTTAATGTTACCGACTTTTGCCCCATCGATTTCCTCACAATTCCAATGTCCTTCGACCCTTTACTATATGACTACACAAGCATAGCAGTAGTAGTAGTAATAGGGATGAAGAGAGATAGAGAAATGACGTTTGAAATGCTTAAAAAGTAAGTTAAATGAGAGGACGCTTTGGAGAAGGCAATTAAGAGCCGAGCTTAGAGGAGAGAAATAGTTGAATGGCTTAGCGCTAAGCAGTGGAAAGCCATGGGGGGGGGGGGAGGTAACTGGAGCCGGCGAGAAGCTGTTATGTGGTAGGTGCAGACAAGGATGAGGCCGGAAGAGGCCACAAAGTCTCGAGGAGCTCTCTCTCGTCTCTTGTCTGGCACTTGAGCCGGACCCCACTGTGAGAGAGAGAGAGAGAGAGACGTGCCGGCAGTAATCTCGGTCTTATTATAGCCCGGCATTTCTCGCCCCGGGGCATTATATCGTTGCGGGCATTATCAGTGGCCGCTGGAAACTTGAAGCGCTCGCACGCGGCTTCCTGCCATAACCGTAAAATCTCAAAGAGTTTGCCAGCAGCGCTATCCTCGAGTCGATCCGTTTGTTTTGAAGCTCCTTACATTGCGCCGCAATGAAATGTCCCGTGCTCAAGTGTATATCAAAGCGAAACGAATAAATGTTAGATTAAGGTAAACCTTTTGCCCCGTGGCTCCATTGACAAACGGCCATTTTCTTAATGTTCACTGCCTCGAGAGAGCCGTGTGCTGTAATAGCTCCGGCGGTATCGAATCTGCTCCCCCTCGGTGTCTCGACGCGAGACTGGGTTTGTACCCACTACCGCTATGCGCAAAGCGCGCTGAATCGTTCGAGTTAACAGTCGCTTGCTTACTTGGCAATAGCTCTCGGGCTTTCAAGAGCAAAAGCTACGGAAATGATGAGAACTCCGGCGTGCTGCATCCTTGACAAAGGCCTGCTGCTGCTGCTCTCCTCCAAGGCTCAACGTCGACGCAAGACGAGCCGCAAAGACGTCTCTGATAGTGACGTACGCCGGCGCTTGGGCTTGCCGTAATCTTCCTCTTAATTATAATCTCGCAATGAAAATCACACTCCCCTTGTAGTCGCTCGTGATTATCCTATAGCTTAGAAGAGTTGTTTGCTAATTTTATTATGTGCGTATATGGGGCATCGGAGCCGCACGAAGAGGCAGCAGAGAGAAGATCCAGGCCGATGATCTAGGGCTCTGCGGCCGGCTAGTGCGGTGCTTCGAGAGCTTTTAAGCCCTGGGGCTAAGGCGAAATTTATTTATGCCACTGCAGTCGATGCCCGCAAAACTATTGACGCGCCGCTCCAGCTTCTCTCGCGCACGCAATCGGTACGCAGGCATTCGGCGCTGCCGGTCTTACTGACACACAGACACACCTCGCTCTCTCTCTATCGGCAATACCTAGTTCGACTCTCTGGGCCCTCTCCTCTACAGATGTAGATAGTGGCCGCGATGCGAGTGGCAAGTCGATAAGCCTCCGCGGCGGCCAGCGCGGCAGTTATAGCGGCATTGAAAAAAAAAGCCGAGAGAAGAGCCGGGGGAAAAAAGGGGCTCGATGCACGTGTGCGCGCGCGGCTCCCGTCCCTTTAATTGCCCGCGCCCGCGTAATCCTCAAAGCCCAGGGATTAATATTATTCGCCGTGGCTCTCGAGCTTTTCGCCCGCAAGATAAATTGAATGAATAAATAACGGAATAATGGACCTAAAGTCTTATCAGCGCTTTCTTCCCAAAAACAATGGAATTAATGGATTTCTCTCTCTTTTTTTTTTATTCTTCAATGCCCCTTTTTTACTCGCACTTCGGGCCATCTATCAAAATCCAAAGGTTTCTCTCCCTTTTTTTCCCTACTCCTCTCGATCCGCAACATTCTTTTCCCCCTTTCTGTTTCTGCAAATAGGATTAACTTTTATTATTCTACATGCTGCTATCTGGAAAGCGGGCTTAACAAAAGCAAATGCAAATTACGAGCCCCTCCGTCTCTGCAGCGGGCAGCTACATTAACTACCCTTTAATTAACTTCTCCAGCGCGCGTACGCGGCCTAAATTTAAACTTCCACTTGCGCCTTCCTTCCTTACCTCTCTATCGTTCATCAGCATACTTTTCTCATCAATCGCAGACATTTTTGAGCGAACGCCATTACATCCCAAGGCACATAACAAAGTTTTACCTTATATTGTAGATAGACGTGTATGTGTGTGCACCTTTGCTGCAACTCGGCCATTTCCGATCAATATTTGTCCGACGTCCAAGATTTAAAGTCACCGATGTGCAAGTCGTTGAAACTTTAAACGATTGACCGCAAATGCAAATTTTCAGATCGGCTCCTTGGGAAAAAGCAGCCGACTTGGAGATTTAAGTAAGCGAGCATTAAAGATTCGCTAAATTTTTACGTAAACATAGACTTCTCACCTTGGCGCCTTGATACAACACTTGATAGCTATCAAGGCTTAACTACTATTCTATCGAGTAGTATCCGATCTACTTTAAAAAAACAGCGGGAAATATAAGTTAGACGAGAGGATTGAGCTTTTCCAACGACAAACTCGTACGCTTCGCGTGTAGACTCCATTTTTTTATCTCAATTTATTTTGGCCGGAGCAGCTGACAAGTTTATAGCTTTGACAATCTTCTCGTCGAGCTAGCTGGTAAAATGTTGGAAAGTCGAACAAATCCAAGATGGCGCGCTTAAATGATTTCGTATGAAATGGACGACTTTGCCTAAGCGTTAAAATTTTACTAATTACCCTGGCTCGACGCCAACTAACAAGTTTTCTCTTTGAAAACACTTTCAAATAGTCGCTAAAGCTAATACCTCCCTCTCCTCCGCCCTACCCCTCGATGTATGAATGTAACAATGCACTTTTATCTTATTGTTTTTTTTTCTTCCCAACTATAATATTGTAATTGCCTCTAGTCAGACAATCAGTAGCTGATTTAGCTTAGCAGCACGCTTATAGCACGAGCACTCGAATTTAACTACATTCAAATGGCACCCAAAGCAAAAGTTATACAATACAACTATTAATTCGTGTCACTGCGGCCCGTTTAACAATAAGGAAATAATTTATTTTCTTTTTACTTGATTTTTCGACTCGGAAAGCCAAAAAATTATTGACAGCTCGAAAGTAACGAAAAACAAGGGGATTGCAGCTGTCATCGACAGCGTTTATGCTCCGCAGTCTGTCATATTCATTTATATCTATAAATAACGTGTTTTTGACAAGCTGTCTGTGTGTTGTTCATGCCAAGTAGCGCGTGGCTCATTTTTTTTTTTGTATGTATTGTTATTATTATCATCATACATATCAGAGCAATTTGTAAAATATCAAGGGGTGTTAATGAAAAGTATAAAAGGAAGTTGAAACAAAAATGAGCTTACCTTATGCCGCCACGAACGGTATCGTAGTTGAGAGTACGAGGGCCGTGCATCCACATAACGTTGCCTTGGAGGTTCGGCACCTTGCTGACCACGCATTTCAGTTCGATCGTGCTGCCGGCTTTGTAAAACTTGTCGCCGCTAATTGAGCCGTACTCGTCCACGATTTCCACCTTTGGCACTGCCAACAGTCAACAACAATGGACAACATCAGCCTTTAAGCCTGGTTTTGTCGGAATTTGTTCAAATTCTCATGGAATTTAAAACATTTTTCATTTTAATAATATTTTCATTATTATCGTCGCCATGAGGAAAACCATACATGTCAGTGAAATTAAGGGAAGGGTTTTCATAAAGCTTTTCTCATTGCTTTATAAAGCAGCTCGATATAGTTGAAGGGACGGAGGCAGGCAGGCGCGGTCTTTGCTGTCGCGCTCGATAGCACGTTAAAGGGCGCGTGTGTGTTGTAGCTTTGCGGCGTGCCGCTGCTAGGCCGAGAGGGTAAAATTAAATATCTCCGCGGCATCCTATATGTGCGCCGACGTTGGCAGAAGAAGCCCGAGAGAAAGGGCTAGGAGAAGGAAGGAGAACGTGCGCCGGCTTATTGCGGTCAGCCGCGCGCTTTCTATATACGCCAAAGCCATATCTCATTGCTTTCGCTCATTCGCGCCCCCCCCCCTGGCCTAGCCACGCCGGCCGAGCTTGCAGCGGCATTACCGGCTAACAAATGGGGAAAACCGATCGTGAGAGCCCGTTGAGCGAATAGATCGTCGACGTCCCAATACAAAGCCGACACAGTCCCATACAATCCGGCTGCGGCAACAATTTTTGCCCCCGACACTTTCTCTTCGAAATGAAAAGTAATATAAAAGGAGAAAAAATAATTAAAATTAAAAGTAGCTGATATTAACGGTAGTAAAAAGAGCAAAAATGATGTGTGTTTAAGGCTGGAACGAATGCAATCGTTCACGGGCATGTTCGAGTGTGCAGCAGCAGGCGACGCAGCAGCAAGCAGCTGGAAAAGAGCTTACTTGCACAAGAGGTCAATCAATTTTCTCCTCGTTCCTCCGAGCGAAGCCTCGGGCCTCTCTCTCTCCCACTCTACTATTCTCTCTCGGTAATTCTCAATCTCGGAGAGGCGGATAGCGCGTTATTTATCGGGTCCATTAAAAGCGCCCCCGCCTAGTTGGCGTTATCAGATCGTACGCCAGCGTCTCTTAAGCCCGAGCTCGGCTCATTGCGTTTGGCCTTCTTCTATATAGCAGCGGCTCGGGTTCACGTCGACGCGCGGCGGTCTGGCCCCGTCGACAGGCAAGATAAAGGAGAGATAAAGAGAGTTGCAAGAGGCTGGGCGCCCCGGTAGAGCCGCGGCATCGCGATAGCTCTAACTCGACGCTTTAGAGCTTTCTTCGGTAAGAGGGTCCATTGCCGCCTCTCCCCTGTATCGCCCCCCCCCATTAAGAGCTATCCTCGGCGCTGCTTTACTCCGATACACACTCTTCTCGGATCTTTTCAAATCTTGCGCTTATTTCTTTACCAAATCAAGCAACAATAAGTCTGCAGCGAGCAGTTATAGTGGCGCACAGTGTTATAGACTATATATAAAATCTTTCCGATTCTTCCTTTTTATTCTTTCGGTGAATATTATATCTCGCTAATCTATATACTGCGCTCGCCTATAGCAAACGAATGTTTGTAATGCAGATGGAGGAGTGTTATCGGAGTGTGTTATCGGATACAATTAAAACTAGAATAATCACCAATGCGAAAAGCGAGAGAGCACAGAGAGCTCACTTGGAATGGAGCAGAGACGGAGGCGTAGCGGAAGTAGTATCGGCTCGAGGTAAACTCTATAGAGCAGAGGAGCGAACGGTGGGGAGGGAGCGTTTCTCGATAAATGACGCGATCAATTTAGTTTCAACGAGGGAGAGAGAGAGTAGCAGGGAGAACTTGCAATGCTTGAGACTTGCAGGCAATGAAGGCCAAGCGCCGGAGTGGGCTTGGCTGCATTGTCGTTACGCTCCGCGGCGAAAGACGCGAATTCGACGAGGCGTGCAAATTAACGCAACTATAGTCATGCACAATGGCCGAAGAAGAGCGACGAGTAATGCTGAAAAGAATCCCGGTCGAGCGGCTAATGAGCGATATACAGCCTTCGCTTTCTCCCGATAATTCTCGCGAGCCGGTCATTAATCGAGCCTCTCCAGCGCATCTTCTCTTTTAGCCGCTCGACTCTCGGATGGACCTCGGCAGTTAGCTCTGCTCGTCCGATCGTTATAATTCCCCTCGGATTATACGACTCGCATCGACTCGTTTTTATCTTACTTATACGAGCTACTCTTTCAGGAAAAAAAAAGAAGCCAGACACTTGAAAGAGATTTGTCCTTTTTACACCAGTTTTATATAACGTTGTCAATTAGAAAAAGAATTGACTTTTATATCCGCATATTATACATCATACGTATGATGAGTTTTCCCTCCAGAGAATACGCGTTTCTCCCGCAGCGCAAGGGCAATTAATTCGGCGCCGAGCTGTATCGCGGGCATTTTTCAGCCGCAATCATATTACGTAGGCATTCAAAGGAGCGACAATGACTAATGCATGCCCTACTCACATAGAATTGTCATTAATCCTCGTGACAATAAGCTATAGTAATTTTCAAGCTCATTGTTTAAATGGTAAATAGAGCAGCTAGCGGGAGTAGCGAGTCTCCGAGTGAAAGGTTAAACTAATGAGAAAGCTCAGCTGTATAAAGCCCAAATACATGTATATGCGACGATGAAATCAAGAAAAAGATTCATTTTCTATTAAGATTTGGTAAAACAAGTGCAATTTATTATACATATTCCGCTGCTTCGGAAAAGTAATAGCTCCCGAAATAATAAGCCTCGTTCTATATTCTGTCATACAATTAAAATTAAAGCTTTGAGTTTTCTTCAGAAATCGTCAAAGAAAAATCGTAAAAAGTGCTTTAATGAAATTATTGATAGCCACTCTAATGGTTGGTAAAAACGTCCGATAACTACCGCGCGCTAATCAATATTTATCGTAATGAAAAAGCTGAGAATTTGCATAATATGTACATAGAGGGAGAGAGAGAGAGAAGGTTCAATTTAAACACTTTCAGCCAGGCATTAGATCTGCTCACGATTGCTCAAGTTTAGCACTTTCCAAAGTTCAAGAGTTCTCAAGTTAGCGCGTAACTGGCCGCACTTTGCCCAACCTTCCGCCCATTTCTTTTTATAATTCTTTCCCTGTCTCTTTTTCTCTTCCTCCTCCTTCTCCTCGTCTAGCTACTATCCAGCTAGCCGACCCTCCAAGTCGATCTCTTCGCAATAAATTTTACCAAGAGCTAGCCGTTGAAATCGGAAACGTTCTCCTATTTATAAAATCAACGATTGATTTCGCTATTGAACTAAACTTTTCCATAAACACCTTTTTCGCCCCCTTAAAATCTCATTAACGAGCGACAAATAATTTTGCTCGATATAACTTCATTTAAACTCGAGCTTTAATCTATCTCTCGCTTTGAAAAAAATTCCAGATGAAATCTAACGATATTTTAATTTGATTTACATTATCAAGTTGTTTTTCTCGAGAATCAGCTGCAGCAGTAAGTAGCCTTTGAACAATGGAAAAGGAAGCCTCTCTAGCAAAGGAAAATCACAAAGTCTATAATTTGATTAAAAGCAGGTCTATACAGGCACTGGCTTTTCTCCGTTACAGAGTAATGCGAGAGAAGGAGAAGAGACAGATAGACAGAGAAGCTAGGACAAAGACGTCGAGAAACATTTTGTTCGCCACTGCCGCTGATTTAGTCTCTCAATGCTCTTTCTCCTTCTCTCTTTCTCTCTTTCAGATTATTTTCATTGATATTGAGCTACTTTCTTTTCAAACAATTATTTTAATTACGTTACCGTAAGCTCGGAATTTTTTTAGATATGACTCGACGACAAAAATCGCAGTGAAAGGTTTCAACTAAAAAACTTTGCGTACGCTTGTGTGGCTGTGTGTTTTTTAAATCAAAATAAAAAAAAACAATCAAAAACTCTGGCACAAAAGCGAGTCAGTCGAGTCGAGCGAGAAAAAGCGTATCGTTATTAACAGTCGTTTCACCGTGCCCTTATCCCCGACACTCGAAGCTTTTCTGCTACTCTGCGCATGCTGTGCTGCAAGAGATAGTTGAAGATTAATTCGACCGAGCCATCGAGGAAAATGCTTGTCGAGAAGCCTACGAGACAAAGATATCATCTCCACAACGCAATGTAACGCTTTTTCTCTCGCGATATTATTTAGCCTTTTCTCAAAGCTTTCTCGTATTCGTCGTAATAATAAAAAATCACACTTATTTGCAAGAGAATAAGATGAAAGGCGAGAACATTGACAAGAATCAATGAAATTTGCATGGAGGCTGGAAGGGCTTAGCTTTAAATTTAATAGGCTGTGCTGTATAGAGGGGCTTGCAGCTGAATCAATCTCCTCTGGACATGACATAAGGCGGCCATTGTAAACCATTCGTAAGGCAGGCCCCATCCACTCGAACATTTCTCACGGGCCTGCTGCGGGGAAACGCTCTCGCCTAATCAGCCGACACAGGCTCTATTTCCATTCGCAGACAGGATTGGTCATCCAGAGAAATGAGCGGATTGCGATGTACAAGCGATTCTCCCTCTCACTCTCACTTTGTTCTTCTTTCCAATCTTTTAATCTATTTAACGACATTTTTACAATGCCTAAATGATATTTACAAAGGCATAAAAGAAACATCACCAAGAAGATAATCTATTATTGGTTTTGGATTATTGCGATAGAATAAGAAGAGAGGAGGAAGAAGGGAGGAGCGTTTTCCGAGGCGAGTTAGTGCTCCGAGTGAGAGCCAAGCGAGCATTCTGCTATACGCGTGCGAGGATTAAACAACAGCCTGGGTAATTTTTCCAAGTAAATTAGAAAAAAAGAATAAGGGAAAAAGTAATAAAGCCAGGGACGGACGGACGGAAAAGGAGAGGGTATTAAATTATATCTCAGTTTATTTAGCAGCTGCGGAAGAGCAAGGAGAAGCGCACACACATACACATACACACACTCAGAATTGGGCTTGGGCTCGTGTTCATTTGGACGTTGATTGATTTTTCGCCGAGCTCTGTCCACAGGCTAAAACTGACAGCTTTTATTGGATTACACGAGTTCTCAATAACGAACAATATTGCCCACAGCCAATGGCCTTTTCGTACATTAGATCTCAAGGCTAAATTAATATTTCAACTAATTGGCTGATCAAGGCTCTAACTGTATATATTTCACGTAAGAATAAGGAAAAATAAAGAAAATAAAATAAAATAAGAGTTATTTAGAAAAGAGAGGAGAAAGTGAGAGGGGAAGAGTGAAGGATTGAAAGCGCAGTTGAGAGCAAAAATTTCGGCTGCTTGAGAGAGGCGTTTGAAGAATCATCTGCGCAACCATTTGTGCAAAGGCAGTAGTTTGAAGAAGCTTATCATTACTCAACGCTTCGTTGAACGGCAGTAGAACGGAGAAGAGTGCGGCGATAAGAGAGCGTCAGAGAGAATTTGAGACGTTATTTAACAAAGCAGAAAAAAACGTATTTCAAAAAGAATCGAATAATGTCAACGAGAACATTAGTTTAAAAGCTGACGACTAATTTGAAGATTATTCATTGGTTAAACTCAAGTTGGTTAAAAAATAGCCAACTAATAAATTAGACCAAGACGAGGTTTTTTGGTAGGAATTTACTCGCGAAAAATTAACGACAAAACTGACCATAGATTTAAAATTTCTTAGTCTATTGCAATTAAAGCACACTTGGACCATCTGAAATTTAAAGAACGTAAATCAAGAATAAACGAATTCTCGAGTAGCCAAAAAAAAAAAAATGACTACTTTCCCAGCGGAAAGGTTAAAAGCACCCGAACCGCGGCTGAAAAGGGTCTAAAGCCCGGAAAGCACATTCGGCCATCAAGAAGCCGAGAATTCTCGCTAGGAGCTTTGAGCAATATAACGAAAGAAGCGCAAGAGCAAAAAAGAAAGACAGCACGTGGAAGAAATTACCGCGCCATAAAGACGACGAAAGTCGTTCTAAATAATTCAAGCACGCGTGAGAACGGGAGAGAGAAAAGGAAACGTCGAAAAAGCAGCGAGTGAGCAACCGAGAAAGAGAGAGAGAGAGAGAGAGAGAGAGAGAGAGAGAGAGAGAGAGACGAATAGAGAGAGATCAGGAAAATCCGAGATTCCTTTTACGTATATACCGCAGAAGAGAAAGAGAGACGAGCAACACAACGACTATTGTATGCGCGCGCGCGAGAGAGAGAGAGAGAGAGAGAGAGAGAGAGAGAGAGAGAGAAAGGATTGGGGGAAAGTAAAAGGCTTTATTTAACAAAAAAAAGCTCTATTTAACAAACCCGAATTAACTGAGACTACTAACTTTCGTAAATAACTTCCTGCTTTGTCCAGCAGCAAATCAAGTAATTTAAAGAAGCTGGATTCATGGCGAAAACGCGTGTAATGCCTGGAAGTTCAAGTATTCACTACGGCCGGCAATAGCCTTGAGAGCCTTCCTCCCCTGGCCCCCTCCCCCGCACTATAGCCGCATGTGCATACAATAGCCGAATTTCAGCCTTTCTGCGCGCCTGACGCTTCCCTAACTTTTAAACAACCCTACCTACCTCCTTCGGTTCTTTTTCCCCCTCTCATCAAGCTAAAGGATAATTAACATGTCAGATAATTTATAAACAAAAGCTTGTTTTATTACAAGAAGCTGCCTATAAAACCGCTACACTGGCCCGCTTTGGCCTATCCAATTATCTACTGACAAACTCCTCGATAAATCTTCTTCGTTCAACTCGAGACTTTTTCAGCGGAAAGTAGAGAGCAACGAGAACATTGTTTAACAATTTGAAAAATTCTCTTTTAGAAATTCGCCACGTCAGGTTGTATTGATTTCAGTTTCTCCTACACACACCGACCCACAAGATAAATAGGCTCGAGTAAATAAGGGTTTGACGCAGCAGAGTCGCAGCTGTAGCAGCAGCAGCATCATCAGAAAGGATGAGACTCGAAACAGTGTAATAAGCCGTTGCGGCAAAGTAATTGAGCCTGTGTCCGAAGGCTAGCTTGACTAGCAGGCCGATCAGCTGGCCTTAAGCAGGAGAGAACATTTAAATGGCTTAAAAGAAAAACAAGTTAAACGACCAAATGTTGTGCATCCTTGTAATTGTGAATAAAAAAAGCTCAACTTTTCCGGTGTAGCTGAGGAAAAGTCATGAAAATCTGAAGAGCAAAGTAATCCAATGAGTCGAGTGAAATTTGGCTAAAGAAGCTAGAAAAACAAGAGAAAGTCAAAGAGAGGAGAAAGAGTGTGAGTAGCTGACGGAAGACTGGAATGGGGTGGAGGGGGGGCCTGCGAGGGATAGGACCGAGAACAATAGGTGAAAAGCGCGAGGGAGGAAAACAAGGGAGAAACTTTTGTAAGGAGTGACATCCGTAAAGTCACCTCGTCGAAAAGTAATCCTTTCTTGCTGAGCCCGATAATTCACTGCCACTTGGCGAAAATTCGACGCCAAGTATGGGAAAACCCGGCAGAGACATCTTCTGCCAATTTCCCATCCACGGCATTAGCCCCGCGGGAAGAGAGAGGGAGTGCATTTTCAAATGATTCAATCCACTTGCCGAGATGGCTTTGGAAGTTGGCCACCCGCGTGGCCCAGCAATAAAACGACAAAGATCAAAATGACAGCTACTGCTCTAATAAGGACGAATTAACGAGAGTTATATATGTATGAAATCACGCTAAAAGTTTCTTGAACAAACTTTACTGAGACAGTTATCTCTCTCCCTCTCTCCTCTCTCCTTTCTCTCTCGCACATACACGCATTCACAGGAATGTATTTAATAAATGTACAAATCGAGTAAGATATATATAGGGAAGAGGAGCGAGAGCTTTTTCGGCTATTAACTGATTTATGCTAGGGTAATAATAAAGTTGCTAAAATATATTATTATCACAGCTGGCGTTTGCAAATAAAATATAAGCGAGGGTAGGTTTTCCCTAAAAATAAGCCGGTCAAGTCTTTTAGTCCGAATTATCTCTGAAATATTACGAAAGCAAATAAAAGTTGGAAAAAGTCATAGACAATAATTAATCTTGGCCATCCCCCCTCCCCCTTGGCGTGTGAAATGCAACTTTCATTGTTTGCATTAGCAGCAGAGAGCGTACCGGCTTACACGCGCGGCCCTTATATTTTCGACTTGTCTTCGTGCGTTTGTTTGTCCGACCCCGGAACGAACATATTTCTCTATTCCGCGCGCTCGCCAGAGGGACAGGGAGGGACGCGCCAGTGGAGCACAATTTTTTATCCGACTCATTTTAACTTTCGCGACAATTATTCATGCCGGCACTCAGGAGAATATTCAGTTTTCCTCGAGTAACCCCCCCGCGTTATACTTGCTTATATTTTTCTTTGCCCAGGCTGCCTCTGTACAACGCTCGCCAACTTTCCTTGCCTAGCATCTTCTCCTTTCTTAGACTTGGCCTCTTACTTCTTTGCGATGTATTATAAAACATAGGTGTGCCCCCGTCAACGGCAACAAGCAAACACGCTAGCAGAATCCGAGGGAGCAATAGTCCGCATAATTAAAAGGAGGATGGGTAAGCTTGCCGCGAGAGACGTGTTAGGCTGATGGTAAACAGTCAATAGATCTGGAGAACAATTGTATGCGTGTACGCGCGTAAGAGAGAGAGAGAGGGGGGAGGTGGGCCAGCAGCGTCATGTGATCATCGAGTGTAATTCTCGATGATAACGTAGATTGACTCGGTCAGCTCCGAATAGCACCGGGGAGAGTTAATCGCATTTGCGGACTTGAGACAGCTTCAGGCCTCTTGGAGCGGCTAATTTGCGAGCGAGAGGTCATTGCGTGATAAAGCACGAGCCGCAGCATCGCGAGCCTCCTCTCAGCCCGTTTTCAATCGAAATCGAGACTAGACTTAGTTGTCTAGTCGCAGCAAGCCTTGCCGCTGTGTTCACTTGCAATTTTATCGGCAATTATTTCAACAGCTAGTTTTAAACATTAATCAAGCTTCTTTGACTTGAATTTCTTCGACGCACTTGGGCTTGTTATTATTATTGTCAAAGCATATTATAAACACGTGTATTGTCATAACTAGAAGCCGCGTGCAACGCATTGTTCGTCAGTAATTCAGCGGAGCCACTAGAGATAAAGAGAGAAGACAAAATTTCCTCTTCGTTATAAACGCAAAAGAGGAGCTCTTCCGCGATTTTCAACGAGCGCGCGCGCGCGTTCGCTAGTTCGCAAGCCAGTTACGAGAGCTCCCGCCAAACAATGTGACACCTGTATACCTCGACCCCCTTTTCTCCCCCACTGCTACGTTACCACCAGCGCCACTACCTCCTCCCTCCTCTCCTCACCCTTTAGCCGCTACGCTTCTAGTTCGCGACAATCTGCTCGTATATGAGGAAACAGTCCTGCGCAAACCTTATTTATCGCCTCCGTGCATTTTCCCCTTTTTCCCCAAGCTCCTCGCAAAAGCTCGCTTGATAAATTATATATTATCAAGAATGTTATTAGTAAACTAGTGCAGGACAACGGTCCAACTAACATTTCGTGCTAAAAGTTCAAAATGCAATATACAAATTTTCCACCTCATATTGAAGTAAAGATATAGAAAAATACATATTCCATAAAGTTTCCAGCTAATTCATTATTATTATTATTATTATTATTATTATTATTATTATTATCATTATTATTGTTATTATTATTATTACCTCAATCTTCATGCGGTCATTCTAATCCTCCAAGGTAAGTATGTTAAATCCCGTAACTGCGATAACAGTCACGCTTCGATCTTATCCAAGGCTTTACCCACCGATCTTGTATCCAACCCCCCAATAACGTAATAACAACCCCCCAGCCCCAATTAGACATCTTACGTCTGCATCGTCGACTACCTATAACAACTTCGCGTCGTCACCTCTACGCGCACGTGCTTAATACTATAAATTGATTATCGAGTACTTAATATGTGTGTCTATATAACAAATTTATTGAAAATTCAACGAGTAGGGAAAGCTTGATACATTAAAAATTTAATAAAGCTATACGCAGTAAATAGATGCAAACGATCCCTTTAGATGGGATCAATGATTACTGCTTGATCTTTAAAAAATAATTTGTTTCGAAAATTGACATATCGCGAAAAAATAAATAATACAACTTAATAGAAATAAAAAGCCGTATTAAAACATTTTAAAAAGCTATTATACTGGTTTGTAGGTAAAAGGAACAACGACGTAGAAGCTATTAAGCTCCATTTGCGTGCGAGCGGTGCGATGAGAAAGAGTCGTGAAGAGGAGAGAAGGCGTAGAAGGAGGAGGAGTAAGGGGACAGGTTGGAAGCTGGAGCAAGTAAAATGGAGGAAAAAAAGAGAATTGAGAGCTGTCTCGTGCGATATCGATCTCGAGGAGGAGAAGGAGGAAGAGAAGCTGGCTGGAGGAGAGGGGTCCATGCATCTGGCAGCAATGTTAACGGAAACAACAGCAGCTTGAACTTTTCTATCGAGTAGCTGCAGAGCTTGTTAAAGAGCACATATCCTAAATATACTGCCAATGTCACAAGTGCCGGTAGAGACGCAAACTGTATACTCAGCAGTCAATCCTAATATTCATTGAGATGCGGAGAAGGAGAAAAATAAGAAGAAAGAGATGTGCTTGGGGGTCAAGTAATCAGGCTGCTGCTACTGCTGCTGTTCTCGCGAAAGAATTGCCGGAAATGAAGTTCGTAATTATTCGAACGGTCGCGAGTCGTTGGTAAAGGGGAGGGGAAAGTAGGCGCAGGAGAAATGGCAATTGCCCGAGAGCTTTCGCGCGCTGCGCAACACTCATTTCTCCAACTCGTTTCCTCGGCTCCGAGAAATTATATTATACCTTTTCTTACCGCACCTACTCCGCCGGCCGACTGAGAATTCAGCAAAAGTTATATAGTCAACGATAGCCTGATTTATCTGACTGATCTGTTCTATACTCACTGACGGATGTGAGATTGAAAAAAAAGGAGAAGCCCATACCCAGTGTACGCCTTAGTTATCGTTTTTAAATGCAAACTTTTACTATATATATGTGCAGGCATATACACAGAGTATATTAAAACGTCTTAAACTTACCGGATACTGTAAGGTGAACAGTTCTTATTAGAATAGGGTGAGCGTTGACCTGGCACTCGTACACACCAGAATCGCGCTCGACCGCTGACGTCAGCTGCAACCTCCAGTTATTCGGCATTTCAAAGTCGAGGGTGAATCGCGAGTCGCTCGAGTAGGTCTGTTTGCCAACTGTGAGCAGGTGAAGCTCCTCGCCGCGTCTCCTCACCCACGAAACCTGTGATGCCAATGTTATTTTCACTATTATTTTTATTATTATATACATATTTACACGCCTACATATATTTTCTTCATTTCTCGTGAAGCTATACCTCTACTCTCTCCCCTAGTCTTTTTCTAATAAACATTCAACTTTTCTTTTTATCAGCCTTAATCAAGTTTGGTAGGACGTGAGTCTACTGCTCGAGCATCTCGAGAGCAAGGATAGCTGTCTAGCGAGCTTGTTGAACTCTTAGGTTGGAAACGCTTTTCTTTTTTCATTTCTAATGCCAGATCGAGAAATGATGTTAAAAGATTATGGCCCGTTGGAGATAGGGTCTACTATGTTTAAATGAAAATTTGTAATTTTCCTGGTCTCTCTCATGAGATCGAATTATTCGATTAGAGTCATGAATGATAAATTAATGGCCTGATTGTGGCCCCGGCGGTTTAACGCTCAGCGAATTCAATGCGATATTCGATTATTCAACTTTGGTACTTAAAATATTAAATTTTGGCAGGCGCAAGCGCATACCCGGCCCCCCTCACCCCCCTTCCCCTGCCCCTCTTCGTATCACACGCACTCCCCAGACGCACTTAAAATCCTATTAGCTCGGAGCCAATGATATTAATGCGATTTCGACAAACCGTTATAACATTATCGGAGCAAGCTCAAAGACTAGAATAAATAATATAGATCGGTCAATCGACAGTGCTCCTCCTCCCGCGTGCTCTCTCTCTCGCTACTCTCACCAGCCGAAATATCTTTTCACTCGCATTTGACCTCGACTAATCCGCACTAGAGCGCAGGGATAGGAATAGTACTCAGCTGAGAGGCAAGCGAGCCCGCTTGCCCGCTTGCAACCTGCACGGCCTGCAGCTAACTTTGTCGATAACCCAGAGAGTTGCAGTCGAGAGACGTCAGGCGCGGGTCGCGCGCCCAGTAGCCCTGGTTTAAAATCCGCATACGGGCAGAGCTGTAACGCACAGGGTCGCCTCCCCCCCTCCTACATTCCTCTTGCTCTCGCTGTCAGCCAAGCGCTTGGGCCGCAAGCTTTTCCATCTAAGCCTCGGCTAAATGACTTTGCGTAAAGCCAAGTTTATTAGCTCCCAGGCTCGGCTAGCCGGCATATCGCCAGCACTTGTCCTCTCCTCCTGCACGTATATAGGCACGCAGAGAGAGAGAGAGAGAGAGAGAGAGAGAGAGAGAGCCTACCTCTCCCTACCGAGGCCCTCCTCCTTTCTTTGCCTCCCTGAGCGCCGCTGCCACACCCTCTACGGTCCTTCTCATCCCCGCTCTCCTTGGCTCCTCTAGCTCCTCCTGGCCTTCATTCATCTCCAGCTTCTCTTGGCTTTCTCTATATCTCTGTAACAGGTCCCTTAATCTCTCCCTCGCTCTCGCTCTCTCTCTCTCTCTCTCTCTCTCTCTCTCTCTCTCTCTCTCTCTCTCTCTCGGTAAAAGGTACGGTTTACACGAGATTACCTTCGAGCATATCTGGAACGCTATTCAGAATTTCCGTTTGATCTAAGATTGCAGCCGCGATAATTCACTCGCCGAGGGACCGTAATTACCATAACTTTCCCCTCCAGCTCATTTCCCAAATATTTATGATTTATTACGATACGAAAGGCTTTTATCATGCGCAGCAGTTATGAAGACGACGATGGTCTTTTGAATTACTCCTAGCTGCTGCACCCTGCTATAAACTACAATTCAAGTTTTGCTTGATCGTTTATTAAAGCTATATGACCAATGAGGTAAAAAATTGTAAAAATATAGTATATTTCGATACTAGTGCGTGAAAAATGATTCGCGACGAGTGTGAGGTTTGTCGCCCGAGCGAAGCGAGGGTGACAACTCACACGAGTTG
>JAPYYQ010000038.1:0-140777 GCA_030522585.1 Anagyrus pseudococci | reverse complement strand
CTTTCTCTTGCCAAATAAACTCTGCCAAATTTGCCTCTTCCTAAAGGAGCACCTATTTCAAAATCTTTCAAACTCCATTGGTATCTAGAAAAATAAATAAAAATTATAATAGTAAGTTCTACAGAAATTGTTTTTGCAAAATTAAAAACCTTACCTATCACCACGTGATTGCACATGGTCTTCCATAACTTGGACAGATTCCTCTACATTATGTAAATATTCTTGTGGAATTTGTTGGGGGATTTTAAAACCAGCTGCCATGGTTGTTTGTGTTTATCAATACTAACTTAAATAAAAATACAGTACCTGAAAATAAAATATTTAAGCAAAATTGATTATATAAATGTAAAATTAAATTACAAAGTAATAATACATATTTTCATGTTTAGTACCAATATATAAGTAAACTGTACCTTAGTACTATAAAGGTTAGAATTTTACTTATAACGAACTTTTTCCAAGTAAAATTATTTACATTCGTAATAAAATGACTTTAAACATTTACTATTAATGAAATACAAAGCTAATCATGCATCACAAAGATACATACAAAAATAAACAATCGTTCAAATTCAAACGGTCGCAGCATTCCATACAACTATCATCGCACACCAACACCTGATCAGAATTTAAAAAAACAAACGACCAGAAATCTAATTCCGTTTACCTATGAATAAATCTAAGACGAATAATCCTTAATAAACCCTTAAATTTTTTAACAAAATGTTTATTCTTCTCTTGGAATTCGGATTCCATTTAACTGTCACACTCAAATCGTACGAAATAAAACAGAGTCAAAAGTCAAACGCTACTGCCAACAAAACAAGCGCAATTGGAGGGAGATTTCTTATGTTTTTCATCGCGACCAGGACTCCAGGGTTGGTTGGTCTGGGCGGATGTTTCCAATGGAAACTTTCCATGTTTCCAACGCGTACTTAGAAGAAATAAGGCGAGACGTAATATACTGCAGCGTACATGAATCAGAAAAGTTCTATCCGCCGACCGCCGGTCGTAATGTGGTGCGCTACCTAAACTATAAAAAAAAAAACAAAGAAGAATGTAAAGTTATGGAGGTATTGTTTAGCTACCATTTGTTTGTTATTAAATTAATTGATCTTGAATTATTCATAATATTTTTTCTTACAGTACTTCTGATCGTTACAAAAATCCAGAGAAGTCTTCACGCTCACTTAACCTTAAATTTTATTGGGATATTGTATAGCATACAAAGTAATTTCGTCTAATACAAAGATGAGTAAATATATAAATTTGGCAACTACAGGAAGCAATTATGCTAAACGTATGAACCGCTTAAGCAATAGGATATTTGGAGAAGTGGTTAGGTCTACAACCCAAAAATCAATGAAAGTTGTGAAACTCTTTAGTGCTAGGCCTGTTGATAAAACGCCTGAAATTGTAGAATATTATCCAAGGCTCAAAGAATCACATTTATTGATGAAAGAATTACGATGGTTGGGGCTTTTCAGAGATGAACATCAAGATTTTAAGGAAGAATACAGAAGATTGAGAGAGCTAAGAGGCAAGCCAGCTTGGAAAAAGGGAGAAGGCAAAAAAGAAAATGTTAAAAAATTGAAGTAGTTAATTTGTTGTGTTACTTTAAAAAGTTGTACAAACAACTATTTGTTAAAAAAATATTTTTTAAATAAAAACGTACATATAAGAAATTTGTCTTTAAATTTTATTTACATTTGTTTTTAAATAAACTACTTAATGGAATGGCACATTGTATAGAAAAAATAAAAAACTTGCTACAAGTATTTTATATAAAATATTATTTAAAAATAAAATTTTTGGTTTGTTTGTCATGAAATAAAAAAAAGTATTTACTTTAATCACAGTTCATCTTGAACAAGGGGTTTTGACTTCTCTTCAGTACTTCCTTCAATTTTACCACTATCTCCTTTTTCTTTTAAACAAGAATGATCATCATCACTCAATGCTCTGTCTACACACAAGTATCTGTAAGTAAAATATTTAAATTACAGTGATAAGTAAAAATTATTTTTAAAATACATAAAAGTGCTATAGTACTTGATTAAAGGAACTTCATTTTGATGATTAAAATACCAGTCTTCAATGTCAGATTCATGATTTTCTATTAATGTTTCACATTGTGTTTTTAATGTAGTTATTTCAACAGAAGGATTATCCCACAGTTCATATGGAATTCCTAAGTCTACTTTAACTCCTTTATCACTGTAAATAAAAAAATATTATCAAATACTGATTTTAAATTGTTAAAGGTATAAATTAATAATACATACACAAGACCATGTAAAGTTTTAAAAGTTTGGCTCATGCCTTTAGAAAATCTGGAACTATCTGATCTTTCTTTATGAATATTGTATTCTAAAATTCTACTACAAACATTTTCTAATGTTTCTATTAGTCTAAGCTCTCTGTAAAAATAAATTAATTACATGAGAAAAACGTGTTTTAGATAACAAACACAAGTACTTACGATTTTTTGTATTCTGTTCTCTTTTTAGGAGCAATATCATCTAAAGAATAACCAATTTCCAATACATCACTTGTTTTTCCAGTTTCATCAAGCCTGGCTTGGAGTTCTACGGCTAAAACTTTGCAAGCTAAAAAGAAAAATCAAAATTTAGTGTTGAAATTAAAAGCATTTTATTAATGAAACCAACCTTCACATTTGCTTGCATATTTTACTCCTTCATCTTCTTCAGGACCACAATAAACTGTATTTATTAGTAAATAAAAGAATAAAAAATATCTTAATAACATTGTTGTATTATTAATTAGTTTCAATATTGTTATTGAATATAGTCACAAAGCTAGTTAAGTTTTTTAATATTTAATATTTATCATTTAAATTGTTTAGTATGGAAAATATGAGTGAAGAGAGAATGTGTTCATAATAGATAGGCTATCTGAATCAGATAGAAAGATGAGATAAATCAGCTGTTTGAGCCTTGCTTTTACGCGCCAAATTCAAATTTAAAAAGACAATTTGGTTCTTAAATATTTAACTTGGATTTCAAAAGTAATTTCCTTTTATTTTTTTTTAATTTTTCATTTTCCTACAGACTTATATTTAGTTCATATGTAGAATGAAATATTTGTATGAATATAAAAATTTACTAAAGTGAAAATTATAATAAATAGATTTATTTCTGTACGGTATTTATAATTGTTTCACACACAATTACAAGAAGTTGCTATCACAATTTTTTACAAAAGTTTTATAGTCTACGTGGTGAACTCGGTAAAATCTTGAACAAAATCATCCGAGAGTCTTAATTTATCCTCTTCTTCTAACAAATTTTTTATTCCATTATCATTGGGATTCTTTCGTAATAAATCCTCTAATATACGCTTTCTCAAACGTTTAATATGACGAAGTCGCTCTAACCAGTTTGATGCATAGGGATTACGATCTTTTTGTTTCAAGGATGAGCAAACCATTGAAGCCAACTGAAAAATTTAAATTATAATTAATATTAAATAAAAAAAGGTTTGGACTAAGAAACACTTACATTAGCATGAAGTGCTAGTTGCCGAGACAAGATTGCTAGATTTTGATCAGATATAATTTTAGGTTCACTGTGACCAATGTGTTCACTAAGTTCTTCTCTTGCTTGTACTGTAACTTGATTAGTTCCATGATCAAGGGGTTGGATTACAACACAAGCGTAATTAAATTGACCCTACAATGACAGTATACAGGTGGTTATGAATAAATATTTTCTTCCATTAGAAAAGAAAAAAAAAGAAATTACCTTAACAGTTTGTATATTATATGGCTCTCCACTTTCATTATATACAATAGTTACATAATTGTTTCCAATGTGTTGCTTTTTGGAAGTGCACTTTGGATCACTTGCCTTAGCAGGCATTAAGGTTGCCACATGAAATGCCACTTGTGTAACATCATCTTGCCAAATATAAGCAAAATTGCCATTTTCACCGTTACGATCGAGACCTCCAAGGAAAATACTTTCATTGGCATCCTTAAGTCTTATAAGCGTGCCTAAAGTTTTTAAAAATTGTGCGTAACGTAATGAGCCGTGTTGGTTTGCCAAAATTTCGATTTCGTTTGTAGCTTGTTCCGGTCCCACGTACAAAATTCCTATTTTGTGTGTTTCGTACGGTTGTATCCTATCTAGATTTGTAATAGACGTTTGTAAAAGCGCATTTGTTTGTGGCACTAATAATGGTTTTTCCATGGATGGTCCGAAATGTGCCGAATGATATAGTTGCAAAAATACAAAACTGAAAAGAAATGTTCGTTTTTAATTGTGAATCTTCGAATTTGTTAATTGGTCAAAATTGTTTTTTACCTAGGGTTGATTCCACTTCGATTATTAGGTAGACTCACTTGTGGCGATGAATCTTTAATTCTCGGAGAATTATTTCGGGGACGAATTTTCGCCGGACTCATTACAGAGATCGTATAGCCACGATCTCGAAACGCGAGGGGCGGTAACGAAGAAGGATCAGCTTTTTCGTCTCTTAGCTGCATTATTTTCATGTTAAACATAAAATATACAATTAACATTTACAAATATCTTTTAGAAAAATTAATACTAAGAACTGTAATAAAAATTACCTTATCAGTATACGGATTACGACCAATCGGAGGCTTAGAATCTACAAACAATGATTGTCGATTGTGGCTTGATTCCAAGCCCATTGGTCGAGGATAAATTTGCGTCGGTGATTGGGGTGGTTTTGATAATAATAAATTCGTTGTAGGCTGTAAAAAATTATTGTTTTTCAATAGCGAATAGTATATTATAATACAGATTACAATAATAAAATTTGATATTTACCTGAGTTGCAGTCGGGGAGGGAGGTACCGTCATGCTTGTAGCCGTGACATTTGCCGATTGTGTAACTTGAATAGCGCCTGGATAAGATTTCTGCGACAATAGTCCCGTGCGATGTTCACCTGCATTTTCGGTTGAAGGCGGCGTGGTACCCATTCCTGATATTTCCTCAGGTATAGCTTCACAGCTAACTCTGCAACAAAATGACATTCAATTTGTTTTAATGTAGAGGAAAAATTAGATGGTTGACGTTAATAATTAAAATTATGACGTACCTCATGTCTTTCGAGTAAGTGTTTTTCGAATGTTTTTTCAAATCGGGATCCGATTTTCCATCTTGATCGCCATTTGTGTCATCCCGATCGGTTTGAGATAAGTTTAATTTTTCTTTACTTAAAAAGGGATTTTTCCAATTTGAACTCATTTCTGGGCTCGAGTTTGATCTTCGAACTGGATTACGTGACTTTCTCGAATCTAGATGTGATACATAAATTCATAGATAAAGTTTATTAGAAGAATAAAAAAAGGAGTTAAAATTGGTCGAAGCAAAAATTTTATAGAAACAATACCATCTTCGCCCTCTTCTAAACTTTCAAGACTATCTCGAGGGCTTGGACGAGAAGGGCTAGGACGAGCAGGAGAGCTCGGAATGTCAATTGGTCCCGAGGATGACGAAGCTCCAGACTTGCTGGTGACATTACAAGGCTCAATTTGAATCGGCTCAAGATTTTTCTCCGATACATCCTACAAAAAACAAAAATAAGTGTTTCAGCAAAAATCAAGTTGTATTTGTAAAATCTGTACGTACAGGGATTTCATCTTCGGAAAATTCGGAAAATAAATCTTGGCTCTTTTGAGGCATCATATCGGCCGTTGGCATATAGAGAGCGGTGATGTTATCGAAGGGAAAGTCGTAGGGAGTATCGAGGTGCAGAGAGTTTTGTATTCTCATTATCCAAGACATATCGCCGGTCGGCCTGCGCACGTAGATCTCTGCCCAGCCCTGGCACCAGCAAGCGCAAGGCAGGTACTCTTCGTGTTTGTCCGTGTTTATCATTTGCTCGAGCTTGAAAGCTTCGCTGTGCTGCTGCTGTTCGACTTCGGTGCCAGCAGAGTCGGCCTTGGCCCTAAATCCAGCTGGATCGGCATCGTCGAGCGAGCGTTTACTCTCCTCGGTGGGGGAGTTAGCGGCTGTATTGGCGCTGGAGCTGCCGTGGCCACCAGAGGACTGCCGAGAGAGCTTGTCCGGCTCTCGGCTACCGTCTATGCTCGAGGCTCGCAACAAACTCGAATGACTCGAGCGCGTCTGTTCCGGGCTGGTTTTACACGCGGCCCAACAGTTGTCACACAATGGGCCTCGCATCGCTTTGTTACTGCAGCCGCTCGTAGTCACCGTTATCAGTTTGTTGCCCAAAATCCACGTTACGGAGGGGCCTTCTTTTAAAAGAAAGTCGGCTGCTAAAATTCTGAAACATTTATTTGTAACTGTAAGTTTTGGCCCCAAATATTAACATATGTCTTTCGGCATTTTCGTAACTTACCGCTTCGGACGCGCCGAATACATTGAGTACGTATAACGTGCCATCAGATCTATGCAAGTTTCCGTGAGTTCGATGTGAAAGTTCATTAAAGCTTTATCGACAGGAGGTTTTAAATCTAACGTTCGATTTTCTCTTCCGTAACTACGTCCTCTGCTTCCCTAAAATTAGAAAACAACGTTTGAATATTTACAAAACATTTTTTATCATCCTTACATTGACCAACGAAAAATTCACCTGTTCTGTTAAACTAGAACTGCGTTTTCTGTTTGACGAATCTTCATTGCTCAGACTAATATCTGGTCTTGGTATGTTACCTTCTTCAAGGAGCATTTTAGCATTCAGATACAATCCCTAGAATAATTTTTAAGTTCATACAAAAATTATTTCGAAAAATTTATAATCGCTGTCATAATTATTTTTATATTTTACCTTCGTGATATATTTGGCAAAATTTCGTCGAAGAGGGAGCCGACATTTTAAAATCCATACGGATATGACGTGATGCGCAAATGATACCGTGTAATGATTATACTTTGTTGGTTTTGTATAAGGTAGTATGATTGCAAATATTGACATGTATTGCTCCTCAGTAAAATTTGCAAAAACTTTCGGTAATCGCGTAAGCGCTAGAGAATACAAAGGTATTAAGAATTTTATATTTATTCATTTTTTTAATAATGTTCCAAAAAACTTACTTGATAAGAATTCTAATATTGGTATTGCAATGTGAACTGTATCTGATATTTTCGATAAACTCAATAAGACGTTTGACATTAATTTACTCATGGTATCTCGCATTTCTAAAGTACAAGTCATGAGACTTGTAACGCATTGACCTGCGCAGGTTGTTCTTAAACCATCCTTTAAAAGAAAAAAAAATTAGAAAAAAAAGACAAAGATAAAGTGGATAACATAAATGACAACTTACTTCGAAGCATTTAATGAGGCGCTGCTGCGTATTCAAATCAAAATGTGCATGATAAGATGTACAAGCCGCGAGAACTGGATAGAAATATTCACGGAATTCCGAAAAAGTAAATTTTGGCGGCACGTTATTAAAGACATTTTGTAACGAATCAGCCGGCTTGAAAGTTTTGTCGTCAATCTGTAAAGAAAAAATAAAAATATTTTATCTTTTTGATTGATTTTTAATTTGAGATAAACTTTTCCTTTCTTTAAGTATTTTTTTTCCAACACACCATAGAACAAAGAGCACTTGCTAAAGAGGCAATATCATTAGTATGTCGAGACAAAATTAACGCTCTATTTTGTAATAGATGAGGCAACTCTTTTAAAATAAGTTGCAAAACTTGCCAGTCTATAAAAAAATTCAATAGTCATATGATTAAAAAAAACTTTCATTCTGTATGTACTTAATCAATGCAGCTTACCTTTTTCTTGTTTTATGGCTGTAGTAACAGCTTTACATGCTTGAACTAAAGATATATTAGTAATTTGGGATGAAGAACTTTGCATAGGAACAGGACTGGCTGGAGGTGGGCTTGCTCCACTACTGCTTGTACTAAATGCATTGTTCTCCAATACTAAATAAGGGCTGTAACGGCCAACAGTGCCAGTTAATGGATCAGGAAAACCTAAGTGTCCAAGACCATTGGCTCTAGCTTTCAGGAAACACTCAAAAATCTAAATACCAAAACGTCAATTAAAATTTTCTTCACAAAATGAATGGTGAAATAGTATTAATCTAGAACTCACCAAATATCTGATTGTAGATACACGTTGAAAGATTTCTTTTGCATCTTGATAGTGCAGTTCTAAATGATTAACAAGAACTTGATAAGCGCGAATGGCATGGATGGACGGCAAACGATACACTTTTACAGTTAAAATTTTAATAACTCCAATAACGGCTGTTTTTACATCTTTGATATCGGTATCCACTTGTACAGGCGTATCTAACGTAAATGGCTTGTTGATTATCTAAAAATATTAATTAATTAATTTAAAAAATACTGACTCTAGTCTGTATTATTTTTAAGATAAAAAAATTAGCTACCCTTTCCAAAATATCAAGTAATTCAATACACCTTTTTGATTCACATTCTAAACACAAATCTACTAACAAATGAACCGCGGAATTCCGTATTGTTACATCAGAATCTATTTCTACATGTTGTAAATGGGGCACGACAACTCTTTCAATAAGTTCATCTTCATATCTTGACCTATTAACTTGAATGACGCTCGATAAGACATCAAGAACTTTAACTCTAATGTTGGTCCTAACTTCCGTCTTGTAATAACGTTCTAGTAAAGAACTTAATTTGGATTGCCACTGATAAGAAGTTGGACCGATTATCGAAGCTTTGTAGTCAATGAGCTTTAGAACTGAACTTTCCTAATAAAATAGTTTATGAAAATTTTATTAAAATTTGGTAGATGCAAACGAAATAATTTTTTTAATAATTTAAGACGTACTGGTCGTGTATCCGAACAACGTTCGACAAGTTCATAGAACCTTTGAACATTGCCATTGTAACAGTTACTATCCAATAAATTTTCAATGCTGTTAATTGCTTCGTGCAGACTTGCAGAAACTTGTTTTGTAGCTGGCTGATTGCTGCTTTCTAAAAAATAATACTTGTTAAAAATTGAAGAACAATTTATTAATTTTCAATATATTTACCTATATGAGCAATAACTTGTTCAATTATATCTAAAATTATACTCCAAGCTGGTTGATCAAGCTCAATATTATATTTATGAACAAGTCTCTGAATAGACAATGTAACTTCGTACATAACAATAGGATGATTACACAGCAGTGCTTGATAAAATGATGGTAGAACTGATGAAGGAGTGCATTTTAATTTTTGAATTTTGTGTGAGCCCCATAAACCCATATTTATATAAAATACAGCTCCTCTAAGAAGACGAACATCTTTTTGAAAATTAGGCTCTTGAAGTAAATAACACATTTTGTACAAGGCTGAGTGACCCATATGAGTTCCCAATAGATTTCTCATTATCTAAAAAAGTACATTAGATTTTACATAATTAAACCTTCAAATACTTTAGTTTATTTCAAATTTAATTACCTTCCAGCTGATTTGACAATAGGTTTCAACATTAACACTTCTGCATAAAGCTATTATAAATGTTTGTAAAGAGTCTGGCTGCAACTTGCTGTAGCAAACAATTGCATCAAGGGCTTCTAAACTTGCTGAAACAACTTCTGTGTTATTACTATAATAACACAAATAACAAATATACCTGAAAAAAAAATGTTTTTATGAATTTCAAGGCTTTTATTTTGGTATATGAAGATCAAAATTTATTAAAACTTACTGAACAAGTCCTGATATAATATCTTCATCAATGCAAGCTGAATTGAATTTAATAACATTTACTAGCAAAGATAAAAATTCTGCACCTCGCTTTCCATCAGCACTTGTTACAGTTGGCATCCAAGAAAGAAGAAATGGACCCATTTTCTCTTCTAGATGTACAATATCCTTCCCGTTGTCAGTTAAGCTTTGCAATAGTTCAAGCCTATAATTAAAATAAAAAATCTCAGATTACTTGTCTACTAATAAATAGCAGTATTAACTTACCTCAATCCAATATCCTCTGGTATATCATGTTCCTTGACAACATTGAAAAATTTTACTCTCATCAATGATGAAAGTCTTGAATATTGGCCTTGAACCAAGCATTTTAAAAAATGTAATGTTATGTGCCTATGTTCTTTAGGAACATCCTGTCCAAGTAAATCTTGCACTAAATACCATAGCTTTTCTGCAGCACACTGTAAGCATTGATTAATTTATAAAAATCTAAAGAATCTAAGAATAATTTTAATTTTGATATTGACACATTGTGTGTTTACTAAAAACGTTGAATCAACTTGGTATAAATAAGATTAATATAACACTTTGCAGCACTTACATCTTCCCACTGATTATTTAAAACAGCATCACTCAAATCTTTGATAACCTTAGTACGGCAATGAACGGGACTGTCCGAGCTAATTTCCTTTTCAATGCTATGTGTTAATGTAATATCTTCCCGGCTTTTGAAGTTGCCTAAACATTTGTCAAAAAAACATCATCGTTATCATCATTATCATCGTCATCATCATCAACATTATTATTGTTAATAAATTAAGTGTCGTAGGCCGGGCCTCGGGAGTTCCTTCGAATTTTTGCTTTTACTAACCTTTATTGATGCGAAAAAATTGGCGCAGTTTGTCTGGCAAAGTTTTATTGTCTTTATCTTGTGCCCGCATCTTGGACATTTTTCAATGTGCGTCGCGGGCCCGATTAATGTTGATCAACAACAACAAATAAGTTTAGTACGCGAAGCACCATTGCACTAGACTGCCAAGCTCTCTGCAGTCTGCACGTCAAGTCAATTCATTCGGAGTTTCGGAGCAGCGCCGATGAAAGTTTGGGACCGTTTAAATGACCGAACCTAACCTTCAGTTACACAAGCCACTTTGCGGTCTTCTAAAAAAATAAATGAGTCAAAAGTTTTGTGACTGTCACAAAACGTATTTCATGTCAAGAAAATCATTACTTTTGTCATACTCTACAAATGTAAATTCAGAGTTAAAATTTGATACTTATTTTTCTTTTTCTTTTCAATTTTTATCGTAATCAACAGTACGTGCTAATCAAAGAGAATCGAAATAAATGATAAACTGTGTATTTAGTTTTTAAGGTGCTGGTTCAATATTTAAAGAATTGTGCGTTAAATTCAATAACGTGGCCGAATAAGGTTAGTATTATAAACATTTGCTCATTTTCAAATACAAAACAAGAATGATTGTAGATTTTTCATTTAGAAGTGAGAAAATTTTTATTAATTTTGCATCTTGTACATATGTAGACAATTACACGCTTTAGATGCACTTTTTATTGAGCTTTTAGTAGCAATATTTTATGTACATTCATACAAACACCCAAATTTTAAATGTAAAAGCTATCAATCATTCCCTGTCAATAAAATTTAATCATTGTTAAACGATACATTTATTTTCAATTTTTGAGCAGTCCACTCAAGTATTACCAAAATGTTAACCTTTCAAGAAAAAGACATTGTATCTGTAGGCAAAATTTTAAATGACCAAAGTAAGCCCTTAAAGGAAAGATTTCGTGCTTTGTTTACATTAAAAAATATTGGAGGCCCAAAAGCAATTGAACAGATTCAGCAAAGTTTTAGTGACCCTTCAACACTTTTAAAACATGAGCTTGCTTATTGTCTTGGACAAATGCAAGATGACAAAGCTGTACCTATATTGACAAATGTCTTAAAAGATAAAAATCAAGAGCCAATGGTGAGGCATGAGGCTGGTTAGTATTAGTCTAATTATTATCATAATATTTTTACAAGTATTTTACAAGTAAATTCAACTGTCTATTTTAACAGGAGAAGCTTTAGGTGCAATAGGTGACATTAGCGTTATACCTCTTTTGGAGGAATACAGTAAAGATCCAGTAGTAGAAGTTGCTGAAACATGTGATCTTGCTTTAAAAAGATTAAAATGGATACAAAGTGACAGTTTAAAAAAAGAGAACCTATCAGAAAATCCCTATGTATCGGTAGATCCTGCACCTCCAGCTGAAACTCGAAATATAGAAGAATTAACAAAAATACTTATTGATGAAAATGCATCATTATTTGACAGATATAGAGCAATGTTTTCATTAAGAAATATACGTACTGAAGAAAGTGTACTTGCCCTAGTCAAAGGTTAGATATAAACTTTTAATCTTTTTTTATTAAAAATAAATTCTACTGATAAAATTTACAATTGTTAATTCAATGTTTAGGACTGAAAGCTAAGAGTGCTCTGTTTAGACATGAGGTTGCATTTGTACTTGGTCAAATACAAGAAGAAGTTAGTGTACCATTTTTAAAAGAGTCACTTGAAGATGCTCAAGAAAATGAAATGGTGCGTCATGAATGTGCAGAAGCTCTTGGAGCTATAGCTACTCCTTACTGTTTTGAGATTTTAAATAATTATTTAAAGGATGATAAGCAAGTTGTTCGAGAAAGTTGTGAAATAGCTCTAGACATGTGTGAATATGAAAATAGCACAGCCTTCCAATATGCAAACAGCTTAACAAAATGTTGAATGTGGTAACAGAAGTAAATAAATAAAATATAATTATAGGTATTTAAAAAAAATAATCATGTACAGATTTTAATTAAAAAATAACTTGTTTTACAATAATTGTTAATACTAGTTTTTTTAGTTAATAAATAATACTTTTAATTTATATTTATATCATTTCCAAATTTTGTCAACAGATACAAAATTAGCTGAAGCTTTTTTAGTATTCTCTTTATTTTGTTACAAATAAAAATAATGTTTTACTAAAGTATTTCTTTTGATTTTACATTATCAAATTGAACAATACTGACGGGTGCGTTTTTTAATACGTAGATTCTCAAGATTCAACGAGACAAGGAAGTACGCTCGTCACGAACATTTTTCCTTGAGTCATATTAGTTTGAATACACAGTTTATTGCATGCACGTATCGCACGTAAGTTTGCATGGTTAATTAGAAAAGTAAACTGCATTTTTTATGTAATTGATGGTTTTTTTTAAAACCTAAATTTATTGCACGAACAGTATTACAGAAAAAGGAAACCATTAGCAATACAATATCATTAATTTATAAGTATTAAGATAGTCTTTAATAAAACTAGTGATTTGTATTATAAGGAAAACATTGTCGTATTGTTATGTATAGATTATAGTTAAACTATTGATAATTTATCGAACGGTATAACGATTATTAAAAAAACCTGCGGTTATAATATTAAAATTTTAAAAGTACGCGATCACTTGACTAAAAGATTATTAATTTCCTTCTTCTTTTCTCAATGATAAAAATAATAAGAGATAGTGATCCTTCCAGTCAATTGAACAGTCGCTTCATTGAACCAAGCGCCGAGTGTGTGTGTGTGTATACTCCGTGAAATACGCGCATGTGTACTTGTCGCTTCTTCTTTAGCTTTCTTACTAGACGGCTCATTTGCGCATTGAAGACAGTTTTCTGTCTGTGTACTCTTCGTTTCGCCTTCGCTCATGTGTATTATAATCATTGATTTTTTTTCATTTGCTTCTTCTATTTTTGGGAGCAATTATTTTTACCCCCGACGCAAAGGATAATTTTGAGAAAATAAGAAATCGTTAATAACCGTTGAAAGTGCCGAGTAGAGTGTCGAGAGAAACCTTTAAAAATGCGTTACAATAAAAGTTTTGAAGTAGCACGTGTAGTAAGGAGGGTCGATCGAAGTGCCAATGACTCGTCAGAATATATATAAAGAGAGTACACGCGATGTATTATGTGTGTAATACAGTTTCACGGCCTCGGCGCGGTGTATTGACCTAAACCGGTGCCTATGGCTCGAAAAAAAATCGGCGAAATCGCGCGGCTGCTTATAACAAGCGCGTAGAGAAGGGGGAAAAAGAATAAAAAGGGCAACGCGCAGGAGGAGAGAGAGAGAGCCTAAAAGTGCCAAGCCGGTTCTCTCTCGGGGGATCGGAGATGCTGCGCTCGAGGCGTTTTTCTCTCTATTTTTATTACAGCGTCTCGGGCTCTAACTTGCACGCACACATAGAGGCATCGTAGCCGCCAGAGCCGAAATGTCCCCTCCTTGAAGACGTGTGCGCGCGGGGGAAGTGTGGTGTACGGGGTTCGTGGCTATAGGCGGCGGCGTCGGGGGGGACCTACTACAGTCGTGTGTGCTCCGCCGAGTGTTGTATCGGAGCACGGCAAGCGCAGTTGGACGAGCATAGCGGCCGCTGCAGCAGTCCAAGTGGCGCAGACAGACTGGGAATAATATATCTTTGATACGGGCCAGACGAGCCGGCGAGTTTACTGATAGACACAACTCCCCGAGTCCAGGTCGGTAGACTAGTTTTACTCGGATTTACTCTCCGCGCGCGGGCCAACTTTCTTACTGTAATCGATCGATGGCCCGACTCGTCGTACGCCTTGATCTTTTTCTCCGGCTGTATATTGCTCGCCTTACCTTTTCACTTATTATTTTCTTCCCTTGCCTCTCTTTTGCTGATCGTAACATTTTAAAAAAACGTTCGATCATTATTGTTATTAAAATTTAAACTTTCCCTTGTAAACAAGTCAATTTGCCTGCTGCCGAAGCGTGCCGAGCGTGAAAAACTTGCACGTGCTGGTATGTGTATCAAAAGAGCGCTGATAATGCCTAAACGTATATTATGTACACGATGTACGAAGAATAAACAATCGCGAGGAAGCTCCGGTGAGATCGCGTAACGTGTCTTTTGCAAGCAAATCAATTGTATATTTGTACAAATGTACGCATTGTATTTAGTAGGCGTAGGCATAGGCGGAAGGGCGGGCTCTCTCTAACGCGTGCCGATTATTATTACGAGGTCGCGGCTGTTTACTACTACTCCGTCTAAGAGCCATGAAAATATTAATTTACCAGATACGGTGCGTACGTTGAGAGAGAAAAAGAAAGAAACAGCTGACCAGGCGTTTCACAATTCGCGATTTCTATACGCGACCGCGCGCGCGGTAAATCTTGAATTTCCATCCGGCAGAAAAATCGGAAGGAAAAGCAGCTGCGGCGGCAGTAGGAAATGTGTATCAGCAGACGAAAAAAAATGGGAGGCATAAAAGTGAGGAAGAAAGTGTGTTTGGTTAAAAGCGCGCCGGCCAAGTGTCTAAGCCGCGTGCGTGTGGTTTCCCGCGCCTTACGGCATAGCGACACGACACCCGGAGATAATCGGTCTTTCGCCCTGAAAAAGCCGATCGTTCGTTAAAATAAAATAAAAAACATGAAAAAAAAAACGAATCGCCGCCTCTCGCCGCAACGCGTAATACGTAACTATCTCTCGGGGCCCCTCTGTAGGCCGCTTATCGCCGCACTTAATTAACTATCATACATAAGTAATAATACAATGTTCTCCGGCTGCTGCTGTACAGTTGCCGGCGCTAACAAGTGTATCAGCAGTTGTAGCTTTCGCCCCTGCGATTGTACGTGCGAAGAGCGCGACGCGCGTTTAGTTGATATAGAGAGAGAGAGAGCACCGCGCTCTCGTCTTATGTTCATAAAGAGCGCGCTTCGATGAAATTCCGGGCAGAGTCGGGCTGTAATATCATCTAGTCGGTCGAGTGGATCCCTTACTCCGATTGATTTGATTCTCCTCTTGTAGGCCGAAAAATTCTATACCCCGCTCAGGGATGATAGCTGCTCTCTCTCTCTTTCTCTAGAGATATCTTACTTCACGCTTGCCCGGTCTTTGAGTCTCGCTCGATCTTTCTATACTCGCGCTCTACTTGCAACTATATCGAATTTCGTTTGGAATATTCATTTGGAATTTTTTGTAAATTTTCTTTTAACCATTTTATACCCGAATACCCGTAGGTATTCGTGTTCTCAAACGGTTCTTTTTTTTTTTTTTTTGAATGATGCAATAATCGGCTTGCTTTACAGTTGTCGAATATTTATAAATTTTATTACGTAAAATTTATAGAAATCTAAATGCATAACGAACCCGGTTAATTATCATGTTTTCTTGAATCCAATTTTAGTTGACGATTTTTCAGAAAAACAAATTTCAATATGACGTAAATATTATAAGCGTCATTATCTGTCAAAACAGCAGCTTTACGTATTAGTTACACTTATCCATTATAAATATTATTGTTTCGACTATTACGAAAATATATAAAAATATCTAGTCTATATTCAGAAGAAAATCGTGGTTGATTAAATTTTTTATTAGCCGCAATAATCCTTAGACCTTGTATCAATATTAACAAACAATCAATTTCAATTAGGTCTTTAATAAGAAGAAAAACAAATCGCGATATAGCAAGAGGTACATACACATCTCTTTTGTTTCAATATACAAGTCGAAGCAACTTATTATTTACATGTGTCCATCAGTCAATTGAATTAAACTGAACGACGACATGACAATTTATAATGGCATTATCTTCTTTGGCTATATAAGAGTGTATTATTAAATCGAGTCAAAATAAAGTTTTTGCATAATCGCGATACGCATATATAATCGTCAAAAAAGCTTTTATCTTGACTTTAAATAGAAGACAACGAGAGCTGTTTTTACAATTGTTTGTATGTTATACGCGAAGCCGGTCAATATTCCATGCGCTCTGGAATAGCAAAATAACACGGGGGGGTATATCTAAAAAATTTGTTTTATCGCAAAATGCAAGAGATACCAGCGCGCGTAGCACGACGATTTTTTCATTTTCGACGCGCAAGCAACGTCAGCGCGACTCTGTAAGCGTTCCTCGGCCTGTCCACGTTCGCAGACGTGGCATATTCGGTTCGGCAAACTTGCTCTCTCTCTAGCGTAGTACGCACTACTGCGCGCACACGTGCCCAGAGGCCTCCCATGTACCGCGCGTGTGACATCACCGCTGCCGCGTGTAATTTCATTGTATTATTACACCGCGGCACAGCGGTCGGGCGCTAAGGTTCGCTTTGCGCAGTGGACACTCGTCGGGATCGAGAAGTGCTCTCTCCCTCTCTCTCTACGTAGCGTTTACAATTGCTCCTTATTCAGCCCGGCAGTGTTGAGCGGCCCGAGCTTTCGTCCAAGTTTCACTTGGATTACCGGCTTGGCCTTGGCAGACGAGGAGATAGCGCAGCTCAAGTTCACGGGCGAAATAAAGTTGAGGAGAGATGACGACGGCAGACCTGGCCAACGGCGACCAGCGGGAGGAAAAGGAGAGCCGGCATATTCGCCGACAGTTCGAGAACGGCAACAATTTTGACTACAAGAGCGATGCCGATTTCAAGAACGGATTCGCTACCGGCAAGGAGCCTCCGGACGGAGGATTCAGGTTTTTATTATTTTTTTATATTTATTTACTTTCTTTCTATACCGTTATCTCAATTTCGTTACCGTAATATATTTTCAATGTACAATCCATTTTTGCCAACTTGTTGCCTCTTGAGTTTTTTTTCATTAAACGAATAGACATTATAAATATCTACTATTGTCGCGGGTCTGATAATTAATTTGACATTCGACTCTTCAGGAATGTCGTCCAATAAGACCAAAGTTTTTTTCCAAGAATCAATTTCGTCTTTTTTTTCCGCTGCTTTTAGGGCCTGGTCCATTATGGTCGGAAGTTTTTTGATCAATGGTGTTTTGTTCAGCGTCATAAATACTTACTCGCTCGTTTATCTCGAACTCCAGAAAAGACTGAAGGAGAATGGCGAAACCGAAGTGTCGTCAAAAGCAGGTAAAGAATTTTTGTACCTTTTTAAATACGTATACGAGTTCAACTAAAAAAAAAGATAAATAAACGTGACAGTTATAAACTGCCATGTAAATATAAACACAGTCAATGTTCAAAGGGTGCGTTGATAACAAGCCTATTTCTGAATTTTTTTTCAATGTTAGACAACTCGTAATTTGTTAGTTGGAACAATAGAAAGCACATAGGCGTGTTAGGCGCGCGGGAGGGATCATAAATATTCAGGGTCGTCTAAAAGTCGTGCAATGAGAACCGAGCTTGTTGTATCTCACGAGCCAAATAGAAGCCACTGTATGATAAATCGCGGGCGCACCGATGTGCCGACAACGGCTTGATCCGCCTATGGAAATGAAAGAGCGCGCGAGTCACTGGCCCTATAGGCGCGACACTTTACCGTCTGCCCACTGCGCTTCCTCGGCGTTTTATACACCTAATAGAACTCGAATTTCAATTGGCCGGTAATTATCAAAAGAAATGGTGACAAATGCCGAATAGTTTTTACTCGGTTATTAATTATAGATTTTTATAATAGATTATTTAAATGAATAACAGTACATACAATGAGGGTATAAGAGAAAGTTGATAGACGGAAGGGACTAATTGATCATCCTCAGGTTAATAACTCGTTAACACAATTAATTACCGTACCATTATTGTCTCTCGAGTAAAATCATGGAGAGTGTGACATAAAAGCCGAAGCAAGCGCAAGCAAGGAGCTCTCTGGTCAACGAACCAAACGTTGATTACGTAAATATAGAGGCGTAAAGTGCCTTCAGACTAAGCTCCCAGAAGACTAATGAACCTGTTAAATCGTCAAGGCGCTCGCGCCAAAATCACGAGGAACTTACGGATATAAAGCGACGGCTAAATTTTAATTGACAAATCAGATGAGCGTTAATTAATTTCAATGCGAATTTATCCATTCGGCCGCTTGTACTGGGCGTTTTATATACGTATATAGCGTGGTAATAAAAGAAAATTAGCCGCGAGGAAGAAAACGTTTAACAGCTATTCCCGAGGGTCATTAGCGCGGCTCGAACGCGCGCTTTTAAAAGTGCCAAGATTAGCAGTGTAATGCACCGAGAGCGCGCGCTTTCTGATTAATTACCCGAGATGCGCAGCTATTGTCTGTGCATTACGTGTAAGATGCACGGGCTCGTTGTTATTCTTTTTTCTGTTTTCTTATCTGTTTCGACATTGCGTCTGGTTTTTTATGGACGATTACGCGTTTTCTTCTTACGTCCCTGTTGTGGTCGATGTTGTGCTCTTTCCCTATAACTCGATTTACAAATTCATCTCTGACACAAGAGAGTTCAGTTTTACATATAGATAAAACAAAAATTGAGTTTGGTAAACGTATTTCAGCACTTGTCGGCTCGTTGACGATCGGCACGACGTTCTTCCTATCGCCGATAGCCGGTATTCTCACGGACAAAATCGGCATCCAACTGACGACGTTTATAGGCGGTGCCCTCGCCTCGGGAGGAATGTATTTGTCGTCTTTACTGGCGAACCAGGTAATTGAAAAGGAAAAATGCAATACATAAAGCAGCAATGTAATACGCGCTTGTTTATACCACGCGGAGCTTAGGTCGAGTACCTGTGCCTGACCTACGGCGTGATGTACGGACTAGGCGCGAGTCTCGCCTACACTCCTAGCCTCGTGATACTCGGGCACTACTTCAAACGACACCTAGGCCTGGTTAACGGGATCGTGACGACGGGCAGTTCCGTCTTTACGATACTCCTGCCCTACGTTATGGAGTTTATGCTGGGCAGGTTCGGCCTCGAGGGAACACTCCGTAACCTGGCTGTACTCACGGGCGTACTCATGCTCTGCGCCGTCCTCTTCAAGCCCATACCACGTAAGCTACCTCCAACGATTCCTTCATTTCTTTCTCTTTTATTGGCAATATCTTGACTTGCAATTCTTTCCAACAAAGTAACATCTCCCGAGGAAGCTGAAGCGATGATAAGAAAAAAGAAGTTCGGTACGATGCTCAAAGAAGCGGTAAAAGTGTCAATTTGGAAGAGAAAGAAGTACGTCGTATGGGCTGGTGCCATTCCTATAGCATTATTTGGGTAAGTGATTTTCAAAACGTCAATATCGCTTGCTATTGACCAGTTTAGATTATCGAAAAATTTCATATTCCAGGTATTTCGTTCCTTACGTCCACATAGGCAAGTACGTGGAAACGACGTTCGAGGGGGCCGATAAAAAGTGGCCTGTCATGTGTATCGGTATTACCTCCGGCATTGGAAGACTAGTCTTCGGATACGTCGCCGATTTGCCTAAAGTTAACAGAATACTCCTTCAACAGGTACGCTTGGCTGGAAAAACCCAATACGAATGCTATTGCGACACATAAAGACGTAATAATGCATTGTTGTTTAGATATCCTTTGTCAGCATAGGAGTACTGACGATGATGCTGGCGTTCATAAAATCCTACAATTTGTTGCTCGTCATTTCGCTGTGTATGGGTCTATTCGACGGGTGCTTCATTTCGCTGCTCGGTCCCATTGCCTTTGACATTTGCGGCCAGAAGGATGCCGCCCAAGCCATTGGATTTTTGTTGGGCATGTGCTCGATACCCTTAACCGTTGGCCCACCCATAGCCGGATTAATTTACGATCACACGGGTAATTTTGTTTTTTTTTCTATATTGCTTTTTGATGCAAAGAACGAGAGACATTGAAATTGAATTATTTCAGGATCGTATCATTTGCCGTTCCTGCTGGCGGGCGTGCCGCCGATATTCGGTGCTCTGGCCATGTGCCTGGTGTATCGGGTAAGCGATGGCCCAACCGAGAGATCCGACGACGAGCTGGGCACAGCCACCGACTCCTTAACCGATCCCAAGCATCAGAACGGTTAGTCTGCTAATGCATTAAAAAAACAACCAACAAAAAAAAACAAAAAATCAAAAAAGCTTGTCTGGGAATCATGCATTTAGCTCTGCGAGATTATCGGGACGACACCAGTCCATGACACGCGTACAGGATAGTTTGCGTTCAATTAATTGCTTAAATGCTTGCGTCAAATCGATTAATTATAGTGCATTTTATTACGTTCGGGTGTGCGCGATTATACTCGAGATGCGATATTGTACATATTTAATGCACGATCGATGCAACGTTGGGCAGATTGTTCATGGTTCTTTTTTTATATCTGGCAGTTTTTCATGATCTTGCCTAAGATATTTTTGAATAATTAAAAATGAGTCAATATTCATTTTAAACATCTCTCATACACTGGTCTTTTGTACGTACGCAAACTATCGAGATTTCTTCAATTTTCATTAATAAACGTTGTAGAGTTCTTATTCATTTTTGAGGTATTTACAAGCATGAAACTTGTCCGCAAAAAAGACGGATTTTAATACAGGTGGGCTTTGAATGAAAATAATAATCTATTTTTATAGTGCCTCGAATTCAATGCGCTAAAATATTTTTGCTCTCTGAAAATAAAATATATTTTTGAAAATGATTATCTTGAACGGAAATGCCTGTTTATAATGTATCAAACATTATAAAATACGTGACTGTAGTGTAGTCAATGTTAAAAAATTTTAAATGAAATATTTTAGCAATAGCGAGGAAAGCAGTATTTTTAAAAGCTTACCTCGCGTCCATTACTTATCTTCAGTATTTATTCCATTTCTTTGTCATATTTAATCAAAATATAATTGTGCTATTTAATTTGTCCCCAATGTTTCAAATAATAATGGTTTTAATTGATGTTTTAAATATATATTTATTTTTAAAATTAATCTTGTTGGAAAATATAATACTCGAAAATATATAATTCGAAGAGGATAATGAAATTAGAGTTGTTAAATTAGAATAACTAAAAGTGATTTAATAGCAGTTAATAATGTGTGCCGCAGTTGAATAGAATTAAAATTTAAATGGGCAAGCATGAAATTACGTTGCGGGCGTATCAGCAATGCACTTCATTTCTATGCAAATACTCCATTTGGCAATGATCATTCGAAATCAGTCATTTTCAAATAATTTTTCACAATTCCAACAATCATACTAACGACTTACTTAAAATAAAATCTCATCTAAAGCATATCTGCAAAATCAACACAGGGTTTTTTATTGACGTATCAAATATTTTTATAAAAAATAAACTTGTTAAGCTGTCGAATTGAAAGCACCAAGCCACACTGGGTATCTGGGAATTCGAGCATGATTCATAAGCATGTATGGCTTATGAATTTCGCGGGGTTAAAAATTTGGAGTGTTATATAAGTTGTAGAACTGTATAATAGCATAGTCTAATGAAAAGAAGAAGAAAAACAAACACTGGTGGTCCTGGACTGTTTCGTTCCTATAGGGCTAACTGGACCGACGTATTCGAAGGACGAGCGAGCTCGTCTGCTGGACGACGAAAATCGCGTTTATAGCGTCAGTCGTTTAAGCTCCTTGGATGAACTCCGACGATTTTAGCGAGAATGAGTGTTGCTTACCGTACCGTCACTCAAGATTATTCGCAGCTTCTTCTTCCGAAGCCTCGCAGATGAATGACCTTTAGACAGCGTTGAAATATATATACATATTCATCAATCGTGCCTTCCAAATCAGATTTTTTTACGAATCCAAGCGGCTCACTATATAGAGATGTATATATCGTCCTTATTTTCATAAATCGATACGTTTTTTTTCCATCTCAAGAGTTTTTTGTTGCTAATTTTTCAATTTTAGACTCGCATAACTCCTTATGCTCTCTTTATTTCGTGTTTGCGCGCCACTTCAATCGAAGATCAATATACTTTTTATATGTGTACACGTTGTTCGCATACGCTTTATGTGCGATTCATGCGTTGATAAAAGGTGTGACGCAGTTTAATAAAGCTCTGATACATATTATATAGAAATACATAAATCTATTTAAAAGTTGTGATAAATTTAGAGTATTTAAAATATCGTAAAACTTAGCAACTGTTGAAGCAATACTTACAATTAGAAAATGAAATCCTCGAGACAATACGTCGTTGTAAAGTTTATTTCCGATAATAATTAAATATTTTTTAACCTGTGTGTTCTCAATAAAAATAATCATTATAAAAAAAAAGTCAATAAAACTTTTAATTTTACGTACTAGATTTTGATAATTCACCTGTCAAGTTTATAAAATCCAGTTTTATTTCGTTTTATTTATGTTTTCTACGAATTTTTATTTAAAAAATAATCCAAATTTTCATTTATCCTTGTGAATCGTATTTTTTCCATATACTACCATTAATTTATAAACTATTATTTCTTTTAAATCAAAAAAGTATTTTCGTATCAACACCACTATGAGCATTTATAGAAATAAAGGATAACAGCTGGAAGTTTAAAATAAAGGTACTTTCCAATGATACGTATAAATTATGTGCACACCATACTAAAATTGTTAGTTTTTAAATTAAATTTTATAATAAATCAATAATATTGCACCTGTGTTTGCGTCTATGTATAGTCAAATTATTTTTTTTTTAATAATTTTGATAGCATGCATTATTTAAATATTTTAATGTTTGCTTGCGCTAAATATAAATACATTTTTTTTCGCAATTACAACTAACCAAAATCGCTATTTTGTTACAGCGTCTCAAGTAGTTATGGTAAATTGTGAAAATTCCAGCTGCAATCCGGCAGCTCAGCAGGCCGATCCACCGTCAGAAGCCACGCCGTCGGAATCTGCAACGAACGTTACACCTACATCTCACCAAGCATGAATCGATAAAATAAAAAGAAAATCTATAAAAAGAAAAAACAATATCTCTCGTTCATTGGTGAAAATACATGACATTAAAGACTGTTGATGCAATTGATCTCTAAAAACGTCCGGCAATAATTCCGCCCGTTGGTAATAAAATAGAGGCAAAAGGCGCGTAGGTATATGTAAGCTTACTCGACCGACCGATGGTAGTCGACGGCAATACGTCGTGGGAGGGAGGGAAGCGTCGATAGAAGTAAGAGGTGTTGTTGGGGGGCAGGCTCGGAAACATCGCTTGCGGGGGTGGGGGAAGGGGAACAAGAAGTTCTGGACGCTCGTGCGGGGGCAGTCGTTGTCATTGCTGCTCGGGAAAACTAGTGGCGCCGGCGGCGGTGCGACTGCTGCAGCTCGCTGTATATCCCGTGGTCGGGACGAGGGACTGTGTGTGACCAGGAGACATAGGAGAGTCGAGCCCGGCCCGCCCCCGAGGGCAGCAGCAGCATCAAGCAGACTTCTATATACGTATAGAGAAGAGCGTGTGTCCTCGAGGGAGCGAGTCAGACTGTCAGATGTGAAAGGAGAATAGAAGAGTGTGTATAGCGCTCTCGTGTCCAAGGGGGCCCCCCTTCCTCGCGCGAAACATGTAGGACCATTTTCACGGGACAAGAAGGCCGCCCTTCTCGCAGCTTCCGGAGTGTATGTAACAGTGATATCGCAAGGAGAGCAACAGAGCGACTCCTTAGACGGCATAAGCATCCCTGCTCTAGCCGGAAAACCGAGAGCGTAGCTCTCCTTCTCTCTCTATCTCTCGACAATGAAGCGGCGGCTCCTTGTTATTCAGGCGAGTACAAGTACCCTACACCCACACCCTCGAGCCTCCAGGCTCGCGCGTATAACACACGGCTCCGTCTTCTTTTTTTAACAACTCGTTGACTCGTTGCACATCTATAGCACTTGTCGACGCGCGTGCAACTATATAGGCAAAAAATCCTCCGTGCTTTTAGCTTTATGGGCTTTTTTAAACAACGCACAGTATTGTATATAAGCGTCGCGCGCCGAGGCAACTTGAGACTACGTACGCGCCGTTCGATCAACACTCGCGAGCCTCGTGTCCGCGGCTATCACTAGTAAAGCTCAAGATGCGTGTCTTACTAAGTATATGTTGTCTCGCTCGCTCGCTTTTCCAACACTTGATGCTCCGCGCGTTTCGACGGTTTTGTTAATAAAAGCGCTATTCTCCCTTGATAGTTTACTTTTTTACGGGTTTCTTTCCCTTTATCTTTTTAGTGTTTTTTTCATTGCTTGCTGTACTTTTTTCTAATTTATTACGGTAATAACCTTAGTAATGACAAAATACACTGTATAAACAACTCGAGTAGTTAAAAGTTTCTTTTAGTCCTTTTTTGTTGGATCCTTATTAATGTAGGATGAATCAACTGTGGTCGCTTGTTTTCATACTTTCTGTTAGTTAAAAATCCAATCACTCGACATACATTGTACTCTTATCTGTTTATCAAACGCGGACAGGCAATTAAATAAAACGAACTTTATTCATAAGGTATTTTATTTCTGTTAAAATTCAAGCAATAATTTAATTTTTATTATTTATTAAACCTTTATAAATAACACATGTATTGAATACCCACGTGTGACATTAAGACGAAACGATTTAGATACACGTATCAACATAACTTTGAGTTACGGTTGAATAATATTATTTTTCTTCTTGCTGAACCTATTGAAAAAGCGTTTGGAAGCAAAAATAATGTAGATGATGTAGTGGACAGAAGGCCGTGTCAAACGACTTTCCTAATACTTACGCCATATATTTCATTGAACGAGAATTCGGTAAAAGAGCCTATGTTAAAGAGGTTTTTGTCGAGAAAATAAAAGAGAGACAAGTCGTACACGTGCGTCAAGAGAGCACATGCTACACGCGCTATATACTTATCTCCGCTTTTTCCTTCACTTCCAAGGCATTCACCAATATTAATAAGCGATCGCGAGTATACGAACGCGGGTTCACGGTCGTCCGCTCTGCCAGCAGCGCTGGATCTTTTTCACGCGCGAGCCGCGCGCACGACACACGCGCGCGCTTTAAAGAGTAAAACTGATGATTGGATCACGCGTTTCCTCGGCCATTCAGCCTTTCACTTACACCCAGAGCTCCTCCGCCGCGGTCTATTGGATAATTAAGGCCCGGGCTTAACTTGGCCTTAGCCATCTCTTTACATGCATGTCGAGGTATCCACCTTTGTAAGCGGCCGATTTCTTCAGCGCGAAAAAAAAAACGAGTCAAAGTCCCTCATCTCATTCGTCCGCTGCTGTAGCCGCAATGACCGACCGCGTCAACCTGCCGAACGCTTCAAATTGGATTTTCACGTAATTTGGCTTACTTAGTGACTTACCGAGCCGGAGTGTATATAGTTCGGTTACGTATACGCTCCAGCAAGCGATTATTTTCGTTCGCGCGTCGAATTTTTTGTTATGATATAGACGATGATCCAAAGCCATGCGTCTTACCGTATTTAACTCGTCTGACCCTTGTACATAAGGGCATAGAGCAGAGATTGCAGCTAATAAACGTTGAAACATATATAGATTAACGTACAGCATGAATTAATCAATTACTAAACTCACTTATCCTTTGTCTATGCTCTCATTCGTCTATAATTAGCTCCATTTATTATTCCAATCCATTGAATTATCAAGAATACCCGCTTGTTCTCTTACATTATCTCTTGGCTCGTCTTAATTAAAGTGAAAGAGAAAAAGAAAAGTTATAATATAACCGCGCAAGGTTAATAAGCCTGCATTGTTAAAAAAAAAGGGAGGAAAAAAATAAGTCATATCTCAAGGGTACTCTTGCTTTGCAAATTGGTGCGTAAAAATTCCGCGCGTCGCTATATAGCCCGCGTGCACAAGCGCTGGTACCATCTAATTTCCAGCCGCGCATGTATATGTATACATATAGTAACGCACGTGCTCTTCTCGCTCGACTCTGTCCCGAGGGCGAGCGTTCGTTTCAAGCCGGAAGGACAATCACAACTTCATCTAACTTTGGAATCGTTTGGCCGGCCGTTATTTGCCGTGTGTCCCAGCGGTCGAATATCGCAAATAGTAAAATCACACGCGAGCGAGAAGGGGAGGAGAGCGCGCCCGACAAATTGAGAATCTCCCTCCCAGGAGATCCACGCGCCAGCTGACCTACATTCTCAAGTCGCCCGGCTCATCTCCCTTATTGGCAGCTACTCCCGTATATATCGGCTGCAGCCTATACCCCCCTGCTTTGCCTCCTCACCCGTGCACGTTTTCGCCTCAAAGCTGACCACGTGCGTCCTCCTCCACTTCGAGCCTATCGCTCGCTCTTTTCGACGCGCAAGGCCCCTTTATCTTGCGTCACTGCATCCTCCCCCCCCCCCCAGATCGACGTCTTAATTCTTCCGGCTAACGTTTTGTTATACCTGTAGGCTATTGCAAAGTTATCTCTCGAGCTCCGCAGTCAATAGCAATATTCAACATCGACGTACATCCCTGTCTCGCAATCTCTTTCAGAAGAACAAATTTGTCCTTTCCGTTGCACCTGTTCTATTATACTCTCTTCTTATTTGGAAAAAAAGCTCATTTTGTTCGTGTCTTTCAAACTATTTCAAGCTTTTTCCCTCCGACATCCAGAGCCGAACTATATAGAACGTGAATTCTCATTTCGAAAAAAGTTTAATATCTCTTTTGTAATTTGACAATAAAGAAATAACAATGATAATGAATTTATTAAGAAATCGAACATTATAAAAAGATTTTTCTAAAGTCGAGCTATAAAAATAAGAAAAATTCGAGCAGCGTGTGTCCGCGGCAGAAAATAAAATACTTCATCGAGAGAGTACATTGAAAGAAAAATAGCGAGGGGGTGGAATAAAATAGGATGGATGCGAAGGGGGAGGAGGTGGCGAGCTACTTCAGAGCGGAGGAGAAAGAGTAGCCAATGAAAAGTCGGAAAAACGCTGGGAGAGCCGCGTCGGCAGGCGTGTCCTTGAAATTCGCCTCGATTACATCGGACTTTTGCCCGAGAGTATTTTGCAAACGGCTCTATTAAAGTCGGCGTTATATGCGAGGGTTATCGAAAGTCGGAATATAACGCTTATAGGGGAAAGGGAGCAATAGCTCCGGCATATAGCCGCGTAGATTAAGTAGCGCATTATAGCTTAGAGCGCGTGCGGACACGTAACGAACTGGCCAGTGGATTCCTCCACCTCCTCGTATTCGTTTTCTCATTCCTCCTTCAGCTTTAGCTGTCTGGAAGACGGACAAGGCCTCGGTCGCGCTTAAGTTGCGCGGCTCTCTCTCTCTCTTGTTACGTAAACGAGCGGGGGCCGACGCGCATCATCGGCACGGCCATCTAATCGGCCGCAAGTTTCCGCGAGCGTCTGCACTTTTTACTCGAGGAGTCCGAGCGTCCGCTTATCACTGCTGCGGGAACGTGCGCGCGTGCCAGCGGCGGATCGGTTTAATCCGTATAGAGCGTCGAGGGCGCCGGCTCGGCTGGCTCGTTGCCGGCGCCGCCGACGCTCTTGCCCTTCGCTTTTTTCTCCCGCTGCGGGCCGCGGAGTAAGAGAGCTGACGCCGCGCCGAGCGGCTTTGATAACTTTCTCTCTCTCTCTCTCTCGGCTTTTGTCGAGACACTCGGGCCGCGCAGAAGCTTCGCATCGATTGCATAGTGCCCCGGCTAGTAGCGACTCAAAGTACTGGCCGCACATATATAACTAGCGCGTATATATCTGTATATACCTACACACATTGAGAGCTGCTCACTCTCTCTTTTTCTCGACATATATCTCTATCTCGAGTCTTTTACCGCTGCAAGTTTATTTTCGCGGCGAGAGAGCAGCCGTCAGTCGCGCGCGGAGACCGCTCCGGAGAACGCCGCCGACGCCGACGCGCGCATCCGAGCTTTTATCTCTTCCGGGGGCTGTACACGCTGCGCTAACTAGTTACTTGTCGCTTATTACATTTTCGTTTCGCTCGCCGGGCCAGCTCGACGGACGGCACCGAGCGCGGCGATTCACTTGCCGACCGCGTGCGCGTTCTCTTCGCTGCCAACTTGCGGCCAACAACCGATCGCACGATCTCACTCGACTATACGCTCCGATTTGCTTCGCTAATTTCATACAAACTCTCGTTGCCTATACTCTCACGACAACTTTTGCCCCGACTGTCGCAAACTCTATTGCAACCGCAGACGGATTCTCCGCTTTTCACTGGTAATTCAGTATTTTAACGCGCGTTTATTTCCCTTTTTTTCATCTATTCTGATATTTTTTATTCAAATCACTTTTTTCCTCTAAAAATAATCCCGATAAGAATACAGGTTTATGAATAAAATCAATCTTTTTCTTTATTAATACACCGTTTATATTTGTATTTTAAAGTTTATACGGAAATGCGCCGGGACAAAATATTGATTATTTGCTTATTACAATAGATTCCTAAATTTAACGTTCATTCTCTCGTCTCGAGAAGGGTATAAACTTGCAGCGTCAATGAAAAGATTTCTATTTTTAATTTTTTGCTCGTTATTAATCGTACCTTTAAATCGATAGCTTCATTAAAATAACAATATTATTCGTTTAATCGGAAAAGTTGCAAGTTAAAAATGTTTAATAATATGCGTTGTCGTTTCTAAACAGGCCTCGCTCGATTGTTAGACCTTCATTTGAAAACGAGTTATCGCAAGAAAACAAGGCAAATGTTGTCTAATTTTGCTGGGAACAACTTGGGCGCAGTTGTAAATAATGGATGAATCCTACCGACATCAGTTCAATGTAGCAATCAAAAAAATTCTGCAAATGCGTCGACTCAAAGAGTAAGCAACAAATTTTCTTTAATTATAATTAATTTATATATACAATTACTCTCATTGTAACTTTCAATTATTTCCATAAGTGTCATATTATGCTAGTGAGTTTTTATTTTCTGGTGTTTCGATATTTGGAAATAATACATGTATAAATAAAAAATAAGAAAACGTAATAACGATAATTTAATTGAAGCATGTTTTGATATTTGTTAATTTAATGATGGATAATAATAATAATACGTGTAACACCATGGAATGACAATGAATGTATTTGTTATGTGTATAGCGCGGTGTTATGAGTCTATTTGCGTTTTTGTTTAATACTAGCAAATACATTTACATATCGTATTCTTTCGTAGATAATGCATTTCAAAAGGTTATCTTAGGCTTGAGGATTTTATCATGTTATGCAGCTTGCAACATACTAATTTGGTGGTAAGGAGAAAATTAGTAAGCAGTGCGCTGAATTTTTTTGAATCTCGTAATGCCACGACAGTTACATTTCCTATGTGCACTTTAGCTTCTTCTTCTATTCTACCACGAAATATGCACGATACATTAGCAACAGTTTCTTTTGTTTTTTCTCAAACTTATTTATGGTATGAAAATTTGAACATTTTATTCAACAATAACAAAGCAATAACAAACTAATACAATTACGAATACGAACTAAAACTGTAAGCTGTCACGAGGTAAAGCAGACGGTGGATAGATATATCGATTTTAAAGTTTCGCTAAAGTATTTAAAAAAAAGAGAGCTTTAAGCTTTCGTAATTTTATTGGTTGCGTAATCATTGACGACACTGAAAAATCACTGAAAACGTAAGAAAATTTACAGTAATCCTGTTACATTGACTCCCTCACTATATTAAGTTTAATGAAATTGGACACAGTGTATTGCATAAAGCGTTTTGTAAGCGTTGGATGTGTAGTCGATACATGTTTTTTTAATATTAAATTTAAAAACACTCATTAGCTATTATAATATTAGACATATATGCTTTTGTCTGCTCTATTGATAAGATTATAATTTTTTTTTAACAAAATCACACTTTTTGATTGGTTTTGCAACCATTATTTTCATCTATAGTTTGTAATAAATCTTAAAAAATACACTATCCTTGAATTTGAATACGAGCACATAATATCAATGAGTAAAACAAAAAAAGAACCGAAGAATCGCTTTTCAAGCACCACACGAATCAATAACGCGTATGATATTTGAAAAATGAAAAAAAGTAATAACTGGCGCACTTGTCACGTACATAAGTACGCGCTTCCCGCGTTTTGCCAATGAGTATTAAGCAATAGCAGCAGCAGCAGCAGTAGTATATCAGGCGAGCTTATCGGAGTAGAGAAGTGGAGCGGGGGAAAGGCAGGGCAAAGAGGTGCATCTCAAATTCGAGAAGAATGCAATAACGACTGGCGAGTCAGGCGAGCATAATCGTCACGCGACTCGTGCTAAACCGCGAGAGATGTACTTCCGAGTGGTGCTCGGGATATTACAGAAAATGCTGAGTCTCTGGGCTGTTATTGCTTTAGTACACTCTGGTACACATATAACACTGCCAATCGAGTGCAGTATAGCTGTACACATGGACTAATTATTATTTTATCGCCTGGTCATGGCGTGGCGCGTCTCTCTCGTTATTCGCAGGGTAAAATGGATGAACCCGCGGGCGTGCACGAACGAGGCCTACGTGCCGACGTTCGTGGAGCACCTGGCGAACGTGGTGACCCACGGCATCTGGATCCTGCCGGCGCTCCTCGGCGCCCTGGAGCTCATCGAGCGCGCCAGCACCTGGCCCAAGCTGCTTTCCGCCCTTATCTACGGCACCTCGCTGCTTCTCCTCTTCACCGTCTCTACCGTCTTCCACAGCATCCACTATTGCTTTCACAAAGGGTGCGTCGTCTCTCGTCCCCCTTCTTCACCTATCTACACTTTCCTTTTTGTTTTCTTTTTTTTTTAATTTTTTTTATTACTTTACGTCAATTACATTCGACGGAATAATTATCTGTCTATAAGCGCGAGCGCGTCAAGAGCTTTCGAGTGCCTCGTTAACTCGGTCTCACTAGCGGTAATCAAATCGAGTTTTTTCTTGCCTGGCACTAAAACAACAAATTTATTAATTCATTACTGGCATTATTTTGCCACTATGCTAATCCTTTAGTTTTTACACTTTAACGTAAGTTTTTTTTTCTTCAAAGTTTATCTTTTTTTTAAATCTTACGCTTCGTCCGCTTTAAAATACACGCATTAGACTCTGTTTATTATGACAACAATTAAAAAAAAACAATTGCAAGCGTTTACAAGCAAAGCAGCTAAAATTTTTTAATTAATAAATTGAAGAAGAAATATTTGTTCAAAAGTAATGCCTGCTTCCTTCTTACACTGCCGCTCTAAAGTCGTGCCGAGCGTCGAGAGTCAATTGAGGTAATTGTTTGCACAGGCACTTGACGAATTTGAAGGACATATTGCACCGATGCGATCGCGCGATGATCTACGTCTTCATAGCGGCCACCTACTTTCCCTGGTTGAACCACGAGCCCTTCCAAGGTGACGTACTCCTACCGACCATGAGGATTCTCATTTGGATCATGGCAGCCGTTGGGATTCTCTATCAACAAATCTTCCACGAGAGATACAAGTGGCTGGAAACGACTTTTTACGTGATCATGGGCATTGGACCCAGTGTTGCGATCGTAGGCATTGTGAGTCAGATGCGCTTGCTTATTTTTTGTCGTTCCCAATTGTACTATTTCCGCAATTTTCTTAACGCATTTCTAACTTAATTTAACAGAACGAGTACGACAACATTGCGGAATTGAAACTGGGCGGCCTGGCCTACCTGGTCGGCATAGTGTTTTTCAAATCGGACGGCCGCATCCCGTGCGCCCACGCGATCTGGCACCTGTTCGTGGCGTTGGGCGCGGGCTTCCATTACCACGCGATCCTGCAGCACCTCTACCCGGACTCGAGCGCGCCGATGCTCAGCTCGGGCCAGCGGCTGCTCGGGCTCTTCGCCAACGCTCCGGCTGTCGAGACCCATTCCGAATTTTAGGCGTCGCAGCACCAACAGCCGGCGGCCCCCTTCTTCTTCCCCCCCAAGATGCCAAAGCTAACTGATCTGCCAGAGCTTACGGACTCGGCAAGACAATCCATCGATTATCATCCACCTATATATACCTTCCAATAATTTTCAAGTGATAATGTTTTATTACCTCAACAAGACCGTGCCCTTCTTTGTTGCTACCTTTGTTGTACCACCTTATATCGTCGTTAGGTTTTTTTTTTATTTTTTATGACAATTTATCATTGACCACCTCTTTCGGGTTTTAGAATGATATATTATAGATTATGATCTTTTAGATAATTTTTAATGCATCGTAAGACTGAAAATTTTTCATACAAGTTCGAAGTGCAATAGAAATGCTTCCATCATTTCAAGAGTTATACATATATTTCTTGATTTCTTTTATTCTGAACAACGAGACCGCGCTCTAGCAGATCGATATACTCTAGGAAAATTATGTAGATGCTTTTAAAGGCCGGCTAAATCCTGCTCCGTCGATTGGTCAATTTTAGAACTTTTGAGCCAAGTATTTTTGTATGTTGATGTTAACCAGACAAAAAACCAGCTTGAATTATGACATTGTCGTTAAGCAGGATATTTTAAACAATGCAACTAGAAACGAAAAAATATTGCACGAAACGATAGTTTCATGTTGTTTTTATTATGTCTATAAAATCAGGAATTGATGCTATTTCAGACGGAACTGGATTCTCAAATGCCGTGCAAAATAGCTATGCTATAGTAATTTTTAAGAATTAAATTTGAAAATCAAATGAAAGTGTACAAATAACATGAAGTTTCAAATGGAAATCAAAACATAAATTATTAGCGTATAAATAATTATTTCTATATTGTAAATATGTTGGATCTATAAAAAAAAACTAGACGTTTCATGTGGAAAATTACTTTTAGAATTTTCATTTAAGAGTAAAGTAGTATTATTTGAAAATTCGGCGTACTATTTAACTTTTTTACATTTGGATTTTTTAACTTTTATTGGAAATTTAAAAAATAAAATAATTATAAATTTATTTTTTTTAGAATAAAAAAGTTTTATATGTAAAATTGTGTACAGAACTAACTAGATTAAAAAGAAAAATAAATTACTAGTGTGATATCACGATGTTAAAATAATTTAAGATTTCTTAAATGTGTACATACCATTTACAATAATAAAATTAAATTGATTTTTTTAAAACTAAATGGAAGGGAATGTTACTTTATTTTAAATTAATGCTGATATTTTGAGCAAGTTCTTTTTTTTTTATTTTTAAATTTCAAGGTTTATTAATTATATTTTCTTGAATAATCTCCCATTAATTAAAACTTTATAAGAAAAATTGGTACCGTTTTTTTTAATATCGTATAATAATTATAAAAACAAAACAGGGATTCAATTTTATGAAAAAATAAAAAAATTATGATGATACTACGATTTTGTGTATTTAGATTCCATAAATATTTTCTCCATGGCGTAACAGATTGCGTAGCAATTCAAACTGGCATTTACTGTTGAATTTTGTAATAATACGTTTTAATATTTTATTGTAACATTTCGTAATCAGAAAATAACGATTTTATTATTTTTAAACAAATGTAATTTTTGAATGTTATGACACATAAAAAAAATTTCGTCAAATATTTGAAATAAAATAAAGAAACAATATGAAGTCAGTATCTAAAAATTTTATATCTTATTAAATACTAATAATTGTTGGAAATTATTAAAATTGGAACTAAAAAGATTATTTTGAATGTAAACTCATTTGCGCAAAATGCTTACGTGGATTAAACTGGAAAAACTCAGTTCACTATCAATAATAAACAATTATGAAATTTTAAGTGTAGCAATGTCAGCAAAACGGTACTTTTGAAATAATCTTTTTAAAAAGAAACTTATCATTATTTATAAATTGTTTAAAAAACTATTAGTTCGGCTTATTTATGACGCTGTTGTACAAAGAAGTGTAATAAAATTAAAAAGTTATTTATGTGTAAGATACATTATAAATAGTAATTTACTGAAAAATATAAAAAACCTTGAGATATATTATGTAAAAATAACAAATTTATGTAACGCAATAAAAACTTATTCTATATATGAAATATCATTTTTATAAATGCTTAATTTTGTTCAAATTATTAAATAGTACTTAATTTTTTTTTCATATACGTGTGACCTTTTTGCCCCTCAATTAAACGTATTTTAGTATATGGAGATTCGCGCAATGTTTCAGTGGATGCTTGGATCAATTTATCATTTGGATGGATGTTACATGAATAAATTTTACAAAAACAATATTGAATACGTAAACAATATATTGTAAATCGTAATATGCAGAAAAATACAAGATATTTGAGATTATTTTATGTATAAATAAAAAGCCATATTTTACGCAGTAAAAACTAATTCTAGATAATATATATTATTTACAAACAACTTATATTTCTTCAATGGATGAAACAATAGTTACATTAGGCCTGTGAATTTTAAAATTCTCTAAGCCTTCTTTGGTAACAGAAGTACCAGTAACATCAAGATATTCCAGATTTGGACCATTTATAGCAAAGTGCAGCAATGTTCGATCTGTTACTGCAGTGTAATTTCTGCAACATTTAATAAAAGTAGTTATTATTCATAATATTTCATAAATTGGTATATTTTGAAACTATCTACTAATAGCTTTTATTTACCTTACAACTAATTTTTTTAAATTAGGATTAGTTGAAGTACGAATTCTTCCTATTAGTAATGGTCCTTCATCTTGATTACGAACAATTTCGTGATTTAAACCTAAAGTACATATAGATCTGTCAGAAACTTGACATCTATCTGTATTATTTACAAAATTAACAAATAAATGATTAAGATCATTTTCATTAACAATCTGTAAGAATAAAATTTAATTATTAATTTGTAACAACAATTTTGATTTTAAAAAATAATGAGTTACTAACAGCTATGTGATTATCTTGGTACACAACTGCTGGTTCACGAACGTGTAGCTGAACATATAAAACTTCTCTTTGTTGAGGATTTTCATTGGGCTGCTGCTGTTGCTGTTGTTGTTGTTGCTGCTGCTGCTGTTGTTGCTGAGTTGTTTCAGAACTTGGGCATTCTAAATATATTTCAGACAATGTTGATGTGTGACTAAAGCTGCTAACTACACTGTCTCCAACAAAAGTATCCCTTAAATCTATCATCTTACAAAAAATTTATAAAAATGAATATCACTTTATACATATTTATGTACATAATTAGATTATCATAACAAAAGCTAAATACCTTTAATGACTTTAAGCCATATCTGCAGGCAAGACTAGCATATGCTATATCTTCATTTAAACCATGACAAGAATTTAGTCTTACTTCTCTCAATTGTGGTATTTTACTAATAGCCATAAATGAATGAGATTTAAGCCAGTCACAGTTAGTAAGTATTAAAGTCTAAAATTGTATAAATCATTAGAACTATAAAATATTACAAAATAATCATTAATAGAGTATGTAAAATTATAATAGCTTACTGTCAAGTTAGGCATATGACTATCTATCTTACAAAGATAAGATTTATTTATAACATGATTTAATTTTAAAATTTGACAACCTTCCAAAGACAACTTTTCAAGTGTTTTAGGAAAATTTGTTATTTGAATCTAAAAAAATAAAATTTAATATAATTTAATTGTCTTTAATAATTATAATTTTATTTTTAAAAATTCAATATTACTTCATCTCTTGAAATGCAATATTCTTCAAGAATAAAGTCTTGAAGCTGTTTGCATTTTTCACTTAAAATATTTAAGAAATTCAGTTGGAGTTTTGGAAGCTCATTTTTCCTGTTATTTCCACGCAAAGCCACCAACTTTGTGACTGGTTGCATAAATTTGACAAATTGTTTTAATTCTTCATAAGATAAGTACTGATCACGCAAATCTAAACTTTTCCACAAGGTTCTATCATGACACAAATCACTTAATCGCGAACAACATCTGAGGAAAAAACCATTATGTGAAAATTTAGAAAATGAATTTCTAAAATTATTTAAAGCTATATAAAATGTTAAAGACTTACAAATGCAAAGACATCAAATCAAATGATGATAAATACTTAAAAATTTGAAGTAAAACATCATCGGACAGGTGCAATAAACTATAGTCATAATCTTTCTCTTGATGAGCGAATTTGAAACGTTTTGAGTCAGAATGAGAAATCTGTGTATCACAAGGCTGAGGAGATGCACTATTAGCACGTTTCATTGTGATGTTTGATTAAAAATTTTCGATACTGTTGAACGTTTTGTACAAGGAGATTGTGATTGAATACTGAAGAAATAATGGAGATGCGGGCTATCAGGAATTCCACAACATTTCTTTACTCCAATATTCTATACTAGAGCACTAGAGACATAGTTTTTTTATGAGAATTGACTACAACGTTTGGGTTACTTGCGTGGTTGACAGTAGCGTGAATCCATGAATTATACCATTTTTATCAATGTCGCTATTTAATTTTAGAGATGTCAACAAACCTGTAGGGGAAAAAGAGAAGAAAACAAAATTACTAATACCTTCTCTACTCGCACATATGTGTTAGTCACACACATCAACGATATTGCTGCTAATTAGTGTGTAGGCGCTTTGCCTAAGCTACTTTCTGCGTGTCTTCCAACTGAAGCTGGCAACGCTTGGTCAGTGATACAAACCTTAAAAAATAAATATATGACAAGATTCGTCTGCCCGTCGGTATCGGCAACTCGTATTTGTAATTATTATATTTATCTGTGGATTGCAATATTCTTTAAAGTTTTATTCAAATAATTTATTTATCACTTATAGTTTATTGAATTTGCTTTGATATGCAACAATTTGTCACGAATACCGTAAATAATAATATTTTTTTAAAAACGAAGCCGAGATTGGCCGGCTTGACATTGATGGTACTTTATATACGACTTTTTTAGGCCGAGAGAAAGGAACGGAGAAGAAAAATATATCTATATATAGAGATCGGAGCGCCAGGAGAGCAGCCAGCAGCAACCAACCTGGCGCAGCAGCAGCGCAAAGATCTCCTTCCCCCGCATCCGCCCCCGCCCCCCACCAGCCCTGCTGCTGTTAAGCTGTCAAGGCTCTGACGTTTTATTCCCTATACAAGACGTTCCTACGCGAACGAGTTACCGGGGGAACGGGCATATTCAGCTAGTAGTCACGCAGGGAGAATCCAGAAGGCTATTTCTCAGCTCGCAAGCTCGCAACTCTGCGAAGCTGAGAGCCCGCAGGCTCTCCGAGACAAGATGAAGATAAACCTAACCCCCGCGGGCCTGTTTGGGAAGCACTGACTCACGGACGACTGACGCCGCGGCGGCGGGCGGCGGACCGCAGGGAAAGTCGAAGTTACAAGCAGGAGCAGCAGCAGCGGTCGCTAGCAGAACGACATTTGCACGTTCCGGAAAAGGAGCTCCGCTGCATATTGCATCCCTCCTCGTCTGAATAGCAGCCCCGCAGCAGCAGCCGCCAAACTCGTGGCAATCATGAAATCGGGCAGTGCTAACGAACACCGGGGCTCCGTCCTCCTCAAGCCCGAGGAGAACGAGCAGGTTTATCGGCTGATCGGCAACCGCTGCCAGGTAAGCTCCTCTCTCTCTCTCCTATCTATCTCTCTCTGCCGAGCTTATCATTCTCTTGGAAACAAGCGCCGTTTAAGCTGGAAAACCTTGCATACTCCGTGCCCGCTCGCCAATTATTTTACATATGCCAAGCACTGTGCGTCTGCAAAGTTTCTATGCGGCACTTGTTTCTGAGATCATGGGCTGACGTGAGCCGCGCGAATGTTTTCCCAATCGGCCACGCTGATTTCACTAACTCGTCGTCGTTTCAAGTTTTGCTTTATAAACTTTACATTTGAGGAAAAAAGTTTCAATGACCAATATGTTGTTGAAGATTTTTTTTTTTCGTGTTTTTAGAGTAGTTAGTATCAATAAATTCACCATGATGAGTCATAAGATATATTATTTATCTGTGAACTTGAATCATAGATATTGCATTTGTCTTTTTAACTCACATCTGATATAATTTATGTTTGTTAATCTTAAATTATAAATTTTCAGTGCCTTGCTGCAGGTGTAATCCAATTATATTTGACAGAGCCTCCAAAACACAATGAATGGATTAAAAAGAATACTGGCGTGATCACTTTAATTCGGGATACTCCAAAACGTAGTTATTTTCTAAGGCTGTATTGCATTCAAAGAAAAGCAATGTTGTGGGAACACGAAGTTTATAATTCAATAGATTATAAAGCTCCACTAAATTATTTTCATACTTTTGAAGCTGAAGACTGTATGGCAGCATTTAATTTTGCCAATGAAACAGAGGCCATTGTTTTAAGGTAATTTAAACTTTGGGTTTTAAATAAAAATAATCTTTTATATTTTTTCAAATGTAAATTCTAGAAATAATTCATTTTCTTCTATCTTTAGGAATATTCTCCTTGAAAAATTGAATGCAAGACTCAAGCGTAGAAATGAAAAACATTCAAAAGTGGAAATTGAAAACCAAAGAGGAGTCACACTTCCTCGTAAAAACCAGAGTATAAGTACTCCTTCTTTAGGACTCACGCCAAATATTCCTAATAATTTTTCTAATGGTACATCCATGTCAATTAATGTCAATCGAAGTATGACTAATATTTCTGTTGGCAAAAGTAAAAAGAAAAAGAAAAATCAAGAAGATAAAAAAAAATTAACTGCAAATGATATTGGTTCACCATTTGATTTCAGGTTTGTAAAATACATTCAATTATTACAGTTGTAAACATAACATTAATAAATATCATTATTATTTCAGACATCTTGAACATGTTGGACCTGACATGAATAATTGCAGAACTGTAGGTCCAGTATTAAAAGCATTTTTTGATAAAGTAGGAGTATCAGAAGATCACTTAAAACATAAGGAAACACGTGAATTTATATATGATTTTATTGAAAATTATGGAGGGATGAATGCCGTTAAACAAGAAATATTACCTTCCTCTACAGCATCAGTAAATGTACAACAAGAAGTGCCAAAATCTCAGCCAAAATTAGAACCTCCACCACCAGTTCCAGCTAGATCATCACAAGTTAGTTGGAAAATATTTCTTCACACTTTTAATACATTGATACTTAAGACATTTTAACAATAATCTGATTGTTGTTTTTTTAGAGTCATCAACGAAAAGCTCCACCTTTGCCACCAACTCAAATGCAAAGTCAGATTCCTCCAACACCTCCAAATGCACCTGTGGTGCATAGATCACTTCCATCAAGGCCACCTCCTCCAGCTGCAACTCCAGCACCCTCCTTACCACCTCCACCTCCACCACCTCCTATGCCACAAGAACCACCTGCAAAAGTTGTAATAAATGCTCCACCTCCACCACCATTGCCAACTCTGATTGATAATCAAGGGGACATAGATAATGGTAATAGTGGTAATGAGAATAAATTAACTCCAGATCCTAGGTCTATGCTTATGGAATCTATAAGAAGTGGAATTTCTTTGAAGGTAAACATTAATTATAATTTTACGATTTATATAGAAAATTATAAACAATTTTCTTATTTAAATCATTTATGTCTAACAGAAAGTGACTAAGGATGAAACGAAATCACCAACTACATCAGATGCAAGAAGTACTCTTTTAGATGAGATACGTCAAGGAATTACATTAAAACCTGTCGCAACTGAACCAAGACCTAATAGTGCTACGCCTAATTTAGCTGCAGGAGGATTAGCTGCGGCACTAACCAGAGCGTTAGCTGAAAGGTCAAAAGTAATGTACAGTGAAAGTGAAGATTCGAGTGACTTTAGTGATAACGACGACGAATGGGACGATTAGTATTTTGTTAATGGTATGCATTTCTACAAATACTTTGAAAATCTCCTTTTAATTTAATAATTTATTTATTGATAAATTTATTTATTTTAGATTTAATGGATCATGATGCGTACGGATTTGAAAAAAGTATCTCCTTGCACATTGGAGTACCTACTTCAGTACCACAAAACGAAATGGTTGTTGTAAAAATAAGACTCATATTGATGTCGATAGTAATTTTCAAGTTATTACCAATTCTAATAAGTATTATTTATGCTGTTATTCTAATCGCTAGAGTAAGATTTTCGTTTTTGTACATGATCTTTTTGGTTTACTATGTACTAAAATAATTTTTGTTCTGTACATTTTATATGTATATTGATATATAAGTATGAAAAAGGTAGACAAATTTTTACTAGCTTCTCATACATAATTGAAATTGAAATTTACAAAATGGAGTATTCAAATTTATGAACAAAATGCATTGCAAACTAACGTAAAGATAACTTTTGAAATTTTATTTATTAACAGTTAAAAACTATCTCCTTGATCTAAAATTTTTACGAACAAAAATAACAAGCTCTTTATAATATTTTTCCTGTCAGTGCCTAAACTTTTTCCCAAATTATTTTTTTTTTTTATTGCGCACAAGAATGCGTATAATTATGTTAATGCATATTAATAAATCCTAAAGGCATCTTGCATAAGAATGACCATTGTTATATTAATAACGTTATCTTGTCGACAAAGAATCCTTAAATATAAATCGTTAACAAGAATTTAGATGGAAAATTGTTAGTTAATAATGTTAAAAAATTGGCCAAAAAATCATTGTATACTGGAGGAAGACGTAAAGCGCACTTCGTTTTAACATATTCTTTTCATTTCGGGAGTATGTTACATCTGTATTAAATTGTAAGTAATTAAGCGAGACGATCGACTAGTCTTTTAAGTTCGTCACTAAATGCCAAGTATCCATTAAATTTTGAAATTACGAACTTGTAAAAAAACATAGTATACATAGTTTTCATATTAAATTAATATTATTTGTTATATGTATAATACATTAATTTTATTAATTTTACTAGTTTAATATTAATAATAATGATAATGATTATAATAATAATAATAATGATAATAATAAAAAAGGTTTTGACTTTAATTTTACTTACAATGTATTTTTTTCATATTATACATACAAAAGTGGAAATTTTGATTTTCATTAAGAAAAAAAATTACACATATACCATAAAAGTGGGTAAGGTATTTGAAGTTTCAAATATATGTGGAATTATATCTATTTTACTATTTAATGACTACAATATATTACACAGTATGTTTTAATCTTTGGTCTTATAATAATTTACACCAACATGTAAATTTATTAATTCTATTCTTTTTCACTTCTTTTATTTTAAAGATTCTATTGATTGTTAAACGGTAATCATAATAAATTTTTAGAAAACAAATTTTTGAAAGTAAAAATATTACTTTCAAAATTTTTTATACTTTTTGATGTTGTTTAACCGTTTAATAATCAAAATGAATCTTTTAACAGTCGCGTCTACAAATTTGGAAATATACAACGTAAAATAGGATAGACAATACGTGAATAGAATAGCCTTGAATTATCATTAAAGTAAAGCATTTTCATTGTGTTTTCGTAACGCAGGGAACATGATACCGTTTTTCTTGCATCCTTTTTATGGAATGCAATTGAAAAATTGAATACTTCAATGTTCGTAATTATTTCATTTGCTAATTCTTCTCAGCTATTATAAATCATTCTTTTCTTAATTATTTTAAATTGGAAATATTAATTACATCACTACGCAGTTCTATCTGTACACTTAAATCTAAAAGAAAACACCGATAATTGCATAAAAAATTTAAAGCTTAATTAGAACAAAAAAATAGACTCATAAAAATACACTACCAATTTTGGAAATAAAAAATAATATACGATTTGTAAATCGCGACACTTTTGTATATCTTAGCAAAGTCTGTGGACACTTATAGTAACATGTACTTGCACTCAACTCTTGATGAGGTTTATACTACACGCGAGTTAAGTCAATCACTAATGTTTAATAAAAAAAAAGTAGTCAAGGGCTTAAAATAAAATGTATCTTCCACAAACATCGTAGATTTTGAGAAAAATACTTATTATGTATACACTTACTGTATATGTCATATATGCCATACACTTTTCATTTCGATATCGTTGCTAAAATTAAACGATATTTGTAATTTGTGAATCCATTATCTTATGTATTATCATTCACACTAGTTATAGTGTAATACAAGTGCAGACATACACTCCAATATACACAAATGTAAGTGAAAAAGTTATGGCAAATCTAAATTTTCTTAATCAACGTTTGAGATGCGATTTTCAAAGTTTTATTTTAATTTGTTGCAATTTGTAATAGTAATAATTGTAAAAAATTATTTTTCTCATGTGGTGTTATTTGTTACATTCAATATAAGTAATCATGATATTATGATTTCTTGCAATTTGAATCGAATTCTAATTGATTTATAAATGTACATTGGTTTGGCATCTCTTTGGACTTTTCATGTACCAAAAAAATGTAAATAATATTGTATGTATTAAAAGTTCGATTTTACCTTAAAACTTGAAATTTCTGATTTACAAAAATAAATAGAAATTACTTTAAAATAAAATGCAAAATAGTGGAGCGTAAATTTACGCTTTGCGTACTGGAAAAATATATTACAACATATTACAGCACCAGCTATAACTTGAGTTTTTAGTTTTATAAACCAAAAACTGTTTATCATAATATATAATAATGCTCAATTGTTTAGACCAAAATCTTTACAAAGTTGATTAAACTAAAGATAAACTTTCACTTTACAACTTCTGTTTAAAAATTTTTTATTAAAATAATTTTTATATTGAATATTTCTGCTGTAAAAATGTACAATTGTTATTTGCATTAAGATTATGGTTTAAACAATTTGCATTGTTTCCATGCTAATTTGTGAAGCAATATTTGTTTTTAGTATTTGGTAAAACATTCGTTTTAGTTTTTAGGTAATGTCAATTCATCTTGGTTTATAACACGCGTTTATAATACAGATTTTTTAAAATATATTACTCTTTTATATGTATAGAATTCCCTTAAGACACTAAAAATCGACAATTCATGATTTTCTTATCTTTATGTTGAAGTTATGCATTCTTTTCTTAATAAGAAGTAATCGGATACAAATCTTTTTCTCTAGAAATAAAAAATATTTTAAATCTAGGTATAGTATTTTCGACGTTTCTTGATATACTAAAAAATCATACAATAATTTTTTTTCCAAACTAAATTTATAAGCATAAAAAAAATTTCAATATTCAATTGCAAAAAATACTGATTATAAAATATAAATTATATATTTAAAACTATATAAAATTTTTATAAGACCAGAATTTTTCTAATGATTAGTGGATTTAATAGATTTTTTTAATAATTAAACCTAACGATTAAAATTTTTTTGCTTTCAGCTATGATATATTTAAATATAAAATATCTGAATTAATAAATTGATATACTATTATATAGTATAATCTTAAAGTATCACGCAATTCACCCCTTTTTTGCCAATGTTTCACTATATACTCTTTTCTGTTTAATTTTTTTTTAGTCAATTATGTAACTATATCACGACTTGTGTGGAAAAGTCTTTACTCCATTTTTATATTTTGGAAGATAATATGAGATAAAAATAAAAATTAAAAAAAAACAAACAAACAAAACAAGTAAAAATAACGAAAGCACTATACCAGAGATTTAGAGCCCAGAATTGCGAAATCCCGAAGCGTGCCCACGTTCCTCGAGCCCTTAAACGACAACGATCTTGTGATTGTTACCATTGGGCAAGAGGACGTAATAGACACGCTTCCCCTTATCTCATTGAAACTGTGTGACATTGCCCTGATAATGATTACTGGTGAAAGCATCTCCCTGCTGTTGCTGAGGTTCGGTCCGCTCAACAACACCCTGAATCTCGATAACTGAACCGTTCACGGAGTGCGAATTGCCGTTACTCATACTGGCCGTAGTTATGTCTCGTGTAACAGTCAGCTCGTTTGTTGAATTGGGCTGCTGTACCTGAGTCGTCTGCTGCTGCTGCTGTTGTTGCTGTTGTTGTTGCTGTTGCTGCTGTTGTTGAGCATTGTTGTTTTGCGAGTTAGCAGAGCTGCCGCTGCCTTTGGACCGATGCCTAAGTTTGTGCGTGGTTAGGTACTGCTTGACAGAAAATGCTTTACTACAGATGTCACATTTGTAGGGCAGCGGATCTTGAACGCAATTGACACCATCGACAACAAGAGGTGCGTGAGTAGTCAGATGCATAAGGTAATAATGTTTTACAACAAACGACTTGCCACAGTTTTCACAAATGTAAGGACCTGACATGCCGTGTGTTTTACGATGTTTATGTAAATTATCCTTTCGCGAGAAGCTCTTGCCACACACTTCGCAGTCATGCATTTTTTGGCCGGTATGGGAAACAAGATGACGAACTAGATGTTCTTTTCTACTGAAAGCTTTAGCACAAGAGGGACAAACGTAAGGTCTCTCCCCAGTATGTAATTTGCGATGTTGAAATAGATGTTCTTTTCGCTTAAACGGTTTGTTGCAAACCTCGCAGCTAAAAGGACTGTTATTAGAATTATTGGTACTACTATTGCTGTTGTTGCTACCACCACCAGCTGTACCGCTATCCCCGATGCCATTTACTTGGATCTCTTCTTTAACAATACTTATTTCGTTTACCTGCTGCTGTTTGGAAAATTAATTTCATTATTACATATTGTTACATTAGAATCTAAATAATAATCAATAAATATCGTAAAGTAAATATTATAAAACATACCTCATTAAGTAGCGCAGCTGTACAATCATGCTCATTCATTTGGTTGACCGAGATAAATGTTTTACCACAATCCCGACAAACAACCTGTCTCTGTGTGCTTTGCGAGATTGCCTGTGGGTTCACCGTAACTAAAGGCGCCTGCTGTTCAGGAGCAGTGCGAATTCTAAGGAACTCGGAAATATGGCTGATAGAGTTGCGAGATATGGCTTCTTCGGTTGTCTTAACAAAGTCTTTGAGTTCTTTAGCATCATCACGCGTCACTTGTGTTGTCAATGGGTCTTTAAAGCCCAGGCTTAAAAAGACCTCTGGTGTCGCTTGAACTGTCGTGAAAGTCTGCTGATTTTGCTGAGTCACAATCACAGCTTCATTTTTTTGTGGATCAGCCTGCAAATTTTGCTCGTTTACATCGTCAGTTTTGTGTATGATATTGCTGCGATGCACTTCCACCTGTTGTGGTTGTGGCTCTTGCACAGTTGTGACATGAATATGCTGAGGTTGTTGTTTTTCTATATGGTGCAGGTGTCTCTGTTTCTCAAACTGTTCGCGCTGTTGCTGTCTTTGCAGCTGCTGCAGTTGTTGAGTTATTTGTGTTTGATTTTGTTCTTGATTTACTTGAGCTTGCTGTTGACTCACTTGACTAGCTTGAGTTGATGGCTGCTGAGATAACTGTCTTAATGTTTGTACTGTTTGCAACTGCTGCTGGGCTATTTGATTTTGGCTCTGTATTTGGTTTTGCACTTGTATTTGAGGGGATTGAGTCTGTTGTTGAGGCTGTGGTTGAGACTGCTGTTGCTGCTGCTCCACAATTTGATTTTGTGTTTGATTTTGTTGTGATATTTGCTGGGAAGTTTGTTGTTGATAACTATAATGAGTTTCAGCTGTTGCTTCTACTACAGCTGCTGCAACATTACCAGACTGCATCTAAAATAAAAATGTAAATTATTGACATATTATAAATATAAATTCATTGTAAATAAATTGTTTAAAAATAATTTGTATAGCCAACCTGCATTGCACATTTATATTGTTGAACTCTAGCTTGGACTCCACTTATAATTTGTAGATTTGAAGCATTAATGTTACTGACAAGTACTGGCTGAGCTTGAGATTGTGTTTGATCTGTTATAATCTGAGCAGTTGTACTTGCAGGGACTATTTTTTCTACCTCGGTACTTAAAGGATCTACTTCTTCAACTGGAGTTTCTTCTGCATTTAATATTTTTTCATCCTTTATAGTAGTTTTAACGTAAACTTTTCCTTCTTTTAAAAAGTCTTCTGAAAATCTTAATGATGTGAAATATGATTCCAACATGCTTTCTGCATTTACAACAGATTCTCTAAACTCAATGTAGCCTTCTAGCTTTTTTACGCAGTCAAGACAAACTGTTTTTGGTAACGAATCTTCTTCCAATACCTGAAAAATCCAAGAGGCATAAGAGATTAAGATAAAATTAAAAATAAACCAGATAATCATAAAATGCATAACAGATTGAAAAACAAAAAATAAGTGGGCGATGAGAAAAGAAAAACATCAACAAAAAACCGAGATGGTGGCGGCGGCAACTGAAAGGCGGTCTTTTGACGAATAGTATAGAAACGGGAAAATAAACTTGAAACAGCTGACCTGCACAGGTAAGTAGGACTGTATCTTCGTTTGAAGCTGTCGCCTGCGACCATCCTCGAGGAAGATGTTGAGCTTCGCTCCCTCGCTGCTCGTACAGAGCCGGCAGAGCTCATAGTAGTTGACGCGTCGATAGCCCGACATCCTGAGCTCGTTAGCTTAGGCTGGCGGTAGGGATGACGGTAGCGGCTCCGGCAGGGTAACTTGGAGCCACAGGCAGTTGGACCACCTCACTGCACAGGGAGGTGGGCCTCGTCGAGGTGGAGCCGGGTTAACCGGCTGAAAAGCGTAGTAGGCCGAGAAAACAATACCGGTGCCCGGTATGTGTGAGGGGAAGGAGCGCGCGCGCGCCAACGGCGTCACGAAAACAACACAAGCCCCCGTTAGAAAGAGGCCCGGAGCAAGGAGAGCCCGAGAGCGCGGCGTGGGAGGATCGCTGGGGCTGAGCGATTAGGCCCTGCGTCTCGGGGGCGCCTCCTCGAGCCGCATCCTTCGGCGTTTCCGCGATGAGCAGTAAACACTGCCGCTGCCTGCTGGCACTGCGCTCGGCCCGGTTACGCACGTGCTGCGTATGCTCCTCCAGCAACGGCTGGGTACCCGAGTGCTTCGGGGGCGGCTGCTCAGCGACCACGGCAGCGGCGCGTCTCGATAAGCCTCGACGTCGACGCCGACGGTGATAACCTGCAACAGCACCGACTCGCAGCCATTTGCAATCTGCACTCTCTCGCGCGCGCCTCTCTCTCTTTCTCTTTCTCACTCCTACTCACTCTTCCTTTTCACATTTGTACGTGCGCTCTCTCGCTTCTTGTGTATTGGTATATATGTATATATCGAGCAATACAAATGTGTAAGTGTGCGTCATGCGTGTGCGCTTGGTCGCGTCGAGTGAACGACTCCCCCGCCCCCCGACCCCGCGCGCGAGGCCCCTTTTACGGGTGCGGGCCGCGCGGGGGCGGAGACACGTAAAAACAGAGAAGAGGGGGGAGGCAATCTGCGTGTTATTTAATGCTTTTGTGTCTCGACTTTTGGCATATCGAGAGTACGCCAGGCGCGCCTTTTTTATCGGAGCTAAGTATACGTAATCCGATCCGAGAGCTAAACAAAATTAATGTAAATGATCCGTACAGTTTATAAGCTTCACATTCCAACGGTCAGTTTGCATCAGACTTTTTAATCAGGTATCAAACTAAAATTAAGATTAAAAGGTTTAAAAATCGTCAAAGATACAGCGTTTTAATTTATAGAGCAGCCAAATAAAAACAAATTTGAAATTGTAAAAGAAAATAATTAATCATTACTGAAAACAAAATTTTATGCTTGGTTTTTTAAAAATTGTGCGGGTGTACCGGGACGCCATCACGTTACATAGTTTCAAGATGGCCGCCGCGTGTTCTTGTTTATAACTTATGTTCACTCTTGAAATAATTTAAAAAAACTTGTAATTGTTGACTGTTACTTATTAATTTTTTTGTTGTAAAAAGTAGAAAAAATTTAGAAATATTTTAAAATAATGCCCAATTCTCAAACATCCAAATTTCAAGAAGGTACAAGCATTATCTTCTTTATAACCTCGAAAAATATTTCAATAATCGATAAAAATAATAACAAACTTTGAATTTTCAGGTGAACGCGTTTTGTGTTTTCACGGGCCTCTAATTTATGAAGCCAAGTGTTTGAAAACAAATATTAAAGAAAAACAAGTTAAATATCTTATACACTATGCTGGATGGAACAAAAAGTAAGGTTATTTGTTTACATTATTTCGTATTAAATTTTGCATCAAATATTTACTGTGTACTTTTATGTTATACAGCTGGGATGAATGGGTTCCAGAAAGTCGTGTTTTAAAGTATAATGAAGTTAATGTTCAACGTCAAAAGGATGTCCAAAGAGCTCATGCCGCTCAACAGATAGCTCAAAAAGGAAAAAAATCAAGTGTCCTTTCTAAAGTTAGTTTAAAAAATCGAGACATTAAAGACAAAGATTCAGAAAGTAGATCAAGCACACCAACCCAATCAAGCGATAAAGCTAGCAACAGATATCAAAAAAATAGTGGATCCATAACACCAACTTCTAATGATTCATCATCAGATGTACCACGCAGAAAACGCAGGTATATTAATTTTTTTTATAATAGATTAATACTTTGAATTAAAGAATCATATATATTTATAATTTTAGTCGAATTGACCCAACTGTGGAAACAGAAGAGCAATTCTTATCAAAAGTTGAAATAAAAGTTAAAATTCCTGATGAATTGAAACCTTGGCTTGTTGATGATTGGGATGCTATAAGTAGACAAAGAAAATTAATTATTCTACCTGCAAGACATACAGTTGACAAAATTTTGGATGATTATACTAAATTCAAAACATCAAGTAAAACTAATACTCCAAATAAGTAGGTTCTAATTTTATAATAACATTATTGTTCATGAAGTAAATTAATGCACACATACACATTTATTTATTTAAATTAATGTAATATAACTTTTATAGAGAAAATGCTGTCTTAGAAGTTACAAGAGGCCTTCGAGAGTATTTTAATGTAATGCTTGGAACACAGCTTTTGTATCGCTGGGAAAGGCAGCAATATGGAGATATTATAAATGAAAAACCAAACACCCCTGCTAGCCAAATATATGGAGCTTTCCATTTATTAAGATTATTTGGTATGTAAGAAAATTGTAATGATTTTAAAAAAATTATTTTAACGACCTCAATTTATTATTAAAATTTTTAGTAAAACTTGGTAGTATGTTATCGTATACTCCATTGGATGAGAAAAGTATACAATTACTACTTACACACATACACGATTTTTTAAGGTTTCTACATAAAAATAGTAGTGACTATTTTAGCCTTCAAGATTTTGGTGCTGCACCTCCAGAATATCATCGAAAGTGCACTTAAATATATTAAAAATATATTTTTTAAGTAGGTTTTATTATGTAATAAATTTTAGAATTTTATTATTAATGACATGTTGTAAATAAGTTATTAAATTTTTGTCAAATAAAATTGTTTTTTCACTGAAATTGTTATTAATTTTTTTAAAAAAAGTACATGTTCTTTTTTTTTAATCAAAAATAGAAAACAAAATTTGGTTTGACCAATTTTTCGCGCCAAAATATTGATTTTATAATCCATGATGACATCAGCTGATGTGAAACCTAACCTTTGAATTGAAAGTTTGTTTTTTTTCTAGCCTCCAGGTGTAAACAACGAAATTAATTTCAATTTTATTAAATAAGAATTCTTCCTCATTAATTTATAATTAGAAGTGATAAGTTAAAATGGCAGGTTCTGCTCTGAGACGTTTGATGGCCGAATATAAGCGTAAAATCAATGGGTTACATACCTTTAATAAATGTAAATATTTACGATTCACTGAAACATTTTGTACATTCTGAATTACAGAATTGACAGTAAATCCACCTGAAGGTATACTAGCTGGTCCAGTGAATGAAGAAAATTTTTTTGAATGGGAGGCGCTAATCACGTACGTATTATTCATCTCTAGCGAAATATAAACAATGTGAAAAAAACATTTGTTTTTTTAATTAATTGTAGAGGACCAGAAGGAACTTGTTTTGAAGGAGGTGTTTTTCCTGCTAAATTAACTTTTCCACCAGATTATCCTCTGAGTCCTCCAAAAATGCAATTTACTTGTGAAATTTTTCATCCAAACAGTAAGTTTTACAGTTGTAATTAGTAATTTTTACACAACTTAAATTTTTAATTATATTATTTTGTTGGCTAGTTTATTCTGATGGAAGAGTATGTATTAGTATTTTGCATGCACCTGGTGACGATCCAATGGGATATGAAAGCAGTGCAGAGAGATGGAGTCCAGTACAAAGTGTTGAAAAAATTTTATTAAGTGTAGTGAGTATGTTAGCAGAACCAAATGATGAAAGTGGTGCAAATGTAGATGCTGCTAAGATGTGGAGAGAAGATAGATCAGAATTTGAAAAGATTGCACAAAAATTAGTACGTAAGACTCTAGGCATTCCAGTATAAAGATTGGAAAGTTACGCATGCTAATTTCAAATTATTGAAAGTTATTTGTTAACATTGTACTTTTTAAACTGCGGTAAATGAATGTAATTATTTATTACAAAATAAAAACAATATTTTTATAATGTTTGATTTAAAATCTATCAAATTAGTTCTAAAACTGTTTTTCTAATAAAATAAAGTTTTTTTATTTTGTATGTTCTGTTGTATATAAATTTCATTGGAAAAGACAATTGAAAAAAGATTTTATCAAAAATGTTTATTAAATTTTTTTATTGTAAATATCCCAAAAAGAAATTGTACCATCTTTACTACCAACTGCCATTAGAAGTTTATTATCATAAGTCCTTACTCCTTTAATAGAATAGATTACATCATGGACAGTACTTTTGTGTTGATCAAGAACTGCTAATGCTTTACATGATTTGTATGAATATACTCTAACACAATTATCCCAACTTCCAGCAACAAATATTTTAGCATCATCTCTGATTTTAATAACTGATATTCCAGAATTTATCAAAGGTATAACTTGTTTTTGCTTTAGCTGATGTTCAGTCGATAATGTAAATATCTAAAATAATCAAATTATTATTAACAATATATTTAACATTATTGAATAAAAAAAATGTAGTACCCTTAGTTCCTTGCCAGGACCGCCAATAATACCACTCATTGCTGAATTATGAAAATCCATAGCCATAGGACTAGCTTCAACTTCCATGGATGATACAACATTTTTATTTCTTATATCCCATAGAAGTAATTTTCCAACATCATAAGCAGCAAGTATATAGTTAGAATCATCTATACATGGTTTGATTGCCATAACATTCCCAAGATTTTCAGATTTCTTAAGACAGATTGGATCTAATGTTAATTCAGTTTTAAATGTTTTCAAAGAAAGTAATCCAATTAGGGAATCCTTAAGTGGTGTAAAAAGTGTCTTTTCAGATGATTTTTGACATCTATAGAAAATTTTTATTCATTTAAATATATGTATTATGTATATTAAACATTTAAGATGACTAAAAATAATTAGCTTACCTACAAAAACCAAAATAGTCTGTCTCTATGGTTTTAATCATACTCCAATTGGAATCTGAAATTTGCCATAAGTTAAAGGCTCCACCTTTCTTTTGACTGACAAGGCAATCATTGTCAAAATTCAAAGATAAGCAAGAACCTGTACCCTCAAGTACTTTGACTTGTCTATTTGTCTGTAAATATGATAATAATAATAAAAGAGATAAATTTTAAGATAAATTAGAAAACACTTGAAGTGACTCAGTTTTTACCTCTAAATTCCAAATATTTATCGTGCCACTTTCAGTTCCAGCATAAATATATTCAACATTAGGCGATAGATGGAAAATTAAACTGTGGATAGGATCTGCGCTGGCTCTCATTACATAAACAGGTTCTGGTGGACTACTATAATGATCCATTATGTCTATATTGTACTCCCACTTGTTAGGAAGACTGTTACAACAGTGATATAACAAACACAAGGGCCGTTGCAGATCAACCCATTAGATCAGGATACCTTTAAAAATAATTGATTGTTTGCATAAATAAATGTTCACAACTCAAATTGTTTTCATGCATTAATAGTTTGAATATAGATTGTTTTAATTAAAAAGAGGTGTATATACTATGTACGGCTTAATAAATTACCATGTAAGAAAAACAGCATTTAAACTGATGAAGTATGATTTGAAATGAAAGAAATCTTTAAAAGAAGAAACCATAACTTTCTATCTAATAAGTCCTTTGTTTGTAAACGTACTTATTTACCATTTTATATACGATTGTAGCTTGCTGTAGTCGATTTATTTTTCCGGTTCGCGACTTCACGTTGACGACTATAATATCAGCCGAGCGTTGCAGACGCGCTTCATCAACCCCCCTCTCTTTTGCCGCCGCGCCGGCTGCTGCCGCAGCCGCGTTGTGGAACGTAAACATACAGACCACGCGCGCGCATATTATACACAAATACATATATCACACGTATTTGTGGAAATTAATTATTTTCTTTAAATTCAATTTAATAGTAATTGTTGAACCGTTTTAATTGTCTTATTGTTGATTATTTGGAATACTGAATTTCAGTTAATTACCCCCGCCGTCATTATGTGCACATCACAATTCGCAATATCTGTGTGTTCGTATATGAAGTTAAAATGAGATACGGCCGCTGTCGCCGCAAGTGTGCGCAATGACGATTCATGTGGTACAAACGAAAATAGGGTAATAGGCCCAGCGCAGACATATGGAAAGCAAATCGGTCGTCGAGAGATCAAAAGCAGGAAGTACACTCTTTCCCCTTCCTACATCTCTTTTCCTCCTTCTTTTTTTGCCGCCTCTTTCTCCTCTTTTGTTAACCCAGCAAGCAAAAGCGTCGAACTCCAATTTTGAAGAGAAAAAGTTAAATAAAAAAAATCCTTGCAATCATTCATTTTCGAAAAAGACAGAGGAAAAGAGAGAGAATTTAAGCCTACTCTTTTGCTCCAAAGCAACACATTTCTGCGGCTGATGTTTCATCTTTTTCCTATTAATTGCGCATCTCTTTTTTTGCGCGCAGCTTACGTAAAGGCATTTTTCTTTTGAATTTCATATACACGTTTCTCTTTAAACAAACTTTCTGTCTTTTTCTCTATAAACGAAATGATCTTAGAGGCCAGATGGATTTTTTGCTGGAGCTGCGGTGCTTGGTGGAAATTCGAGCCTAGTCGCGGCGGGAAAAGTGAGAGCGCAGTATAAAGTCGGCTTATCGCGACGACCAAAAACTGCGCGCCTGCTGAGATGCGGGGATCGTAGGGGGCGGAAGGAACGACGAGGATTGACTGGTAAGCGCGGTGTGATGCGGCGGAGGGTGCGCGGATTGAGGAAGGCCGAGAGGAAGCGACGGTGGGGGCGGCGGGTGCGGAGGTAGGTAGAGAGATAGAGAGAGGTGTCTAGGTGGGGCGGGCGGGCGGCACTGGGGGAGGGAGGGCGGTGGGTTGGAAAGCGGCGGAGGGGAGGGGGAGAGGCAGACAAAAAAGCCGGCCGCTGCTACCGCCACCACCAGCGCTTTGCCGTCGTCTCGCCGCCGCGAGCAGCGTCGTCGTCGTCGTCACTGCAGCCGCTGCACGATGAAGCGAAATGACACGCACTCCGGCATCACTCGGCGCCCGTCCACGCCGCTACTCAGACCTCGGAATCGTCACGTCTCATCGGCCTCGTGATTCCATCCTGTGAAACTCTCGCTCTTCTCGCTCTCTATCACTCTGTTGCCCAGACGAGGCTCGAGTGCGCGCCGCTATCACCGCACGGATCACTAGTCGGGGGCACTAGCTCCTGTAGTTATTATTTACTCCCGGCCAACGGCTCAGCAAGTGAGTGTCTGCTTTTTATTTAATCTTATCCTTCCGATACGGCAAACAAAAAAATCCAAAAAAAACTCTACGACCTTATTTACATACATCATCCTTATTCGTCTTAAACTGATTATCATTCGAATAAAAAATGCAATTCTACGCCTCAGTTATCTTTCCTTAGAAAAGTAAACTCGGTTCACTTTCTAAGGAAAGTCAGCTGAGGTTTGTGGTTTCCAGTAAATTTATAAGATTTCGTTTTGCGTTCAAATCGATCGTTCATCGTGTTATTTAAATATTATCAGTCTCGCTTATCGGAAAAATTTAATATGACTTAAAAATTGTTTACTTGTATTGCGTCGTAATCAGTTCGAACGATAACTCTTTTTGTAGTAAACTTATCTTCACTAAACATTATTGGCATTGCAAAATCTAAAACAGTGATTCAACAAAGTTAACCTCCTATGAAATCTTATAAATAAGCATTTTTAAATTTCAATCCTTGATAAATTTTAATTTTGAATTTATAAAGAATCAGGAAATATGGATGAGATAAAACAAAAATAAAAAGATTTTCGCGTGACCTTATCGAAAATACGTAAAATTCTTTGAAAAATCTCAGATTAGTAGAAGCAGAGCGTAGGTAGCTAAAAAATCGACTCCATCCATACATCCATTTAAATTGGGTAGAACCAACCGATCAAACATTTTTCCGCATATTCCATACGGACTGCTGTTGTTGCTTTATTTCGATGATAAAGCAAAAAAAGAAAACCAGTTTGTCTAAAATGTGCGTAATAAATTGACGAAAGAGGGATGTCAAATGTAATGACAGGTTTAAGGAGGAGGGGAAAAGGTCAGCTGGAAAAGCGATGTCGCGGCTGGCAGTTGATTGGGGACCAATCAGTGTCGTCGAGGCAATCGAAGCAGCAGCAGCCGCCACTGTCGATCGCGACAAAGAACTAGCGATTTCAATTAAGGTAGTTGTCTCGTAAAACCTTTTTTTTTTTCATTGAAAGTTCTCTTCTATTCAGAAAATCACAAAGGTAGAGTTTTTTAAAGATCTGCTAATATGTCATATGGTAAATATAATCCTGTGACTTTCTTATTCTCGACACGTCGGGACTTGACAAGGTCGCACAGTGTTTACACATTTCGTATACACGAGACACACATTTTATATGTATTAAATATACTCTCGCAGTTATCCATCAATTGGGCTTGTGAAGCAACCGCATTGTTATTTTTGCGAAAAAGGCCTTTATGACAACTGTTGAGACAACTACCTCGTAACGACCCTCGGATTGTCGGTTCTCGATTTTTAGTATAAACTGCCATTTGATAATTCGTCAGTGGGGGTCCAAACTACAAACGAATTTTCTGCCGTTTTCTCGGTATATCGCGCTAACGCACCCTTGCTTTCCGAGGCACGAGAAGCGCCGTTGTCGTCCAACTTTCCGTCGAGAGCGAGCTTTTGCTTCTTTGTCACGTATCTCTAAGCTATAGGCGGCTCTGCGCGGGGTCACGTCGACGACTCGCGCTAAATTCAATTGTACAACTCTGCTGATTAGGCTTAGCGGCTCTCGCTAGGCTTTTCAATTGGCTGCTCCAGCTCTCAGGTAGAATGATCAATAGATAGCGAGGGAGAAGCGGAAAAAGAGAGAGAACGGCAATAAGGATGAAAAGCTGCGCTTGTGCTCTGGGCATATTAGCCAATCGACACATCTGCTTTCAGCGATTTCGTTCTCGTATACCACGCGATTCGTTCAGCCTGCGCGATCCTGCTCGTCCTCCTACTTCGGTCGTTTGCATATTTATCAGAGAGACTTAACAAGCTGCTTTCTCCTCATTAGCATGGGTTCGTCGACGAGTTTCTTGTGGGGCTCGGGCAATGACAACGTCGTCGACCCTGCCACTGGATTAACGGGCAGGCAGAAAAAGCTCGTGCAGAACACGTGGGCCATCGTTAAGAAGGACCCCGTTGCCAATGGTGTCGCCATCATGACTGCGTAAGTTTTTCAATTATGTTTGTATCTTTAAGATATTACCCTACGCATGGCACTTTACACCTTTGCCCAATTGACAATGTCAATTCTCTCATTTGTTTCCATAATCGCTCTATGATTATACTTACGGCGCTGCGTAAATCTACGCTCCGTCATGTGAGCTCGACGCTAGGGAATGCCGTTTTAACATTACGAGCGCGCATTATCTAGAATTGCTATTCAGCGAGTTAAACTCGATACCCCTATCGGTTTATCATCGTCATCGCTTCCAGATTTTAGTTTTTAAAAATCATATGCTATTTTTGCAAAGTTATTGCGATAAGGTCAAATATTATGCACAGAGATGAAAGCTCGCATCGTCAACTATACTTCTCATACTGTTTGCGTAGCTTTTTCAAGAAGCACCCGGAGTACCAGCTGCTGTTCGAATCGTTCAAAACGGTGCCGCTGGACGAGCTGGCGAGCAACAAAAAATTCCAAGCCCACTGCCTGAATATCGTGACGACGCTGGGCAGCGCGATCGACTCATTGAACGACCCGGCCCTACTCGAGGCCACTCTCGTCGGCATTGGCAATCGGCATCACAAGCGCGGCTCGACCAAGCAACAGTTTCTCGTAAGTATACAAGGCACTTATACTCGTTCGTTTCTTTTTACCCATATTTTATCCGTTGAACAAAATATTCCTGCTGCATTTCGAAATTCAACACTAAGCCATGTCTGACTTGAGCTTTTGAATTCCAATGAACCGATATAATCCTCTTCTTTATATTCAGTTTGCTTGGGTACAACTTTACTCGAGTATATTGGCTCGCGTTAGTAAGAAAATTTCAAGTAAATTGAATACGCAGAGATTTTAAAGGCTCGATTGCACAGAAAAGAACAGTTTTTAAAATTCTACTCAATTGATAGCTGGTAATGGTTAATCTTTTAGTCCGGACAGAAATAATAAAGAGCAAAAAGGTAAAAGAAGGGCGAGCGGAGCGGAAGAAAGAGAGAGAAAGGGGTGCAATTTCGGAAAGCTCGAAAATCGAGAGAAGAGGAAAAGCAGGATCAGAGTGTGCAACGAGCGAGAGAGAAAGAGTGATAGAATGGTAGAGTGAGTGAGAGAGGGCGCGTTGATTAATATTTCATTGTCGTACGTGTGCCAATTGTGCTCGAAGTCAATAGCAGGGATTCGAGTCGCGCGAGCGCGCTCTCTCAATTTAAAGTGCGGCCACTCATTAAATTACTCCGCCTAGAAGATCACCTCTGATTTGGACTCGTTCTATTTTCTTGAGCCCCCCGCCTTCCTCAACCAGCGCTCCGACAACACACCAGCGGCACCTCCATCCTCCGGCTCCTCCTCTTCCTTGGTATAACTATACCGCTACTGCTGCATCCGGAATGCGATCTAACGCGACGTCGATTGTATTATTCATAGGCGCGCGAGCAAGCGCTTCAAGCTCTCTTGCATTATATCGTAGATTCGTGTGCTGACGACTTAATTAGTATACCTCCAACTTAATTATTACCCTCGCGTATATATTATGCGCTTCAAGCTCTCTTTTTGCACTTGAAAGTGCCATGACCGAATCATATACATGCATAGACATCTGTTGCCTTGCGCGCTTGTAAAGCTACTACATTTATTCATTATTTACATTTGTTAAATATCTAATAGTGCATTTCTAACTCGACTGTTTTCGACATTTGCTTTCAGGATCTAAAAGAGGTGATACTCGAGGTGCTGCGACAGAGGCTCGGCGCAAAATTCACAGCCGAGACCTCCGAGGCTTGGAGTAAAACAATCGACGCGGCTTACGCTGGCATATTCCAAGCATTCTCCACGTAATGTTGGCTGACTCTCGTACTGCTTTTCGTCGCTCCGACTCCCTCGCAATACTCTACGTGCAAATACTTAAAATCCTTCGTTTTGCTCACATTTCGTTTTTGTTGCCTTGTGAATCCCCTATTTTCTTATACCAATTGTCTATTTTCGTTAGAGACTGATGAACGTTTGGTTTATTTCAAATAAGCCCAACTGCCTCGTCCTCTTTAATCTCTCTAACTACCATGTAAATAACAATATCGACTCCCTTTTCAAAGTCACACTGAATGAAATACTCGGCTTTTTCTATATCAATAGAGCTTCCCCCGGAAAGCATAACGTTTAACTGTTATTGTACATAATTCTCTATACATTAATCCGATATAGCTTAGACTCTTTTGAAGAGTCGATAAAAATAAGGTTCAATTAAATTTTCTAATAATTTCAATAGTCTCGCTCTGAAAGAGTTTAAAAAAAACTACGTATTAAGCTGTAGCTGACGTAATTCGCAGGCAGATGATTCTACGATACGTGTAATTTTCCGTTTTTTCATTTTAACCGCTACGTAAAGCACTTGAAAAAGTGCAGCCTACATCGTCGGAACGAAGAAGAAATACGTAGTTAGCGTCGTTATGATGGATGATTGTTATTGATTTTTTGCACAGTGAAACGATTATTAACGCGTGTAAATAAGCGGCAATGTGAAAATTTTGAAATTTAGCTGCTGCAGCGGATAGAAAATAAAAGCGGAGAGAAAAGAAAGCGCAAGGAGCGAATGGAGGGCAGGCGGCTGGTACATTCGCGAGTGCACTTTACTGGTGCCGACAGAGCAGTAGCTGCTGGAGCAGCAGCAGGGCCGGCCTTGTTTTGTTCCGTGCAAGCACGAGGATTCCAGCGGAATACTGGTAGGTCGACTGCTCCGCGCGCGAGCGATCGATAAAATCGTGCGGCTGCATAGAGCGAGAGCGAGAGAGAGAGAGAGAAAGCGAGCCCAGCTGAAAACACCTTCTTCTCTCCGGCTTATTCGCGGCTCGCTTTTATTTCGCCCCTGCGTCTCTATTCTCTCTCTTTCTCTCTCGTCGCGCTGGACTTTTGTCACGCCACCCCCTCCCTCGCTCCTCTTTGTTTTTATCCATATACCATGCGCGACACTACTGCCGGACTGACTGAGCAACAGGGATATATACAAACGCGCGCGATCCACCTATATAATGCAACAGACGACAAAGCACTCGTTGCTTCTCTTTCTCTCCCTTACTCTCAGTGGCACACAGACATCCACACAGCCACACCGATACGCACATGCACACACTCTCGCCCTCCCTCTCTCTTTCTCTAATTCTCTTTGGAATTGGAATTTCGAAGGCTCGTCGGTCGGAGAGTGGAGAGCTTTCAGTCGTCCATCTCGAAATCAGCATATATACATACAATAAAGACTTTTCCTTATCGTGCACATGCGCATATCGTAAAGTGGCCATTCGAATTCGACATTTTCCTCTTCCATCTGGATTTCGAAATTACTCCGTTGTACTGTGATATCTATATCGGTTCATCATTTATTTTTTCTTACTTTTATAGAGACATTTTGAAAAATCTGCAAGATTAATCCGAAGAGCAAAGAATAAAAAATGCCAATGAAATGTTATATGTATATAAATAATTTGCTTTATTTTTCTAGAGTACAAAAAAAAATCGGAAATATTGCGAGCTTACGTAAGCGTTACATATCCAGTTTACATATTACAATGAGTATATATATATTTAAAGTTCGTCTTCGCTTTACGATACAGACTGCGTTCTAACGTTATACATTACTTTTCTTCCATTCGAAAAGGAGTAAATTTGATTTGTAATATGCATACTAGATAATCTGTCATAAATTATGATAATAGCAATAATAACGTTGATTAACAATCATAATCACGAGGCTCATAATGAGAACGACGATGATTATATATATATATAAATATATATAAATATAAGATAAAAAAAATATTTAGCACAATGTTACTTTAAAAACATTACTGTAAACATTTCCACATTATTTGTAACTGTTGTAATTAAATAATAAATTCAACATTTATTTTTTTAACAATCTTTTTTGTGTACTGTTGAATTGAACGATTTTTAATAAACTTTATTCTAATGAAAGCAAGAATTTCCAAAATTTCATTTAAAAAGCTCCGAAACTCATCCACCCTCCCCCCCCCATCCACGTCAAATATACAGTCAGCTGGGTCATATTGTTCTTTTTCGAATTTTCCAGTTAGTCTCGAGCGCTCTATATAGGTACGTTGAAGCATTAGTTGGCCGACTTGAAATACTTGAAACTTTGCTAGTCTGCGTGGGGCGCGCGGTCTTGTCATTCTCGAGCTGGGGCTTGATGCGAGACGGAGAGCACACACAGAGTAGCAGAGAGCCGCGCGCATACTCATACAGTGCTCCAACATAGCTCTATGTAAATTCGGAGCTGCATAAGGCGAATTGGAATCGGCGCGCATTTCAAAGAGACCCGATGTACGTTAGGCGTTCAGGAGGAGCGGGGGCTTTCAATCACATTATATAGATTAGAACTTGGAGCATCCGGAGCTTTCGCGCTATGCTGATAAAGCTCGGAACTGGTACTGGAGAAATTCTTCTTGCCTCTGCCGGCCAATCGGTATTTCTATAGCATCTGGGCCTGCAAGCTCGTCTGTCCTAATCTAGGGCGTTTCTCATTAATCACATTACTTTTCTAGGAAACTTTTGAATTTGCTTGGAATTTTTCACGGTATCGAGATTCAATAATGAACTAGTTACTTTTTCTTTATCATTTTTTTTTGCTGCTCTTTACATTTGCTGTACTACTCGAGCAACGTGCATTACATTCAAGAGTCATCATTGATATTCAACGAGTCGAACAGCCTATTGATACATTTTAATTTGTTGTCACTTGCCGGTGCTTTACCGCACTCCTTCTTTTTCTTCTTCTTCCGGAACAACTTGAATCTTCGTCGTTTCGGCTTATCTGTAATTAAATTTAAAACACGCGCTCGTCTCGGTGTACTCGGACTAGGCTCTATATGGGAGAGGGTATGGATAAGAGAAGGACGAACCATTTTCCGAGGCTGCATTGCACTGGCAGGATTGGCAGCCAGGGCACTCGTATTGTAGAATGCAGACGATTTTGCGGCGAAGCTCTCTAAGCTCAGCTTCGTTGTACTTTGGCCCATCGGCCTGTTTGCAGCCCAATATCTTCTTTCGCGCCGTTTTCAGTGGCTTGATCAGTTTTTTCTTCGTAAAATCGACGAATTGCTGCTTGCACTTCTGCAACTGCTGCTGGCGCTGCGGCAGCAGGCACTCGCTCTCGCAGCCCGACAACGCCGGCTCTTCCACGCAGCAGTCCGTACTCTCCGAGCAGCAGGTACACACTCCCGACACTTCCAGCGTCTCTGTGTTCGCATTCACATCTGGGGGACTTTGAAAAGATTCCACGGAAATATGGGGATTTTTTGTTTTACTTTCTTCTCGATTTTTGTTTTTGTTTACCAATAAAAAGGCGCTGCCCGCTTCTGCTGCTCTTCCCAGCATTTCCAAATGTACGCGAAAAGTAGGCAGACAGCTATTATCCCAGCCAAGTATATGATGACAGTGGTAAAAACACCACTGGAACTGTCGTCGCAATTATTCCTAATCGTATTATGCCTTAGCTTGTGCCGAGATCTTCTAACTGCAACTTCATCGTTACTGCAATGTTATCATAAATCTTAGCCTGCGATATTTTTACGATTTTTGTAATTATTCCGAAATTACGTAAAATAAGTAAAAAAAAGTTTATGTTCCGAACAAAAAATTCTAAAGCTATTATTGCGCTTACTTTACTTCCGTTGACTCACTTCATTATTATTTCGTAGTCTGACTCTCTGATGCCAATAGAGATATTTGCAGTGCATCACACCCGACGTAAAACGCGCCGTTGAAAAAATCCAATAACTATTAAACTATAAACAACTACAGTTTTTAAGAAGCGAAAAAGTGAGCATTTTTTTCAAATGTGATAAAAGTATCAAAAGAAAATGAAAAAAAAAAGTAAAATAACCGAAGCCAATGAGAAAATGATAAAGGACTTATCTTACGGGTTTGGCAAGTAGTCGAAGGAGACAGGACGACGTTTCGCTTTCTTCCTACGGCCTCGAGATTTTACAAATCGTCGCTCCCTCACAAGAATCGGCCCATCGGTCGTCAATCCGTCGGGACGCCTCGTGCGCAGCCACTCGTTCGCTTTGTAAAACTCCTTGCGAGCCTCGTCGAGTCGGTGCATCATACGATCCTCGTTAGCATCGAGAGCTTTCAGCGGCTCGGAGGCAGCCGGAGCGCTATCGAGCGGCGCTTTCTTCTCACCTGCCGGCGGCTGGCAGTCGAGGCAGGCCACGGGGGACCGGGCGTCCATCCCCGAGCGCCCCGGCAAATGCAATTTCCGCGACAGCTGTCCGACTTTTTCCTTCTTCTCTTCCTCCTCATCCTCGTCATCCTCCTCTTTCTCCTGCTGTTCTCTCTCGGTACGCCGCCACTTTTTCCTCGCTGTGCCGGCTCTCTGGAAATGAGAAGCGCACCCCGGGCTAATGAGCTTTTACTTTTCTTTTCCGAGGCTGCTCAGCTCTTTTTTCACGGCCTCTGCACAGGCATTTTACAATTTTCTTTTTTAATTACTCCTTATCTTCGTAACGCTTGATTTGAAAGCCTATTCGCTATATCTACTTGTTCCCTCGTTTTCTTTGCTCTGCTGATGTTCATTCATTTTTAAATTAAGAAAATAGCCAGTGCTTTATGTTTTGGCCGAGAGTGTATCGCTCGAATAGACACTGTACGGTTGTCGCGCGGTCATCAACTCAATTACGTTTCTTTCATGTTTACATATGAATATACCTATATTAACGCCTTTTAGTGTCGGATAATGGCCTTACAAGTTATCTAATAACCGTACGTAAGAATAGCGACTTTATTGAGTCACACGGTCGTAATCGCGCCTTTGCATTGTTATTGCAGATTAATTGGCCGACTGAGAAGCTTATGCGATAAACTCAATGAAATATTAAATGTTACAAATATTACGAGGTTAGCAATGAAAAGAGGAATTTACATAAGTCCGGTAACGAGGTTAGCAATTGAAAGAGCCATTAACGTACCTCGAGTAATAATAATAAAATTGTGAAGATGTAAAAATTACTGATAATTTTCATGCTGCAGAGGCATTAAAATACTGCGTTGACCTTGAAAATATATGAACATTTTTAAATCTCGTAGACACGTGAATGAGCTACTAATAGCACTTGGCAACTCGCTTGAATAGAGTCAATAATAACAAATAAGCAATACTATAACAAATTGAAAAATAAATCTTAATGAATAATATGTATCATTCGGAAATCAAAGTTTTTTTTTTAGTTCATCCATTAATAAAAGCTTTTTATTTCTTCTTGCCTGTGGATCTTATGCTTCATAATTAATTCGAAAGATAAAAAAAAAATATGATAGATGGGATGAGAAAAAAACGAAAGCATCAGCAACAAGCAACTATTAATTTAGTATTCTAAGGTCACGAGCAATAATCAAACCGATTAATCTACACTCGATAATCGTGTTAAGCTCGAACCGTTGGAAGCGAAAGTAGAAATTGAGATCTGATGGTAGATGCAATTTTAAAGTTGTGTTGGAACAAGAAAAGTATGTCGAAGAGATGATCGACAGCCGGCATTTCTTCTTCGGCGATGATTCATCTCTAGTTATTTTATTTTTGTTTTTTTAAGACGCATTTCAAGATGAAACAAGTTTTCGGAATTTTAAACGCTTTCAAATAATAGTCATAGTTTGTTCGTTGTGCTTGTTGTTTGTAAATAGATAGTAACATAAAAATTTCTCGGCTTTGATGTAAGTTATACAATACAGTCGTAAAGTATTTTATCCGGCATCTAACGTAAAAACAGTCGCTCTCCTCGGCTCAAGCTGCTGATGTTGGCAAGCTGACGTTTACGCGTTATTTCTTTGTTTTCAGTTTGGAATTTGATGGTGCGACGCCGCAACGATGAACTAGGTCGTCAGCGGTTATCCATTTAATTGTTAAAAAGTAACAATAGTAGCTGTGTTAATTTGTGGCTTAAACCGGACAAGACACGATGAGAGAGGCCGGATAAACTTTATTTGTCTTAAAAACAGTCCGGAAAAAAATGTCGAACGCGCACGATAGGGGGCAAATCTTGAAAATCGCAAGGAGCTGTGCTGGTGCAACGGGGAAAGGTTATAATTGTTGTCGATGCGTCGGCTTTTCCTAAAATCAGCTCGATGTTCGTTGGAGTAGCAGCAAACACTCGGCTAGCTCAGCGAGGACATTGTGAGTGTGATTGAGACTGGAGGTCGTTTTTTTTCTTCAAAGTTGGGTTATAAAAATTTGCTGCTATAAACGTGGAAGTGACGCTTGACAAATTGTCTGCATCGGCTCGACAAGTTGCTGCAAGTGAGAAGCGACGCATAACGACTATACCGCTGCTACTGACTCAATTACATTATGATTTCCACATTAGTTTTCCGACGACGACGCCGAGGAATATAGGAGAGGACGAGGCCGGAAATCGTATTGATATGCAACGAAGTAGCAGAAGTTATGGGGCCATCGTCGGAGAATCGATTGTCATTGCGCTGATGATCGGAGCCATTAGTCCTCCAGGCAAATCACGCTCTTCCCGATTGATTGTCATTAGCAAGTTGCCTCGGCTGCAAACACGAGAGAGACACGAATAAATCGACGGGGAGAATCAAGCGTCTAACGGGCAGATAAGTCTCAACTATCATGTATCTTTTAATTATTTCATGCATAGTACATTATATTATCATAATTACCTACGTACTATATAGGGTTGACGATTAGCATTTTTTAAACAATATAAATCATATAAATTTGGATCATCTATTATAAGCGCTATTAAAGAGCCGAAAGCAGGGAAATTTTTCAAGCTTCGGAATAGAGTAAAAATGAATAATTTAAAGGAGTCGAAAATAAAAAAAATGTTTTGGGTAGACATAAATGGGTAGACATAAATGAGGATGGGAAGAAAGGCACATGTATGAAAGTGGAATTGAACAGCATGCACAAGAAGCGCACGCAAGTGCAACAACGAGAGCGGGAGCGAGAGAGAGAGAGGGAGAATAGTAGGGAGGAGCGGAAAAACGGGCATTTGAACGGGACTGGGATTTGATGAGGAGGTGACCTTGACCAGTCGAGCAGAGCAGGAGGACAAGGACGTAAGAGAGAGAGAGAGAAAGAGAGATAGAGAGAGCGCACTTGCGCGCGGGGCAAGAGAGGATTTCATTGTCAGGCTTCAATCGTGACAATTGTAAAAACCTCTTTTTGCTCCGCTCTCCGATTCGCAAGCTCCCAGTCGCAGCTCTCTTTTTTTTATTTTCATTTTGCTCTTGCGTCTTTTTTTTCTCCTCCATTTACACGATGAACTTTCGTTACATCAACACACTTTATATACTCGTTAAAATTTAGATCCTTTTCTTAAATTTTGCCAATCCTCTTTTCTTTCTATTATTTCAAATTACCAATATTATGGATTGTGTTATTTGTGTACAAAAAAAAATTTTTATTTTTATGAAAATTCATTCACATTCAATGTTGAAAGTGTTTTAACAAAAATTATTAAAATTATAAAGATATTTACTATATCTTTGTTGACTTGACAGGAATTAATGGCATTATAACATTTATCAGCTGAAGAGGAAAAGTTGAACAGACAAATGCTTTAAATTGCCTCAAATTCTACCAGTTCATTTTTATGTTTCTAAGAAAAACAAGCTATTCAATCATAAGCTTCTTACTTGTAAAATTGTTATAAAATTCTCTTAAATATTGTTGGTTTGAAAAAATTAAAAAGTTTCTTTACAATATCTTTTATTTACAAATAACAGTGATAGACTTTTTATAGTACAAAACTTATTTTATGGTATCAAATCTTTTCTTTGAGTCTTAATGATATTAAAAACTATTATTTAATAAACAGCTATATTTTTGATGAAATCTGATTTATGTCTTTTTACAAGAATCAAGTAATACTTGCCTCTATAAAACTAATATAGTTAATAGATAAAAAAATGCTTACTTGACTGTAAGCTTACCAATATTTAATAATACATCATAAACTTAACTTAATTTGATCGTAATTTGAACTTAAGAAGTTATTGAAACAATCCTTTTAATCAGGCATCATCAAATTGACCTTCTTCTATTTTAAATGTTGGCAAAGAACCATATGTAAGCAAAGATTTTACTTCAGTACTGACTTTACTTAAATGCAAATCTGCAGGACAAAATCCTTCTGGTGTCTGATAAACATAGTCTTTAGTTTTTCCTTTATCATACTTATTTTTGGCATCTGTATTAAAATTCAAAACTAATATAGAAAAAGTTATTACAAATACTCAAGTAAATAAAGTAATTTGTTTTTTTTTAATTTACCTTCAGGATCAAATTCATCATCTGAATTTGTAATCTCGTCCCAATTATCATCAGATTCATTATTTACTGATTCAAAAAGTTTGAAGCTTCCTTCGCTACTATAAAAATATAAATTTGTATAAAGTATAAATATGTATAATCAAATTTAAAAATTACATTAATTTACCTGTTATAAGAGTAACCGTAGTTTGAATCAGCGTTGGTCTTGACAGATGCTTGTTTTTTTGGGCCAACAGCTCTATCATCCCAAATTGTAGGTGTTTTTAGATCTTTTCTAATATCAATAGATAGGTACGCATTACGAAGTTCTGAATAAGAATTCTCTCCTATCTATAAAAATAATAAATGCTGTTATGATACATAATTATTATTAAAATAATATAACAATTGCATTGTACAAATTCTTTTCAATGTCAACCTTTAAAGAGTCTGTTACAAAAAAGTTATGGTCCATGTCTAAACCTTCTAAATTAGTCATTTCTAATATAAAATTTGGTAACTCTGCTATTTTATTATTATAAAAATCAGCACATTTCAATTTTTTCAAATTTTTTAATGTTTCTGGTAATTTCTCTAAATTATTATTTTGTGCTTTTATTACTTTTAATGACTTCAAATTACCAATATTATCTGGGAGCATAATCAGACCATTATTATCAACTTCAAAAACTTCTAATTTTTCTAAATCACAAAATTCTTCAGGTAACCAGAATAAACAATTCAATCCAACATCAAGTATTTTTAAATTACATAACTGTTTGATAGTTTTAGGAATTGAAGACAAAGTTGTACTGCGAAAGTAAACTTCTGTTATTAGTTCTGGATTTTTCAAGATATGAATAGGTATCTCGTTAAAAATATTTCCAGAATTAGTGACATTATCATCTCTGTTACTTAGACTAATCTTTTCAAGACTTATCATATTTTTAATCACTTTTTCTAAAACTGGATTTGATAAATTTGAATGATTCATTGATAGTGAAGTAATATATAACTTCCCTTCTTTGCCTGCATAAGTGTAGACATCAAATGTTGTATTGTCAAGATTGATATCTCTCAAATTAAAAAATTTTGGTGTTAAAATCCAGTCTGGAAATTTAGGGCAGTTTTTATTGTTTTTGGCGTAAAATTTTTCCAAATATTTGGAATAAGGAATGACATTCATTCTTATTTGAGGATTATTAGATATATCTAATACTTTTATTGTTCCCATTCCCCTTGCAATGCACAATGGGATACTTTTAAAAATGTTGTAAGAAATGTCAAGGTTTTTTAACTTTTGTAATTTAGCACATGATAAAGGTAAATCCTTTAATTGATTATGACTTAAGTTTAATACTTCAAGATTTTTTAAATCACAGATAGTTTCAGGAAGTTCTTCTAGTTGATTGTTGCTTAAATTTAAAGTGTGTAAATTATGTAAGTTCGATATATCACTTGGCACTGTTTTTATTGCATTATTTTGAATTTGCAATTTCTTTAAATTCTTTAGCAAATGTAAAAGTTCAGTAAATTCTGGAAAGTCATTACTAGAGATTTCTAATTCTGTTGTGTCCTCCGATAACTGAGCTATTTTTTCAGGTAAACATAATATTTGACTAGAACATGATAATAAACTGCTTATATCTAACATGTTATACTGTTTATTTATAAACTTTTCAATTGATCTTCCATCCTTATCATCTAGTGCTATACTACACATGTTTTTAAATCAAATTGGAGAACACAAATTTACTAAAGTATGTAAAAACTCCAATATCTGCAAAACAAGAATACATGAAAAATTCATGTTTGGAAACTGCTTTAACATTATGTCAATATTTAAGACAAATAATTAAGTGAAAATTTCAACTGATGTTATTAATTGCATATAATTTAATTATTACAAATAAGATTTATACCTTCTTAAACTTAGTTCTAACTTCTAACCTACAATGGCGATTCTGTTTTTGTTGACATTTTGACTTGAATAAGTAGTAACGTATATAAACAGTACATAATCCTCGCCGATGAAAAGTATTTAGACTTTTCTACAGATGTCAGCACCTTTAATTAACGGAAATTTCGTTCAAAAATCAAAAAAGTTATGAGTTACGAACATTCGGTCTAGCTAATAATTTAAAATTTTATCGAACATTCGAAATCGTAACGATTCAATTCGTCCAGTACAAAAATTTTAAAAGAGTAACGTATCATTGTCGAGTGATGTTCCAATAGACCATTTTGATAGTTTAAACTGATTCGTTAAAAAATAAACGGTAATTTTCTTTCTGTGTTGTTTAGCGCGATAAAAGCTTAATTTGGTAGGGAAATTTATTCTCGGGTAAATTTATTCAGTCAGATTATTTCATACTTGGCGCAAACTTGTCCTTCTCAAAATAGGCTCATATCAATTTTAATTATACTTTTCCCATTGTATCGCCAAGTCATTTTTTAATGTTTCGAATTTTTAAAAAAAAATTCATTTTATTTTTACTGTACTTGTCGTCCGCGTAAAAGTTGCTTGCGTAATAAAACTACAAAATGCTCAATTGTAACTTTTTCTGCAATTACGTAACTTAACAAACTGTGTATAGAAATTATTATCTTTTTCTAAGGTCTTACGACTTCTCTCGAAAAATATCGCCTTTATCATAACATTTCTCAGTCCCGGGAAGAGATATATCTAATACTTATCAAAGATAAAATATAAATTTGACGTAAATTTGATGTATGAATTCTATTTAAGGTCGATTGATAACATAATAATGATAAATAATCAAAATTAAAACGCACAGACTTTTTGGACCGTTTTAATATTTACCTTCTATAATACACGTTATATCGTTCTGTAGCTTCTTCTCAAACTTTCAAATATACTTCATGGATCAAATATGAGTTGTAGTTTAAGTGATTTTTTTTTATCTTATGGAAACAATGATGAATAAAATCAGCGTTTGATCAGACTTGATGCCAAATCCCGCAGTAGCCACCACAATTACGTAATGGCTGCTCAAAATTCGCCATTGAGGTTTTTAGTTAAATTTGTAAATTTGATCAATGTTCACTGGGTGTTTGCTATACGCGTTAGTTAATGATCTCTACCTATCCTTGTTTTTTTTATCAATTATTAGCTTTAGCTGCAGCAATGTTTCTGAACGTTTGTACGCGGGGGTCAAGCATCAGCTGACTTTTTCATGGCAATTATCTCATGTCAATCGACAAACAACAAAATATTAAAGCGAACAAACGTGCTTATATTTTTAGCCGGTTTTCGATCAACCCGTTCTTCCCCAGTCGTTATTTGACTTACTTTATACCTTATTGTTATTCCATATCTCAGCTGTATCTCTTTTATGCCAGAATTTATTAAAGTTTCTTAATTTTTATTCTTATCAGTTTAACTGAAATGTACTTCATGCTCAGGAACTGATAATACTAGAATACCGACTGTATTGTTGGTAAAAATTTATCACTTTATAAATAAAGAGAGATAACATTTTTTTTCAAATTTCTTGTTGTAACGTACAGCTATAAAAGCAATTTGTTAGTAGACTTTATTTTATTGTTGAAAAAAGATGTTAAATAATCACATGAGCAATTTGAATAAAAAAAAATTATAGATTCAAAAGTAACATTGACGAAACAATCGTACGATTATAAAATGAGTTGAAGTATTTATCAATAGGCATTATTTAGGTTTGAAGAATGGCATTTTCTCTTTATCCAGCCTTTCACTACTTTCAAAACGCCCAGCCCTAATTCACAACAAACATTATTAAAAGACAAGGTCTGTAATTAAATTTACCATTATAATGCATTGAGAATAAAAGTTTAGTTTTGTAGCTGATAAAGAATAAAATATAAACATTTACATATTGTTGACAATCAAAATTATAGCTTTGTTAACAGATTTTTTAACATTCATATGTATTTTGTGTCTGTGTGTGTCTGTGTGTTCGCGCGTGTGTGTGTGCGATCGTGTTTACATGTACGTGTGATACGCAAATATTGGGATAAATGATATTTCTCTGAGAGCAAAAATAAACATTAACGAAGAATACAAGAGAAAGTAACATAATTGCACGCATTTATTAATCAGTGCAAGAATTTTTCTTGCATAACGAATTATTATTTTTTTCTTAAATTTAAACAATATATATTTTAAACAAATAAGTAGCACATGAGCGCAAACCGTGCAAAAGCATTGTGATCATTTTATGAAAAATCCATGGAAAAAAATATCGAGAATTCATATGGCTTTAATAGTGTACTCAAGCGAGAGATGTTTGCTTAATCGGTAAAAAAACCCAAATAATTTACGCACAAATGTTCGTAATCATTTGCGTCAGCGTTAAATTGTACATGTCGAACAAAATGTACAAAATCAATTTTACACAATTTAAAATACTTCACTGAAATAACGCGCTTAAAAATTTATTATTATAATGAATATTTGTGCAATCGTAAGTTTTTATAAAATTTGTAAATATATTATTGTCACAATTACAAGATTTTCTATTTAATCCCTTAATCGACGTATCTTTCCTTTTTTATTTTTATCAATATATAAAAATATGAAAAATTTACTGCTTATTCACGTGATTTCTCGTTAGTTCGCGTCTCGATGGCATGAATTGCTTTTCATAACTTTGATGACGCGTCAGAATGTTTCTATTCATTCATGAAGTACATACATTGTTTTGCTCGAGGCTTGGTAACTAAGCACCGAAGCTTGGCATCAATTATTCCAACGGAATGTCCATTTGACTATTAAACAATTCATTTTATTTTTCGGTTATATTTTACAATTATTTCTTCATTGATGCCACTTTAGTTGCAATAGTCAAACAAAATATTTATATTTTTCTTCCACTAAAGTACGCACGGAAATTCAAATTTGAAATTTCCAATGTAAAACTCGTAAAATCGTAATACAATATGGATTACTCGAATAATTGATTGAATTTTATAAAGTTTTTAAACATTAATTTAATAAACAGACTTTAAAATTTCAAATATTCAACAATAAATACTAATTTAATTTTCTTTAATACCGATATATATATAAATTTTCTTTATGTGTCTCTAAAATATTATTGATCAAAATGTTTAATATGTTTTTACTTCTGATTTATTGCAGGAGACAAAATATATATATATATGTATGTATATATATCTATATAAAAATAATTAATATCAATTTCGACCTTAATTAATTTAGCGAGTGAAATTTCAAATTCGATAACTTAAAATAAAGAGGAAAAGAAAAAAAGATCTTGTTGTCCGCTAGAGCTGAAGCGGCGTACCGATCAATTATTCAATCAATATATCCCCTATTACACCTGTGTCTCGAGTGATGTCTATGCCGTACGCAAGGTTTTCGTTCACTCTTTTCGCTTACATAGTAATTATATTAAAAACGATTAATTATATGGACGCTATGTTTCCGCTTCTAAATGCAACTTTCATTTCGACGTCGTCTCAGACTGCAGCAACAGAATAGGTGAGAAGCAAGGGCGGTGAAAGAATGAGAAGGCAAGGGAAGGAGAGAGAGAGAGAGAGAGAAAAGCATAGGAAGGGAGTTTGGAAGGAGGATAGGGGAGTTTTGCTGTGGCGGCAAAAGGAGAAAACTAGAGGCAATCTATAGGGGCAGAGTTGTCGTGGCGACATTAGTGCTGGCAGTGGCAGTGGTAGCAGCAGCAGCAGCAGCAGCAGCGTAGAGCAGGTACGGCCGGAGAGGGCCGTGGGGCTTCGCCGTGTAAGCGGTGCGCGGGCAGGCATTCGGTATACTCGTTCGCCCGCATTCTTTTTCGGCGCTGGCCGCCGGGCAAGTTCATTGACGTCCGCGCTCGGGCGCGCAAGCGCGCACACAGCACTGTATCGTACGCGGCACTTTTCGGCGCGGCGGGACCGTTAGCCTCGCTCGCCGCGTAGGCGCCGCCGCGTATACACCGGCATAGGTGAACCTGCTGTCAGCGCCAAGGTGTTGCTGCTGCCGCCGCCACTGCCAGCAGCATCGCCGGCCGGCAGATATGGGCTCGCGCGCGGCCACTCCTCTCCCACAAGCACGGGCCACGGACTCTTGCTTCTCTCTCTCTCTTCGCTCCTCCTCGGCCACTGCGGAATGTCAAAGTGCACATCGGCAGGCTCTCTCGGGCATATCCTGACTTGGTCGCCATCCGCATTACAAATGTCCTTAGTCGCACACTCTTTACACTTTTAGCACTTTTTTGTTTGTTTGTGTCTCTTTATTTTGTTTGCTCCCCCCTCGCGCAACAACGTCTCTTGCCATCTTCTCTGGAATCTACGTTATGGTCGACGAGACGAGAGGAGACTTACCGGAATCACCGACGTCTCAGTCGTTGGCACTGACTTTTGCCGAGCAAAGCCGAGAAAATGCCGAACGCCGGGGATTTACCGCTCGCGCCAGAGGTTGCACGCTCGACTGGCAGCCTATAGACGGCTCGTGTCTTTCTTTTTAAAACCTTCCAATCTCGACAGCAACAATCCACGCGGATTCCCACTAAACTATCACTGACTCCCCCATCATATCGAGATAGATTCGTAAAATGATCGTCTTCGCCACGGGGCAAAATTTAACGTATCAAAATGCAAGGCTATTTTCTAGAAAATCTACCGTGATTTTTGAAAAAAATTATAAATGCCGCATCTGATGCTAGAGCAATACAGAGTTCGTTCAAAGTCTGCGCGCTTGTAAAGTCACATCCTCACGACATACATTTGAGAGAAGCGAGCTTTTCGAAAGGAGAAAACACGATCTATCCTTAGAGTGCTAGCTATGATTCTTTTCGCGGCGGGGAAGATTGTGTGTTTGAGCTTTGATTAAAACACGGAAACTATTATCATTGTTATTATTATAGATAGTCTCAACAACAACAACAATAATAATAGTAATAATAACAACGTTAGTATATATGTATATGTATAAAATATATCGAACGGGTAAAGTTATCGAAAACGACACAAGGTTTCTATCACAGTTTTGCCCCTCCAGAGTTCGCGAATGAAATGCCTGTTCCCGGGGTTTTCCCGCTTGTCCCTCTTAGCTGCCTCGTGTTCTCCTTTCTTACAATCGTCTACGTATCAACTAAAGTCTTCGCCGTTCTGGCGTAACGTCTCTCGCCTTCGGATAATCCAGAGGCGCTCTAGGCTCTCGCGCGCGCGCATTTGTTACACTTTGAATTATAGAGAAAGAGAGATAGATATGTAGTTGGAGAATTAGAGAAGGCTCGTGTGTGCGCGTGCGGCATCCGGTTGTGGTTCGACGCCGCCACAGCCGCCGCCATACACCGAGCCGAGGACGCCGGTGAAAGGCGATCGCGGGGAAAGGAAAAATCGCAACTCTCTCCTCCACCTCCTCCAGCTCCTTCGCCTCCTCCTCCTCCTCCTCTCAGTCCACTCAACTTTTTAATCTCTATCTTTTTTCTTTTTGTCTTTCTTTTCTCTCTCTCTCTCTCACTCGCGCGCGCTCCGTCTTTCTCTCCCCACCCCCGCTCGCTCTCTCGCACTCACGTACGCACACTCATACTGTTTTCTCCATCTTGTTCTTTCCCTTTCTCTCTCGCGATTCACTCACTCGATTTTCTGCGAAAATAGCGGACGCCCGTAACACTGCACTCCACATCGGTTATCCCTTTTTCTCATATTTTTTCTTCTTGTCGTTCACTTTTAGTCACACTGCACGGACATATATCTATTTTGATAATGGTCAAGGAAAAAAGGCATCCTCTCCCTGCCTTCGTGTTCCATTGCTCCCCTGACTCTCTTTCTCTCTCGGCGGCTGCACCTGTCTTGTTAATAACGACAATGTTTGTCGAACTGAACGATCGGGATGCAGCCAGTGCGGGCTGGAATCGCAAGTTCATAAAAAGGAGGCCAAAGAGAGAGAAAGAGATAGAGAGATAGAGAGAGGTCCAGGGGAGCGAAGCGACTTAGGTATGGCCGTCCTCGGGGACGACACGCAGCTCCATTCTGCACTGACTATATCCTGCGCTCGAGGTCCTCGTGAAGGATGCTGTTGTTGTTGGTCTCGTGGAGCGAGCCCGGGGAGGCTTCTTCCGGCTGTTCGCCTCCGCTCAGTTCTAGTTGACCAGTGCTGCTGTCGCCGCTACTCGAGCCGCATTCTCCGTCCACGAATCTGCGTCGAGATGAATAATTGCAATGTTAGTGTAGAAGTATATAGCGCGAGAAAATTATAAATGCAACACCGCACCAGCAGGACGTACGCATCTACTTTCATAATCCCCCCCATACCCCGACTTTATTCTCAACCACTTTCTCCCGAGGTTCGATTAATTTTTAATTTACGTTATTTTTTCTGAATTTATTCCTACAAGCAAGTATTGTTTATAAATTGATAGCAATGCAGCCAGATTTTTCATACGGCCAAGCCACTTACGATTAAATGGATTATGCTTATTTTGTTTTTTCGACGATTAGTTTTCGAACAATTTCGAAAGACCGAATTCGATAAGCTGTATAAGTATGAAATTATATACGCGTATCTGGAGATAAAATATAATCTCCCGTCGATACATGCAACTTGTATATGACTTGTGCACTGCTAACATTTTATTTTTAATGTTATATTGATGTAATAATTTATTCCTGGACTTTTATAGATTACGCCCTAATCGATTTTCAATCAGAACAATTGTTGAGATTCTTCAATTGTTTTCTTTAAAAAAAAAGTTATCATCGATTCGTGATTTTTTATTTGAAAAAAAAGGACACACACACACGGCGAACGAAAAGAAGTCAAGCGAAGGAAAGAAATCTCGTTTGTAAAATAAAACTTTCATTATTCACGTTTCAACGATATCGTTCCACGTAAGCAATAAATTTTATGGCTTAACATTCGACTTATTCGATTACTCTAATCAAATGATCAGGCTTCGTGCGATCGAGCAGCGCCAAGCGTTTCTTCGATTCTGACGCGTGCATTCAATTTTTTCTAACTCGTCGAAAAATGCCTCAACAAATTTTAATAATCGCGATTGTAAAAGCAATGATAAGACTTTTTTTTAAATGCTTCCTCTATCTCGCTTGCGTTAAATTCTTTCGGATTTTTTCAAACTTTCGATCGAATAAAAAAAATTTTAAGATTTCGCAAGACGATTTGACGATACTCGAGTGATCGAGTAAATGAAAGAAAAATAAATAAATAAAATAATTAATTTTAAAAATGAGTATACAGCAAGAGTCGAGAGAGAATTTGGTAAGAGTATATAAGGAGAGTGAAAAAAACAAAAAAGTAAACGTTTCTCTTGTCGAAAGTGTACAAGCTACTTGGAGCAGAGCTCTACGTCGCTCGGAGGCTAATCTGTGCACTTATCGAGAAAACAATCGCGCGCGCAGCTGTGTGTGCGGGGGCCTCTCTCTCTCTCTCCGTATGTCCGTGGTGTGGTTATAATGCCGATAAGCAAGTATAAGCGAGCGAATGAGCGAGCGGAGCGATCAGCGGTTAGCTGCTACTGCCGCCGCTGCTGCTGCTCTGGACTTACGTGTAAGGCTGCTCCTCGCCGCGCATCTCGCATATGACATTCGTCAGAGCCATTATGTAATTCTTGGCGAGCGTGAGCGTCTCGATTTTGCTGAGCTTCCTCTCCATCTTCACGTGCGGTATGACCTCTCGTAGTTGCTGCTCAACAGAAACACAGGCGAAATGCCGCTGGATTAAAAGACTTTCTCGGTGACTCTCTGCCTAGTCACACACCCTCCCTTTGACCCCCCCCCCTGCTTAGATCACCCTGCCTCCCCTTAAAAATTATTCGTTCTTTAACGTGTCACCGCTTGCCTTTTGCTACCCTTCCGCGTTAACCTGCAGCGCGGAATGTTCGAGTCCAAAAAAAGCTCCGGTACTTTAAGAGTCAACAGCTCCGGCGCCGATAATTACGTACGGCGATACGAAGAACTGACGGATCTCCGTCGATTCGCGTTAAATTTCAATGAATGTCACGGCTTTCGAGATAGCGCCTTTTGCAGGCTGCCACCGATAACGCCTCTATACGCTGGCCAACACACAGAGCTATACGTAATCGGCACGTTCCAATTACTATTTTTCTCGCGTATACACTCTTAAATCAAAGTTTCCCGCTAATCATTTACGCTCGATATTATCATCGTAGGCGCGCACGCGCCTAAACACCAGACGCGCATGTATATTTATAATGTCCGCGTACTATACGTAACAAGCGCAACGAAACGGAGCAACGGGCTCATCGAAATTCGTTAGTTCGACATTTATTCTCAGCACGAGTTTATTGTTATGCATATACACGTATTGCAAGCATCGGTGAATCTACTTTGTCCTCGGAAAATGAAGTAAGTCAAGTTGCTGAAACATTTACGCGACATTGTATATGCGTTAACGAGGTATTGCCGCCTGAACAATGTATGTTAACGCGCTTGAAGTCGATTACAGTGGAATGGCAAGAAAACCGAAATAAGGAGAAGCCAGTGTATGGAAGCTACTTAATTCGTTGCACAGCTAGTCGACGCAGCCATCCGAGAGGCCATCGGTGCGATATTAAAGTTCAAGCGCAAAAATTAGTAAGCCGGCAATAGCAAGAGAGAGAGCGCGAGCGCTGCGATCAGTGCTAATGCAATTTAGCCGTCGTCGCCGGGCTGGCGAAATTCACGGGCGTCTCGGGGGGAGCGCGCGAGTCCCGATAACGCGAGACCGGGCAACTTAAGCCCGCACGAAAATAATTAAAAATCGATTAGGCTATCGCGAGAGCAGCGTCCAGCCGTCCTTGCGGCTAATTATTGTCGTTTAGCCAACTTTCTTTCCTGCACGGCTCGACGATAATGCGCATGAAGTATTTTGACCCCCCCTTCCACTTCACTTCCCACCAATAATCGACGCGCAAGTCGACGATTTTAAAAAACTTCGAAGCTTCGAATCAACGCTATTCTTTTTTTTTCTCGCGCTCGAGCTTTGCAACGAAAAAGAAAATGTTTTCACCTTCGAGTCAGGGCCACTCGACAAGTTTGTTGATAAAGCTAATGAATGACCGACCGTGCCGACTTGTCTAATCTATCTCGATACTTTTTTTTCCCTCCCTCGTAATAGCTTGGCTTTTATCTGGACAACGTCAAAAACAGTTGTCCGCAAGGCAGCGCGCATGGTAACGAGGATAATTGTTTAAAATCTGTTATATGTGCCGATTATTCCCGAACAGCGGTTAGCTGGATGTTCATATCTTTTTATTACGTACCTATGAGTCGTAAAGAGGAGTGGGTGAAGGAGTAGAGAGAGAGAGAGAGAAAGAGAAAGCCAATGGGGTATAAAGGCTTAGCTTCAGTCTCACCTCGAAAGCGTCGTTGAGCGAGTGCATCCTCATCCGTTCGCGCTCATTGCTCTCGAGCCGCCTGAGGGTGCGTTCTCGGGCTGAGATGCCGTTCTTTCGTCTGCGGGTCGTCGGTGGAGCGCCTCGGCTCCGCCGCTTCATCCGCTTTGGGCCCCGCTCGCTGCCGCTGCTGTCGCTCTCGTCGCCCACCTATGGCAGACCATACCCATCCTCGTCAGCACAACATTCTACAATTAACCTTTCCTCTATATTCCGATCTGATCATCCATTCGTTGCTTCGCCAACACGCTTTTGAAAAAACGAATGAAATTCTACGCCAGACGTTACACGTGTTTCTTTTTTCGTTCAGTTTATAAAACATCCAGCACTTGAAAAAATATCGCTGTCTAAGCATCGAGAGACTTATCAGAAGTTCTAGATAACCTACAGTAGTTCACAATAGTGTAGAGTTGAGAAATTTATGGAGCTACAAATTTCAGCATTACTCTGTCAATATTTTTATACAAATTCTCGGAGCTTTGAACGCTTAAGAAGTTTTATATATTAAAAATTACATTAATAAATAATGACAATTCAAATATTAAACAATGCAACAATGACCAATTCATTTATTCAAAGTTTCATTGGATTTATCAAGCGTAAACTTGTATTTGAATATTGTTTCATAAATAGCATAATTGCGGACACGCCTTTGATTTCCGCTATTTCAATTAGATTACAAATATTCGATTATTATTTACGCGTTATGTAGGTCATGCGGTATATATGAGTAGAGAAAGAGTGAAGAAAAGAGAGAGAGAGAGAGAGAGAGAGAGAGAAAGAGGAAGGTCCAAACTTACACATGTACTGTGAGACGAGATAAGAATCTGTGAAATATTGGACTGAAAACAACACGTTATTATCATCGAAAATATACTTTTCGCTGATGAATGCGAATATGTTGTGAAAGAAGAAACGTAAACCAATGAAAGTGAGCAACGCGAGCAGAAATTAGTGGAGAAGAGCAGTTGGAAGAAGTGCAGCTGAGGCGAAATAAAGAAGAAATATTCTTCGAGGCTTTGAACAATAACTGGATATCGAAAAAGAGGAGAGAGGGAACGACATTAGTCCGACTGGAAATTCAAGTTATGCAAACGCGCAAGCACGAGGAGGCTTCAGCGTATAGTCGGCCGTGTCCAGTTTATAGCCTCTCCACGCTATTCTCTCTCGCTTTTCGTTATTTCAAATTTTCAACTCTGCCCATTGAAGAGCCACACTTGCTTCTTCAATGTTATCTGCTGTCATTTAGTTGCGTCTTTAAAAATTTTGCTCTCGGTTATTAGTACAGAGCCTATTGAAATCGCAATAACAATTGACTTACGCGTATTTGCATTGTTTTTGTATTATTACGGAAAATGAACATTAACAAGTCATTTGGCATTCGTGCACGCGCCTGGAGTTCCTAGGAAAAGCGATTAGTCTAGCCGAGCGAGAGAGAGAGAGAGAGAGAGCGCTTCGATGGAAAAGAACATTAAGACAAAACGAACGAGTGCTCAATGACTTTTCCGATGGACGTCAAAATTTACGGCTCGTTCTAAGAGCCATTAATAATCGAGCGCATTAATCTAAAAGACATTGTGTGCGCTTGTCTTTTGCATTTGCCAGTTACGAAGAAGACGATGTGGCTGCACTGCCGAGGAACAGGGGGGGGGGGGGGGTAAGTATAGTGAGAGGATCATTAGTTACCTCAGCGCCGACATGGTGACGACCTCGTTTGCCGGTAAGAGAGTCAACGGAGGCGTCGTCCAGGTCGATGTACATCTCCTGATCGACGGATTCCTGATCGCTGCCGGATAGCCTTTCCAAGTTTCGCATTATATCCTGAAAACGTCAAACAACTTGTCAAAATTTCATATGGCCGACTTCGACGTTAAGCGTATTTTATTTCGATCTTACGATTAATTTAGTCGATTTAAATCTTGAATTTATAAAATAAGTTCGATAACGCACTCTTGTATTGTATACGGGCAACTCGAGCTTAATCAATAATAATTCCTTAAAACATGAGCTTTCTAATCGATTTAAATTTCAAATTTGCCTGATTCGTCCGATATTGTTGCTTGGTTCAACAAGTGAATCGTGTTTATGTTTAATGATTTTGAAATTCTCAAAGAAAGCACGCTCCTAAGCAGCAGCTCCCCAGGCAAAGTAAAAGTAAAACAAGCCGATGTAGCCAACCGTTGACCACCGGCTCGTGAAACTTATTGAACATACAGGTAATAGAGAGCCTGCGTAGACGCGCCACCGCCTCGTTAATCCAGGTTTCCTCCGTTTTCGCCGGGCTCAAACGATCCGCCGGCTGCAGGCATTGACGGAAATATTGCGCTTCGAGGATACGAGAGGAGGAAATGCAGAGCGTATACGCGCTCTCGCCTATAGTTAATAGCTGGTGCAACCGGTGCACATACAGCGCAGCAGCAACGGCTACGAGCTGAATGCCGTGACCTTGTCGTGCAACGTGCGCGCGCATGGCATTGCCGGGGACGCCTATTGCCTTTTCCTTAACGCCACGATAACTCGTCGTTTTTACCTCCTCCTCTTCCCCCCCCCTCCCACCTGTCTACCCCTCTTTCCCTCTCTCCCTCCTTCTTTTTTTATATCTTGCTCTCTCTCTTTATTCTGCGAATATCTCTCTTTTTTTTAATGATGCTGTCGAGACACGTGGAAATGGCAAGGTTGTACGAGAGAAGACGTCTCTCTCGGCTAGCGGGGAAAAAAATAAAATTTAGAAATAAGAAAAATAGCAGCTGCAGAAACGCGCCAACAACAGCACCGGCGACGCCGGCTATAGTTGGAAAAAAAAGAAGCGCGTGCTATTGGGGCTCTCTTGAATAATGAAAATCTGAACGTGACGTGAGTCAAGCGTATCGCTAAATGACGCTTCGAAATGGGTCAAGGTGCAGCGAACCGATCAAGTTCATTGACACTTGAGCGTGGCATTCCTCGGATATTTTCTCTCCCTCCCTCTCGCTCGGTTCGCTCCTGACTGGCAAGCACCACTTTTAAACTATCTCAGTGCAATCAGCCTGTTGCTACTGTTGTTTTTTGTTATTCTTATTACCATTAAACCAAAATATTTATCTAAAATTTCTATAAATCCGGTGCTATTTATACTCTGCTATATATTCTAATAGGCATTGGACTAAAGAGAACGGTGGTTTGATAGTTTTTTTTATTTGCTTTTTCAGAGGCTGGGATTTACCCATATACAAATCTAAAATATGTTTTGAATTAACCATTAATGATTTAAGCAGCAGGTGCGTATAATGACAATATAAGCATACAACTTGATGAAAAAAGCCCGTCTCAATTTTATATAAAAATAGCCCAAACTACTTGGGGATTTTTTGGTAAAAAAAAAACAACATCTCTCGCACCAATAACAGAAGAGCAAGTAATTCGTAAGTTAAATACGAAAGTGAAATATTTCAATAATGTGTCAATAAAACGCTGCCTGCGTAAGACGGATTGCTGAAGTACTTGAGAAGCGAGATAAGGAAATCCGGGTGACGCGAGCAAAGCACATGCACACATAGACACATACACACACACGCGCGCGAGTTTTTCTCGAGATCGCGTGAAATCCACTTTCCGTTTTTGTACGCTAGCACATTTTACATTTTTCTGAGATAATCTCAAGCGAGTCAAAGGCTTCTTGAAATTTCGCTCACGTGCGTCTCGTGGGGGATTCCCAAGAGCCTGCCTCGGCGCGAATCCCCTCGAACTGGCAACTTTACGGATATATCGTTTTATTTATGCGACTGTTATTACGGCAGTCGAGCTCGGGCCCTCTCGAATAAACACAATGACGTGGAGCTAAAAAATTTTGGCCTTTTATTCGATATTTACTTGGACGAAACTATGTTTTCAAGTAATTCGATGATTAGAGTTTGATGCTATACGTTTTTTACTTTACGAGGAAATACCGGAAAGTAAGATTAGAAACTAACTTTTGTTTACGTCTCGGCTCTGGGTATTACTTTATCGGCTTATTCATTAAGTTTCAAGACTTTTTAGTTAAATTAACAAAATATTGTTTTATTTTTAATCGGTTTTAATATTTTTATTTCATCATATATTCTATACATAGAAATCCATGTTTATTTCAAAGATAGATTCTTTTTTCATTCTTCAATTTAGTAGTTTTAAGCAGTAAACTTGCCGAGAAAAGAACATGTACCAGTGTGTAGTACTGATAAGAGTAACACGCATGCATACACACACGCGTCACTCGAAGTATGCATAACAATTATTGCTACAGCAACAAAGTCGCACTTGTAAATGTAACCGATTGCTGTAACATTTAATTAAGAGTTATATTTATAGCGAAGATTATACATTGAAAGATTTATTCCCCGCAGACTGCGTATTATTGATGTAATCGAGAAGAGAGCAGCAGAGGAAGTTGTGCTCGTAATGGGAATATCCAAAAATACGCCTTATTAAAAACAAAAGTGTCAGAGTTGATAGACTTTTTAATAGCAATGCCGCCGGGCTGGGTAAACAAAACAGTTGAATCTTAATATTGAACGTGGCATGTTATTGTAATGCAAAATAAACGAGCCAGTGTGTTAATGAAGCATAATGAAATTTTCCTAACGATGATTCACACAGAGCCGACCGCAACGGATTTTCCGTTTCCAAAGATCATCTCTGCTCGATCATTCCGAGCGCATGCGCACGCATTCGACGCGCAATCGACATGTCAAAAGATTTTTACTCTCGAGGACGAAGAGCGGCACAGGCAGAAGAGAAAAGAGGAGCAATAAAAAGACCAACAACAAAAAGATTACAGCGCGAGACGTGGCGCCAGAAAAATTATAACGATAAAGCCGAGTTTACAAAAAAGAAAAGAACGACTGGCTCTCGCGCGGTAAGTAAGCCAGCGCTATTTGCATTCCTCTCTGACTTTTCGCGCACCGCCGCGCGTGTCGTGCCACATTGTGCATTTGCGAAAGAGCCGCGCGCCATATACACCGTGGCCCGCGTGCTGGCCTCCTGCCGCTACATATCCCCCACCCTCCCGCCTCGCTTCCCTAATTTTATTCATCATCATTATCATCGTCATCGCGTCGCACATTCTTTTATCGACCCGCTCCTTCTTTTTCCCCTTCCCCATCGTCCTTTCCTCATTCACGTTTGTAGCCGAGAAATAGTTGTGCGATGATCATCGGCATGTTGCCGTCGTTTATTTTGGCTATCGAATTTTTTGGTCAACACACGTGTTTTGACTATTGTGTAATTTTGGGCTCTAGTATGTTCCTAGTTATTTTAAAAAGGATAAGTGTACGTAGAGAAAATGAATTAGAGAAACTCACCCTAAATCCGAGTCTCGCTCGGATTTGCTCCACTTGTCCCCTGAGATCTGCTTAGCGAGTTATCTCAGGAGAGCGTCCATCCAAACTCGAGAGAATTTCGTAGCTCTCGACTTGTCGAACACCACGAGGGCAAGCGTGAGTTTGGAAAATCCTTGATTCGGGCCCCGAGCTAAAGCTGTGGAGGTTTAAGCCCTTGCAGGGGGCGAACTAAGCTCGTCCAACCACTAGAAAAAATCTAAAACAAAAAAAGCAGACAAGAAACCATCAATATCATGGAATTCGTCTCTTCCGAACGATATACGCTCATAGTTTTCAGGGGAATAAGGCAATATTTAAACTACCTAGATATGTGCTCTAGTTTATCAAGATACGCGTGTTTCGATGTAACCACATACTTACGTACGTGTATACACACGAACAAGTGTCGATAAAGTGACTTATAGCCGTATATTTAGATGGGAAGCTACATTTTCTCGGTTAATCTAGCGATGCCAATAGAAAAGAGATAGTCTAGCGGAGTGTTTGGTCGCGAAGAGACGCGGCGCTGGAGGGGGGAAGGGGTTATACGTAGAAGTGCGGCGAAGATATCCTCTCTCGGCTGTATGGATTCCGGGCGCAATCATGCACTCACACGCGCGTATACGCGCTCAATCTGCGGCTCTGCACCTACGTGTGTATACATGGAACGGCTTCTTGCGCGCTGCTCGTATGTGTGGAGAACAAAACTATAGCAGGCAAGCAAGGCTTTTCCGCCTTTCGCTTGCTCGTCGCTCTCTGTGCAGAGAGGCCCGCTGCTCTGCGCCGTGGCGGACTTGGCACGCCAAGAAGTGGAGTACTTTCATTTTCGCGCGAAAAGAGTGGGAGGCCGGAGGGGTAAAGAGAGGGAGAGAGAGAGAGAGAGAGAGAGAGAGATGATCGGAGAGGGAGGGAAAGAGAACGTCGGCGGCGTGCTCGGCATTCCTCGCTAATGGAGATTGCGAAAAGTCTTGAATCACTCTCTTTTCTTTTTCGCCTGATGCCGAGCTCCTACGGTGTGGGCCCTCTCCTGCGCGCGCGCGCGCGCGGCGTGTCGATCATAGACGCCGAATGCTCGCCTATTACCCATTCTATGCCTGACTGCAGCTGCAGGGGAGCTCTCCCGAGATCGGGCCCGATGCAAAGCTTCCTAAAATATACGTGCACTTCTTCAGTCAGCCTAATCCTCTCCTTGCACAGCTTTTTCTTTATCTCTCCTCTCACCCGCTTAATTTTTCCCTTTTAACTGACATTTCGCCCAACGAATAATACTCCGTTCAATGTATATTCGTACTAATTCTTGCTTCCTACTTGCCTGGAAATTACCAGTATACGAATATAATAGCACTCAAGATGCATTGAATAACGTCTTCACTTTAGCGTTATATCATGAGTTTTATTTCGTGGAATCATAAATCTATACAATTGTTCAAATACACTAAATTTTCTAGTCATTTTGTCTATACCCGTGGCCTTTGGCAAGTCTAATAAATAATGTATCCATCTATAATGAAGCATGAGAAGGTGAAACACGATAAAGCGTTTAAATGGCACTAGATAAGTATAGGTAGAGTGTGCGTGCGTGAGAGAGAGAGAGAACGCGCGTATATCCCGCTATAAAAGTTGCCTATGTCGGAATGGGTGTGAGGGTCGGGGTGAGAGAGAGAGGTGAGCGAGCTAGCGGTGCTAACAAGATCATCGGCGGACGTGCTTGCGCAGCCGGAATCGTCGTAGACCGCGCGGGGCCAATGGCATCGGTGGCAACTTGTTAGGAGGCTCGCTGTCGCGGAAGCGAGTCTGCGCGCCGGAGAACGGGGACGCGGGCCCAGGGGGGCAGGCGCAAGGAGTCAGTCCGCATCCGCGCGTGTGCGGGCTCCCGAGTGTCGCTCTCTCGGAAAACGCCGCCTCGACGTGGACGCCTCGACATTCACCGACTGACTTTGCTGCTAGTTCGTTCGTCCGGCAACGACGCCGCCTGACACGCCTGCTGTATACTGCAGCCGAGAAGGAGAACGCGCGCGACTTGACGTAACGCGCCGGCCAACAACCGCTAATGGAGAGCCCACGCGCTCCAATTTTTCCTGGCTTTTCCAGCCGGCTCCCGCTGCCGCTGCCTCGTATAGCGTTGCGCGCGAAAAGAAGCCGCGCCAGCAGCATCCGGTTTCCATGGCCGCTTTTTCTCCCGGCCCGTCCTTCCCCCCCCCCCTGCCCCTCTTTTCTACTTCCCTCTCGCGACCATCCGATCGTCCTGGATTTTACTTGTAAATTCACTCGAATGTCATCCGTCCGTCATCTTTCACGCACGCGCGCTTACGTGCGCAAACTCACGCGTTACTCCCCACCTATTGCTACTACTTCGCGAAGCTTTCTACATTTTTTAAAACTTTTTCCGGATTGTGTAAAATTAATTTTGCTGCTATTTTATGTAACCTGAAAATAATTTAGAAAAAATGTTATTTTTAACATTGTCATCTACTTTGTTTAAAAACAAACTCATTGATTCACAATACCAAGCAGAAATAGTTTGCTCGTTGTCTCTTTTATTAAACGCACGACGAAATAAGGATATTAAAAAGTATTCAAGTATTTTAAAGAGAAGAAGAGCCATATCAAGTTTGTTTCATTTTCATACGGCCAGTGCAAAAGATAATCGAGCAGCGTCTCGTAAAAAGTCAATATCAAAGCAGGCCTACAAGTTTCAAGTCGGCCTTGCAAAAGTTCAGATGATGCTTGTAATTTCGGCAAGCCCCACCTCCCAAATAACGAGAAGGAAAAGAAGAAAGAAAGAGAAGGAGGAAGAAGAAGATTGGACGATGCAGCATCGAAGAGAGAAGCAAAGAATTCGATAATTTAACCGAATTCTTTTTCATCATTAGGAGAAGAGCCACTTTCCAGTAAGTTATTGCTATTGCAACTTGGGATTTTCATCTAGATTGTTTATTTTACCTGCGAGCAACGCCACTCGATACTCGCGAAAATGATAATTTTTATTTACGCTTTTAGTTTCCGACTCTCTGTGTGTGTAGCTTCTGCTGCGCGGGCAAATTCGTGTAATACGTTCGAGGAACTGTTTGAACACGAAGTCGTATCTTTTAAAAATAATTTTTTGCAATAATACTGTTTATATTCGTTTTCGCAATACCATGTGTTTTTATATTCACCTGCGCCTTGTATCGCTCCGAGCCGAGCTCGATTATTTTTATTTATATCCACCCGACCACTCGATTTCTTTTATGTTCATCAAATAACAATCGAGTTGAAAAGAACACGTATGTACGTTGTATTCCGTCAACCGTTTCTCCTTGTTATTTTCTAATATGCCCACGCCGTGTGGGGTAAATTTAACGGAATTTTTGTCAATTTACAAAATATACCGGATGTACAACATATAAAGACTAAATCGGAATAAACACGTAAACTTTCCTTGTAAACTATAACTGTGTTAAAGAATTGTGCATTACCTTTTTCTGACACACCATCGTATTGTAATAACAAAAAAAAAGATTATGTAAGCAAATCATAACAGAGAGAGAATAAAAATTTAAAGACAATTTAATACTTAATAATTATGAAAATGAAATTTTTTAACTTGAACCTTTTACAGACGATTTGAACGACATCTGAAATCAACGAAACATAAGGAGAAAATGAATAAGCACTGATATTGACGTTAATATCTTATATTTGTAAGCAAAAAAAGTTCCTAAAATGTATTTAATCGTCAATTCGGAGCAGCTTTTTTAAAATTCGGCTGATAATAAAGAACAGTTGGCAGCCGTCAAGAAATTGCATAAACAATCCGATAAGTCATGATACGGCCTCTAATCTTTTTGCTTCACAACACTCGCAATTGACATGCGGCAGAAGGATCAATTCGCAACAAAGTTTTGCGCGTCAAATGAAAACAAGAAGAGAGTGAAAAATAATAAAGATAAACGCTCGAAAAATGTTTAGGTGTACTTGAAAAAAATATTTTCTTTTTCTCGGTCAAAGAATTCACCGAAAAAGTAAATAACGAGAAGTAAGATCGATGATTCAACGCATCTTTAATCGAATTATGGTCATATAAGAAAAATGAAGATTTTGTAAGAGGCATTGATGTGGAAAAGGAAGAGACGGAAAACAAGTATAATCATTATTTAATAAGAAGGTGCAAAAAAAATGTGGGAAAAATTGTTGTCAGCAGCTAGATAGGCGTCGTTATTTATCAGTTCGCGGCATAGTGCGAACTACAGCAGCATGTGTACTCCGTGCTTAACAACAAGATTCGTTTCCGCGCATTAAAATAAGCAATCGTAGCAGTGCGCTGGTGATTAAGTATGCATTCCATTGGACTGTATTTTTTGTTTCGCAAGCTTCGACACGAAAAGTAAAATTGAGCGTGACTGATTTTTGTCACAGTGACACTACAGCGATAGGTATAGGTATATGTAGTAGTGTCGATAAGTCGCGAGCAATATCGATGAAAGTTTCGTTAGTGCAGCCGCGGCGTTGCTGGCGCTGCTCTATTCTGCCTGCAAGTCGCCGCGGGGAGGCCGGCTAGGCTGTTGTAACGAGCCCAAAGTGAAATCTCAGCTCCGGCTTGGATGTATACGTATATATACACCGCACTCGGGGCGATTTCGCGATTTCTACGCGGAACGCGGAAAATCACCGCAGCGCGCGAGCACGTTCCGACGATATTTAACAATGTCGTCGCACTCGAGAGAGCATTATCTCTATAGTCCGGCACATCGAGCGCGCCTGTTAAACTTTCGGTCCTCTTCGCTGATTCTGTCGAAGCAACTCTTTTTCCCCCTCACCTCGCTTCTCTCCTTTTGAATTGGCTAAAGCAAATCTATTACAAGCAAGCACGTGCAAAGCAACTATAATGACGTTAGAGTAACTCATTTTATATCCGTGACGCGGAAATTTATTGGAGTTTTAAGGCACAAGCGAGAACGCGGGGGCATTTAAAATAAAAACGGCCCAAGAGCCATCGTGAACGAGCATAAGTATAAGCTTGATAAAAATTGAAGAACGATCAAGTGTATATTTCGTAAACGTAAGAAAAGCGATAATGCGAAGCGATAAAGAAAAAAAAACGAGTCTAATGAGTGTTACGCACCGCGCACACTTTGCTTCTTTATCAAATTAAATTAATTATGTCAGCCCCTCTGAACTTACGTATACGCGCATATGAATCGGCCTCGCGCTCGCACGCACGTACGTTCGCTTTTGCTTCTCTTTTTCTTCTTCGATTCTTTACCTTCCTCCGCTTTACCTCCGCGGCCCCCACCTGCTTCTCTCTCTCCATTCGCCAGTTTTTCGTTCTTTCTCGCTCGAAAATCGTTGGCGTATACTCGTTTAGCAGGTTAAACGACGAGAGTAATAAGCTCCGCTGGTATATAATGATCGAGGCGTAAATTAAAAAGCGTTTAATTCTAACTCGATTTTCTCTCGGCTCTGAGATTAGAGCACACAACACGCATGTATTCCCGGTGATTAGCGATTAGCTTTGTCCTCCAGAAGCATTTAAAAAAACGAAGAAAATCTTATCGCCCTCACGTTTTTTCCTGCGAACTTTGTTTTTTCCCCGAGTACATAGCAGCGCTTTTGCGGCTATTACACCGGTGTGTGTGTTGCTATACTCTATAGCCCAGTCGCGGATTACAATCTAGGAATTCGGTCGCTAACTCTTACCAACAAACGACAAGGTGAAGTGCGGGGGGGAAGAGGTAAGGAAGAGACGAATAAGAAGAAGAAGAAGCATTAGTGGAGAGCCGCGTTTGGCGGCAGCATGCGGACTCCGAATGGAGACGACATAGACGCGCACGTATATACTACACACAGTCAATTCCTAATAGAGAGGAACGGAGGGAGGCATATATCTCTCTTTCTTGCCCTCTCTATCTCTCTCTATCTCTCTTTCTCTCTCTCTCTCTCTCTCTCTCTCTCTCTCTCTCTCTCTCTCTCTCTCTCTCGGGAGAATGGAAAGTACTTCCCCCATTGAAATTTACGTAAGCGGCATTCGTTTCAGCGAATCATCCGGCTAAATCATAGTGTGTTTGTTTGAGCTCCGGCTCACGCGCCTCGGCTCATGCGACGACGCGACCTCAACGCGGTAAAACGGCGAAAATCACGCGGCGATGCAGGCTAATATGCTCCAGCGACAGCGTAAGCATGTAAGCGGGACACGGACCGAGAGCGCTTGGCTTTCCGGTTGCTCTCCTCTCTCTCTCTCTCTCTCTCTCTCTCTCTCTCTTTAGCTTCTATGTATACTTGAGCTTTTAGTTGAAGAAAGTGCGTTTTGCGCGCGAACGTACCGTTAAACACCGATGAAGGTGTATCTGGCCGTCTATGCCGGTGCTCCGGTGCTCCGTCCTCTATTTTTCACACTCCTTCCTTCCACTTGGTCCTGCGTACTCCTTTGAGTTACGTCTTCTGCTGTGCGTGGCTATACAGCGAATCACAGGGAGAAGTTTGAGCGGATATGAGCCACTGCTTGGCTATGTGAATCTCTCTCTCTCTCTCTCTCTCTCTCTCTCTCTTTCCCTGACGGGTCCCCGACGAGACTCTTAAACACTTCCGGTCAAAAAGAGGAGTCGAAGAAGAAGAAGCAGCGTCGCTTGGACGTTCGGTGTAAGAAAAAACTGAGAGCGATGCTGACGGGGCACTCTTATCGATCCCTATCGGCAGCAGCTCCTCCGCTGCGCTTCCATGCACACGCGGCGGCGGCGGCGGCAGAGACAACGACGACTACGGCACTTTACGAAATCGCTTTTCCAGCGTTACTCGGTGACCCGGACTCCCTCCGGGTTATATTCGTCGCACTCGCGGTACAGAAGAGGAGGCTCTCTCTCTCTGCCGAACACCTGCAGGCAGTTGGGGGAGGCCTCACCGACTGAGAGGAACGTGAACCACGTCGACGGCGACGGCGACGACGACAACAACGACGGCGAAGACGGTGACGCGTGCGCGTGTCTCAGCTGACCGAGCGTCCGATACAGACTGACTATAACTGTAAACGACTACTTGTTGCGGTTATTCCCCTAGCCTCCCGCTATCTCGCTCTCTCTCTCTCTCTCTCCCGGCTCTGTTGCCCCTCCGCTGCTTCGGGCTACCCCCACCTGCGGACGCGCTCTCTGCTCCGTGAGTTGGAAAGAGACAGGCAGAGGCTTCCCCCTCCCCCGCTTATTGCTGCTGCATCAGCTCCGTCCTTGTTCTGCTCGCGCTCTCGCGGCCTTCCCCCGCGCGATCCGGACAGCTACTCCTCTCTTTCTCCGCTGCCGCCGACGACGATCGCGCCGGCGACGACGGCGGCCACGACGACGATTCTCGAGTTTGACTCTCTGTCCCTCTCCCTCCGCCGCCACCCCCACCAGCCAGCACAGAGAGCGGGGCTACTCTCGTGGACGCGTGTATGTATACGCGGCGCGCGTATACAGGCGAGAGGCCGAGCGCACTTTACGACCTCGTCTCCACTACTTGGCGATTTAACTTCTTTTTTCCCTCCCCCAATCTTTTTCGTGGGAAAATCGACTCTTTTTTTTTTTACCGACCCCGCTACTCGCCTCGCTATGGGAGTTTCGAAAAAATAGTTTTCACGTCCTTCCGTAGGTCCGACCTAACGAGATTATGTCGGGAGATCAAAGCACCTGCTGAATTATCGATCTTTCGAACCTTATTTTCTCATTATCGCTGCGTTCATGGCGCATTTTAAGTGTTAATTTATGTATATTAAACTTGGTTCAGTTTACCCGATGCGTTCGGCAATTGGTATAGTAATAGATCGGCACTACAGTTTATAACTACGCTTAACTCTTTTTTTTCAGATAAATGTGAAAGTTTTAGGAAAGTCTCGATCGATTTTTCTTTTCTCTTTTTTTTTTCGACGACAAGTTCGGCATGTTTTGAAAAAGTTTTGGAGAAGATTCAATTGATGTTAAGTAATACGGAAGGTAAAGTAATAATACGCTGTGGAATCGACGTGAAATAAGTCAAATTTATATGGTAGCTCACGAGAAAAACAAAAATTAATGTAATGAAAATTTGATCCAAACGTAACATTCATTATGTTAGTTATACTGTAGTATTAAAAAAAACACATTCATTGACGCACATACGCACGACACTCGGAAGCAAAAGTTATTGAATAATTTCAATATTTATAGCCGTAAGACAAACACGAATAATTTGGGAATAAGAATAAATGCGAAAACGAAGGTGAACCAAAAAAAAAAACGAAAAAGGTATAACGTAGACAATAATTAAAATGATCGTCGCGCGGTCTTATCACCGACATCTGTCCAAATATCAATAATAATCTCGAAAACATAACGATCGGAGCAGGTGGAAAAAATGCACAATGCCCCAAAGAGACGTACATCGACGAGGTATAAGAGAAGGAGAATGTACGCGCGAGAGTATGCGTGAACGCGAGAGTGTGTGTGTGTGTGTGAGATGCGCAGCATGAGGAGGATAGTTGGGCTCTCGCGAGTCGGCCACGCAGGAGAAGGATCGAGCGCGTAAGAGGTCCCTCACTCCTGCTGCTACCGACCCCTCTCTCCTTGCGCGCGTGGCATGCCTTTAAACCAGTTCCAGCACCGCCGCCGCCGCCGCCACCTCCGGGTTCACCTGCGTGCTCCCTCACCTTTCCTCTCTCTCGCTCCCCTCCTCCGCCTATTCTTTCTTTTCGTCGCTCTTTCTTTTTTTTTTACTTTTCCCTAATTTTGTCGCGTTACAGCTCTCGCATACACACGCACAAATAAGCCGACATTAATCGTTTACCCGGTTCAAAACATACGAGCTCGCTAACTTGCGATTGAGGTCATTGTAGCGTTTGGGTTTTTTTCGTTTTTTTTTGTTTTTTTTTTTTTGACAAAAACTACGCGCTACTTCTCTTGAATCCATGACACGATAAGCTTTCTTAAACTTTTTTTTTCCCGTTTTAGTATATCGAGTATATGTAAGCTCTGGTGACCTGATAAATTAGTAGGAAAAAAAGACTTACGAAATAAAGTACAACAAAATTTACAGTCTTTATTAAACAATAATTGTTCTGCTTTATTGAGATACAATTTGAAATTCAATATTTTTTTCTCAAGCACTATAATCGTCTTGGTTATCAATAGTGACTCTAATTAATATTTTTTTATTGACTCACGTCTTACCTGTTTAACCCATTTTGAACGTTTCAAAAGTGCCTAGAGAATATTTATAATTTTTATCTGCTCCGTATAATTCATCTCTTACGTGTGTGTATGTGCGCTGGCGCGCGCTCGCATGTCCGTGTGTGCATGCGCCTGCCTGTGCAAGCTTGGAGTGAAAGTATCGAATGGTTCTAGAGGTCCGGAATAGCGTCGATAAATTCAGCATGACTTGAAACTCTTTATTTTGATATCGAGCCAAGATATAGACGATAAAATTAGCCGAAAACGTAACGCTCCGCGGACGTTTATCTTGTGCGCCGGATCAACCTCTAGAGATGTGCTTACTCGCGCATCTAGATAACTACCGAGAAATATTGTCCTACCCTATACGCATATATACATATATATAGAGGTAAATCCAAATATTTGGAGAGAAGATAACTCGAAGCGACGAAATCGCGCCTCCAAGTTCTTTTTTTGCCTAGTTCGTACAGAGCTATACGTATATAGGGATAAGAAACGTATTGGCATTCCTAAAAAGTGTTTCGTTTTTGGCTTACCCCTTTCGCCCGACAATTATCGAGCGATCGAGCTCGATCGCCGAAAGCACGAATGCGCTCTCGCACTTCTTCGCCCCCGCTCTCTATCCGCATTCTTCGCTCGAGACAATTTTGTTTTTTTTTGGTTTCACTCGAAACTTTTTCATTATGCACTCCGTAATTTTGCCGATTTCAACAATCGTAATATGCTCCGCGTGACGTGGAAGGCGGAAAGGTGAAAAAACGCGATGGTGCGCACAAAACGGTACGTTTGATATACAGATATAGAGAGACGTAGATCTAGATCGAGCGAAAAAGAGATGGATCGATGGGTTGAGAATAGAGTGAGAGGCTTGGTTGCGTATAGGAGAGGAAAAAAACGTTATTTACACAGCAGGTCGATCGGCATAGGGTTATTTCAGAGATATGCAGATTAACTAATATCTAGACAAGTGATATAGAAAAGAGAGGGATAGAGAGAGAGAGAGAGAGAGAGAGAGAGAGAGAGAGAGAGAGGGGGCGGGTGGAATGGTGTGGGAGTCGAGAGGAGAAACCATCGGGCAGAAGCTGTAAGGAGAAATAAAAGATGAGAGGTCGCGATAAAGTAGTGCGCGTCAATATCCAGAGCTTGGCTCGGGCCGAGAGTGGGAAAGAGGAAGCAGAGGTGAAATTCGCTTTGATTATCTCCCGAGCATCGGCTACACGCGAGTGCCTCTACAGAATGAATAGTACAGCAAGAGGAGGAAGGAGAGAGAGAGAGAGAGAGAGAAGGGCCGCGCGGGGAAGAACACAGAGACTCGCGAACGGACCGCGCGTAACGGCGATCCCCGAAATTTCTCTCTAGCTGCTGTAGTTTTTAATTCATCCCAGCTTGGATTTATCGCTGTCGCTCGGGCGCTCGCCTGGGAACGAGACAGATACATATGATAATGATCAAAGATGGATTTAACATTTTTTTTCTTTTTTAGCATACACGCCAGCAGAGCACGCACTCGATCCGACGAGAGAAATTTTAACAGGCATTTGCAGCTCTATTATTTCAAGAGAGGCAGAGAGAGATAATACTGTTGGATGCATGTACAGAACCGCTGTGGGAATAATGGCTTAGACGAGAAACGTTTCGGATACACGTGTGATTATTAATTTTTTTTCCTTTGCCAATTAGTCTCGCCCTCCCGTGTTTTTTTCATATAGCACAAATTAAAGCAATCCTCGAGTTGTGGCAATAGTTTACACTTGTCTAAATTCGAAGAGACAATAAGGAAAACGCTATTTCAATTGATTATTATCATTGGTTAATTAACGATGAAAAAACTTGGCTTCGACTTTTTCGCTGATTTTGTAAATTCTATACGTACGAAGCGTAAAGTTATTGGTACAAGTCAAATAAATGACAAGCAAAAAAAATTATATTTAGATAAACCGTGGTTGATGGAGAAAAGTGTATTGTCATCCGAGCACAGCGTGTTAAAGACTCTGCCACCGCTGATAATAGCCCAGTTGCCATTAGCTACAGACACATCGGGTTTTCTCGTGGACTCGAAAACCGATTTCTATTATGCTCTCGGGTTGTTCACGCTTTTGAAACAACCACCTCGCCAATCACCTTCAAACCTTACTTCGATATACGCAGCCGACCGTAAAAGTTTGAGCTTCTTATCTTCTGCTTTTTCAACTTTTGTTTTTCTGCAATTCCACATGTAAATTAAGCCATTGCACTGCGGGAGGGGGATAAGCGAGCAAAAGAAAATGCACGAGAGAATTGGAGATGTAAGGAGAATATATAGGAGTAATCGGTCCCAAAGGGAACAATCAGATGCAGATTACAGAACACGGTCTTACTTGCGCCGGGGACAAAGCGAGGACAGCAAGTCGGGTTTCTGTGCCAGCCAGCTCGGTTTCTAAGATCTAATGATTATTATCATTATAATGGCTATTAAATTCTCTACCTATTCCCCCCCCCCTTTACTATCCCTATCTCCCTCTTTCTCTCTTTCTATCTCTTCGTCACTAATAAAAATAGAAATAAAAACTATTTTTAAACTTGGAATATTCTCTATTTAGAAAAATTTACACGATAGCGCGAACGATATAACATTTATGCTTATTTAATTATTGCGCATCTCCGATGGAAACCTGGAATTTCATTTTTGTGAATTTTAATTTTGTCGTTTTCATTTATTTCTTTTTTTTTACAACGTCGATGTTTTAGTTTTAATCGGCCCGAGTTGGGAGATAAAAAATTTCGAGTTTGCTATAAATCGCAATCGATCGGTTCTTAATTAAAAATAATAGATCGACAGACTGCAAGTTTCGCAAGTGCGAAATTACTCGCGTTTTCTTCTCTTCTTTTCGTTTATAGGTCAGATAAGACTACAACAACGAAAAAGTATATAAATCTCGGCTCTCAAGGTGAGCCATGCAAATTGGAAAGGTAAAAAGCGTGTAAAGCATGATTAAAAAAAGGAAAAATTTAACGGCTTTATCGAGAAACTTCCGTAAGTATAGCGGACGAGTTAGCACAAGGCATTGCTGCTTTCGCGTTTATTTTCGTTAAATCAGCATCCCTTGAGCAATTATATATATCTTTTTTTTCTTCTCTAATGAGTTTATACAGAATGTATCGAATTTTACAGTTAAACGTTAAAAAACGCTTGAAAAACTTGAAAAATTATTTTGAGCTTCAAACAGTTTGATGTCATTGTTACAGAGGGCTTAATTTATGCTGCGTTCATGTAGTTACGCATTACGTAAGATTGACATGTCAAATAAAAGATTGTCGAATATTCGATTGAAACGGAAAGCTTGAAGGACAAACGCTGTTAAGCAATGAGATAATAGTTAACGCTCGGTACACCACAGCAAAGTTTGTTCAAAATAGATCTTTTAACATCCGATTCGTGCGATGTAATTTCAAGTACGCGATAGATCAGCATAATAGTTAGAGCAGCAGTAGAAGAGCAGAGGAGCACCTGTGTTGATGCTAAAATAACAATTTAATCGCAGGCGTCCGGCATCCCGGTATATTATTTTATTTCGTTGCTGCTTCTTATTGTCCAGTTGTTTGCTGCCGGTCGAATCGTATGGCGCAGAAGCTGCAGGCATGTATTTATACGCCAGCTTGGTGTCGGAGAGCGAAGCGCGCGCGCGAGAGCAGGAAGTCGAGCGCCGGGCGCTTACGTAAAAATTAATGACCGCGCGCGCGCTAATTCAAGCCGCGAAAAACGCGAAAAAGATGAAGAGCCGTCGATGGGGGATAGAGCAGTCGTAGACGCTAGACGTATAATTAATGATCGATCGCATTTTCCAGGCCCTCGCGATCGATTGATTGATATACGTATGTATGTGCAATTAAGCAGGAAGTGCAACGCTTGGATCGCGACGAGCGAGAGATGCGCAAAGGCTTTTGGAGAGATGGGACGTGATGCAAGGGACTTTCATGTAGTCGGCTCGGAAAGGCTAAACAAAACGGCCACTAAAAGTCGTACTGTCTGTATCTGTGCGAGCAATGATTCGGTTATTAAAGAGCAATGTTAAAGGGGCAAGAGAGAGAGAGAGAGAGAGAGAGAGAGAGAGAGAGAGAGAGAAGAGAGGTAAGTAGCGTAGCGGAGAAGGCGAGCTCGTCGCGAGCTGCTTGGATAAGGCTATACGCTCGGCCGGACGCGCGGCAGGCTCGGCGACCTACCTCTCCTCCATCGCCTCCCAGACCGTACGAACAACGGTTCTAGCATTCCACGACGCTTGAATCAGTACTAATGCCCCCGCGCGTCCTTTGACTTGGACGCGATGAAAAAGTGAGTAAGCCACCGAGAGAGCTAACCAGAGAGAGAGAGAGAGAGAGAGAGAGGGAGAGGGAGCAAGAGAGAAAGGTGGAAGGAGGAGGGGAATATAGCTAGTGCGCGGTAGAGCTAAATAGTCGGGATTCTTTTTGCGCGTCACTTTAAGCTCTCGCATCGACGCAAATGACAAGCTCAACCGAATGCCTTGGACTTTTCAGCCAACGCCATGCTTTTTTTCTCTCTCTCTCTCTCTCATTCATTAATAGCCGCATTAATTGCGCTGCTCGCAGTTATTATACTGTCAAAATCTAAATGATATTACGCTTTTCTATTGTTATTCTTATTGTTAGTATTATTAACATTTTATTTTTATATATAGATATTATTAATGGCTCAGTTCTGACCAAATCTACTTAAAAAAAAGATTTGATAATTTATACACAGAACAACAAATTGACTAATAAGCCGACTTTTTACCTCCGGTCTGTACTTGTTATATTCGTCTTATTTCGAACTGCTGCTCTTGTTTTAAGCGACTATTGCGACGCTCGAGTGCCTACGTAAACAGAGAGAGGGAGAGAGAAAGAGTAAAAGAGAGAGAGAGAGAGAGAGAGAGAGAGAAAGATTATCGGAGCGGCATGTGTAAATGTAGCCGAGCTGCCGGTTGCGGGTCAAGGCCTCGTGCAGTTCACCGGGAGCATTCCCCTTGTGGCCCCCCTGGCACTGCTTTACCGCGGCCCGCGGAGCTATATAGCCAGTACAAGCTACCAGGACTTCCCGCGGCCCATCGCCTCTCTTTTTCCAAGCTTTCCACTTCGCTTATTTTTTTTTTTTTTAAATCGCTACGGGACCCACCTTGGAGAGCAGCTATAACTATCTAGCGCACGTACGGCATTTCAGCCCGTGGCCATCTATTTGATTCGCCAGCTCATTTTGCCCCGCTCCCTTTTGTTTATTATCGCCTTTGCCATACGTTCACCTCGCTTTGATAAAGCGGCCAGATTTATTGTCCGGACATACCTTCGACGATTGTTTCGAATTTATTTGTTTTATTGCTAATCTCGCAGCGCCGCGCGGTAGCAATCCCACCCGCTCGATCGCTTTGCTCGCCCGCAATATATTCTTTCTACTTTTTTTTCTACCTTTCCTTTTACTATGCTCCAATACACCACAGTCCTTACTGGCACTTCTTCCTTCTTAATAAGCCTCGGTAGTTTATCTTTAGGTGTGGGGAGGAAAGGGGAATCGCCGAGTTTTTAGGAAACCTCGATACATTGGGATACAAGGAATTTCCATATTAAGTAGATTGTACAGACGAGTTGAATAATCAGCCGAGTTATATATACTTTATCCACTTCTATACTCGTCCATTTTTCTTTTTTAATTGGTCACCTCCTATAGCCGTTGCCGTATTTCCGCTTATTCTCCTTCTTTTTACACCTAAATCACCCGTGCAGACTCTTTACGTTATTTTTAAATAGTTTTGCGCGCTCCAATTAACCCATCAGTCGAAATTCCAGGCCGTATAGCTGAATATTATTTAATTAGCTGCTTTATTATTTCGCTACACCCAATGGGCATTTATAAAATGCTCTCGCGTATAATAATTATATACATCACGGCTGCTTCGTCGCCAACATTTTTGTCGTGCCCGCTCGCGTTGCGAACGGATTTTTAATTTTTAGACCGACTGCTTTCGACTCCTTTTTTTACAATCATAAAAATGCAGGTCAATTTAAAATTCATATCAAAGATAATTATGAAAGATATATTATTGTTTTTTTTTCTTCAACCAGCTGGTTTATCCGCCGCTACATCGTATAATACTTTCACCTGGTTTTACCTCGGCAAAAATCAAAAATGATTTTCATAGCGTTACCTTGTAGCTTTCTAGCTCACTTCGGGGATTAAAACTACTCGCTCTGTATCTGAGAAATTTCTGCTCGTGTATGAGATTATTAATATTAAAATTCGAAATTATATCTTGTGCAAGAAAATTAAGTTACGTTTGCGAGATAAGGAAAATAAAAATGGCAGACGTAACACGTTTGTCAGGGAATGAAAAGTTTCGTGATTTTTTTTACGATACGTTACAGTAATTGTACTGTCGTTGCGTAGAGGAGAGACAATGATAGAAGAAGAGAAAAGAGTAGGGAAAATTAGCCCTGACCTTTGCCGCGCAAGTTGGCAATTATCTCGAGATCGGTCAGCTGCGTCCATACAAAGTCTGTAGAATCTGGCTTGATCGTTTTATGCCGATGATTTTTTCTTATAAGACTATGCAATCATTCCGAGTTTACGCCGCTTGTCGTCAGTTTCTACCACCGCATCGTCAGCTTTTTTGAGAGATAGACTCCCGCAAGCCTTGAGCCATAATGGTACTTTAAGCCGAGAATTATAACAGAGACTTCAACATATTCAAATTTGTCCTTTAAAATTCATGCCACCTAATTTATGAAAACTAAAATAAGAAGCGATATTTAAAAGTAATTTTTTAGCTGAAGTGAAAATTAAAGCGAAATAGAGTTTGAAATTTATAAAAAAAATGACAAGGTGCAGATGGAGTGGGAAGAAGGGGGGAGGGGAAGGGGGGTTCCGCCGCAGCGGCAATAGGACGGCGACGTAACTGTGCGCGAGCGATCCAGGCTAGCGATCAGCTGGTGGAAAGCAGCAGCCGCAGCTGAGCCGAGAGAGGCTATAGAGGAGACAAGCGCGCAGAATAGCCGCCGGCAACAAAAAGCCCAAGAGAATTTATTCGGGATAGCGAGGGAAAGTAGCGCTCGCGGCGCTTATAGAAAAGCCCCGGCTATGCTCTTACTCAAGCGCGCCTATACAGCAAGTAAGAAGTCGATCGAATAGAGGAGAGAGAGAGAGAGAGAGAGAAGACAAGGCTGCGGGGGCCCCGGGAATTCCGCCACGAGCTCTCCGCGGCAATACGATATACGAGAGGCGAACTATAGGTGCGCGAGCCTCCAGTCACGCTCGCTCGTTTTCGGCTCGCTGTACTTTGTAGGACATGCGGCAATGTTATCGCAAGAAAGCCAAGCATATAAGAAAGACATTCGGGAAATTTGATGGGAAAAGCCGCGCGAGAGAAGTTTGAATAATTCGGCTGGAAAAAAGTATGCGGTATTCGTCGCTTCGCCATAACTCACTCGCTGCGATTAAGCTAATTGTTTAATTGAGCATTTCCAACGGGTTCAAATTTATTTCGTCAATTTCGGCCCGAGATAAATGCATTTTAAATATTAATTAGCAGACTATTTTCCTGATTATGACCTCGCGCGATAAATCAAATCTTTCAAAAATGTTGGTAGTTACATATTTTTATGAGCAGGATTATTATTCAGCCTTGTCAACGGAAAACGTTGCGCAATGAGCCATTTCACAGATAAAATCAAAAAAACCCATTACGTGGATATATAACTCGCGTGTCAGCTCGCCAGCTTGAGGGTGCGACGCTGAATTTTTCCACAAAATTCAAATTATCAACTACTAACTACTACCAGAGAAAGAATCTGCTGAGTTGCTGTGAGGCATACCTTTATAAGAATAAGCTCAATTACGTTGTCTTTAGTATACCGAATCATAATCCCTGTATTTTTAATCGCTCAAAGATAATCGTTATTTAAAAACGATCGCCTAACAGTAATTTTATGAATCAGTATACATATACATATACGTGTCATAATTTTCTTGGTAAAACGTTATCGATATATTAGAGATTTATGTCATGTTTAAATTTTCAGCGTAATGTATATAAATTTTTATCGATTATTAAATCCATATTTATTGGTTTCGATATAATTATCATTGGTTACGCCGTGCATAATCCGATTATCATTTCTATTATTATTTTTTCTTTTATTTTTTTTATCAGCTCCAAACAGTTTGTGTTCGACCGACGTGTTACTAAATATTGATTAGAATAATTGTCGATATTTTTATATTCTGACTTAACAAGTTCTTTATACAGATAAAAGCTAAGAGAATAATATAAGCGGAAGACTGTACGCGATACGTGCGCTATGAAGCCATTGTTTTCTAATAGAATACGATCCAACTACTATTGCGCGTAATTTTAACGGGTCTTTTTGAAATTTGTTTGAAAGTCAAATGAAAATACGCGTTGGAGTTATTCTCAGCAAAATGTAGGCTTGAGTCTAGACTACTATCAATTTTTTACTCCAATGTGTACAAAAAGGGTGACTATAGTGTCGGTGGTGTAAGGTGGTTGGAAACTTTCGTTCAAGAATTTCGTTGCTCGGCTGTGCATATAAAATCGAAAGCAGTGCACGCCGGCGCACCATAGGCGCATATAGTCGCAGCCTGGTATAGGCTGGTGGCTTTGGTGAGAGGAGAGTATGGATGGATGAAGGGTGGGGTGGGGGTGGGGGGGGGGGAGGGCAGCGATCGTAAAGATTGGCTCGTGGCGCGCGCGAGAGATGTGAACTATCGGCAAGGATATCGCAAGCCATCGTAATTTGTCGTCGCTATAATTCGCTAGGTAGAAAGCGGCCAACCTCTCTCCCTCTCTCGCGAGAGCCGTGAGCGGCTTTGCGTCCTGGCGAATCGAGAGAACGGACGCATAATCAGTCACGGGCAACCGAGTCTTTGACTCTCTCTCTCTCTCTACCCTCTACCTCTCGCGCTTTTTCCCCCTCTCCGCAAATGTCCGCGTCACCTTCCTGAAGATCTTAGATAAGCACACCTTTCATACTTTTCTCTCTCTCCTACGGCTGCCATGCTTTTTCATATTTCTCTCCATCTTCCTCCTTCTCCTAAAACACTCTCTGCACTTTTTTACCTTCTATTTTACATAATCGTCAACGATTTTTCCCTGTACTCGGTTATTAATGTCCTGTACTTTGCCAATTTACTTTTCGGAAGGATTGAAAATATAAATAATCGAGCCTCTTTCTCTTCATTAAGACCTGGATATACCGTTGCATACGAGTTCGTTATAAGCGAGCTGATTAAAACATAATAATTCCGTGCCACTGTGTGTGTGAGAGAGACGACGTTAAAAGAGTTTGTCGATGCGGGTCAGTGCAGTGCCTCGGCACGGACCAACCACGCAACGCCATTATTTTACGTCGCGCAGCAGTTGTCACCTCGCATTTCTAGATCGCTACCCGAGCCCGAGCTGTATAGAAATGCCGAGGACAAGCAAGTGAGAAACGAATTTTCCGCAGATCCGTCTTTACATCAAGATAGCCAGTGTCCGGAGCTCTGGCTACCGAGATCGCAGTTACCGCCGCGCCTCTGTACTACACACACACGCGCGCATACGTGCATATATAACTATAGAGGTAGTGATAGGGGGCTGAGCATTGGGCGGCGTTATCGGGCAAATTGAGGCCCGGCCGCCCGGCGACGTATCGTGTGCGCCGCGCACGAGCTTATACCTCGTGGAGTACATAACGCGATCGAGCCGCTCGCGTAACCTGCTGCCGGCGCGATTAGGCTGTGCCCGTTGCCGCGGGCCTGTCCGCGATTGCTGGCTTATCATCTGTGTATAACGAGACTGCCGGCCTGCGACGAGCGCCACCGTATCCCCTACTCCCTCTCGAACGCACGCAATCAAATAACCAAAGCTGCAGAGAGTTAGATCTACATATACGAGAGCGCCGATTCGAATTTGCGCGCGTTCGATTCACTCAGCCCGCCGAAGTCTCGGTGTGCCCGTTTCCTTTCTGTTTTTTTTCTTATCGCTTTTTCGCTAGCCACTTTTTTTCAGCGCCAAGCGTTCGGCTTCTCCTTGCACCAGCTATGCACGCCTCGAGAGCTACTTGATACGCCTAGAATCCAGCAGCAAGTTAGCCCCCTCCGTAGCAGGGGCCAGATTTGCCCCTCTCCCTTGTTGGACGTTCATTTTCAGCTAATTTCAGGCTTAGCGATAGATTAACTTTTTGCCACGGCACACGTATAGCAGAAGCTGTTATTACGCGACTTTTTGCCCGGCGCTCTCGTAGCCGCTATTTTTCCCTCGGCCTAAACTACTTCCTCAATCGCGTTTAACGCCTGAGCTTTTACTTATACGAGCTGCGTATAACGTGCAACTATTCCGAGCTGCGACTATGCCTGGAATTTGAGGCTCGACACTTACTTTCTACATAGCGAGCGCGCTGGATTTTTCAGATTAATCGAATCGCTGTTTTCGACAGTTCAAGCGCTTCTTCTCTACTTTTCATTGGTATACGAGCCCCTCGCTTTTCGAAATTCTCAATGAAAATTAACGAGGATTTTGACATTTATCCGGTTCTTTATGACATTGTCTTTTTTTTTCATTTTCTATTAAAAATTAACGTACGTAAAATCTCTTACTCTCTTTTCCGGCAAGTCTCGGCGGTAAATTGCATAATGATACAGACCGAGTCTGAAAAGTCTCAAGACTACACAAAACGGATGTACTATTTTTATCTTTTTGAGAAAGTAGAAAAATGCTTGTGCTTTGCAAGGAAAATAAAACCAAACTAATTGTAAGAAAGAAATATCGAAAGAGTCAAGTGATTAATATGCATTTTTGAGCCAGGAGAAATCAGAATACATGGCGAACGTGTGCGTGCGTGCGTGTGTGGGTATTTATAAAGTTCGTACGAGGATACGTTTATTATGCAAAGTACTGGGTGGGAAAAAAGGCACTTGACGGCATCAAGATCCTTATCCTTTCGTTTTCCATTCCGTTAGCCACACTGATAAAGCCCACTGCTGGCCGCGAGCTTATAGTTTTGCCATTAAAAATCGACGTGTTTTTTTGGATAGGTTGGGTAGATGTATCCATCCTTTGTATATCCTCCTCCTTTTTTCATTATTTCTTTTCAAAGAATTTCCTTACAACTTTGGAGGTTTTTTTGGTCAAGGTAGAACGCGTACAAAAAAACGCCAAGGGAACACGTCCGTGCTCCGGCACAATGCGTATACGGTGAGATTGCTAAGGAGGCGGCGGCGGCGGTGGCCCGTAGCGGCATCATCGTCGCGTCCGACGGATCCGTTACGATAATGACGTTGACGTGTAGAGACGGACTTTCGGTCGTGAGGCCCTCCCCCCGGTTTCTCTCTCTCCTTCCCCTCCTTATTCGCTCCTTCTTCGTTGGACAAGTGCGGGCACAGCCAGCGGCGTATGAGCTGGCTCGCTAAAGCTCCCACTCTCTGCCGCACGATTAAAGTGCAGACCTAAATAAAAGAGTATAGGAAAAACGAGAGGGCTCGCTGGTGCTCGGGAGGAGCTGGCTGATGTACCGATGTTCCTTCTGCCGCCGGGGGGGGGGGCAAGAGGAGGAGGAGGAGGGTAAAGAAAGAACCGCAAACTGGAGCTGAGCAACGATGCCGGTGCGGGCGAATAGTGAAAGGGAATCGAGGAGCCGCCTGCTGCTCTACTACTCTAGCCGGGGGTATACGGTAACAGCAGTAATTAGTAGTAGTTACAGTAGTACGAATGCTAGTAGTAGTAGTGGTGGGAAACGTGTCCGGGGACACGGCTACACCTGCCCCGGCGGCGATGACGCGCCAGATCGGGGCTATACAGACAGAGAACGCAGCGGGTTATTATTCTTTGGTCCGCTTGAAGTTGGGCTTGCAGCCGCGCCGAGTAGTTTTGAAATCCCGCGGTCTCGGGCTTGCTCTCCCGACTTGCGCAAACGCCCGACCAATGAGATTAGCCGCTTTCGCGGGAGCGCCTAAGCGAATTTTCAAGCTTGCCCTCCCTCCCTCTCGCTGTCCCCAGACACGCGCGGACGCACGCGCTTGCGCAACACCCAGAGATTTTATTAAATCACCTGACTCTGCCGGCTGCGGCTTATTTTCTGGAGCAGAGACGCGCCGCGCGCAACTCTCCGTGTTTTGATATACGACCTCTCCTAGCGGCTTGTTATTTTTATGTAATTAGTTTTCTTTTCATCGCGCCCCCTTCAACGCCCGTGAACATTTAGACGTGCGTATCTCGTAAGTTGTAACTTTGCCTCGCCTCCCGTTAAAGAACTGTAATGCAATCACGAAAGCTTGATGGTCGTATTGCCTAGAAAAAATATGCTGAACAAAAAAGTAAAGATGCTTAATGTATACAGTTAGGGTGACCGATTAAAATTGCAAGCCAAAGATTCGAGCGAGTATAAAAATGGTTAAACGAGCGTTAAAATCGCAAGTAAACGCGACGGCTCGAGTAAGAAATGATAATTCCCGCTGTAATTGAATCGATCATTAGGCCGTCTCACATAATCCTGAGAGATTTACGGGGATACTGAGAGAGCTACACTTTTTGCTCCTGCTCGCACGCGCTACGCCGGAATTCTTCTAAGCGCTTAATTAAAAGTCGAAAGCGAATGGTTGAAATTAGGGTGCTTGCAAACGGCTTTACTCAACTCGAAAACTTTACGGCTTTTACGCCCAAGAGAGAGAGAGCGAGAGAGAGGCGTGTTTAAACGACCGCCGGAGCCGGGCAAAAGTAGTTTTTTAATTCAACTCATACGAATTCTACCTATATCTCCGGCGTATCCAAAAAGGCTTGACGTTTTTTTTCTATTCCGACCACCTTTACGAAGTTTCTCAATGCGCGGAGAAAAGCGCTGTATACGTGCTGGCGGGACGGCTTTATTAATAGTCAAGCCTTATTTAAGTACTGAATTTATGCCTAAATCAGTGGAAATGGGTAAAAACTACCTGCTTTTGGAGAAAGTGGTAAAGTATCTTTTATGCAACTTTGGGATTGAAGAAAAATTCTAAAAACTTGACGCGCGCGTGTGTGAATGGAAGAAAGAAGGCTCGCTTTTGAGTAAAGCTGCGCACACAAAGTCCATTGAGCAGACAATGGATTTGAAACAAAAAGCTAGAGAAGCGTCGATTGTAGAGGCTGGGTCTTTCGGGAGTTGTTAGGTATATCAACGCGAGTAGGCGGACAATTACAATGGCCTGGGAATCCAATGAAAATCTAACGAAGCTCGAGTCGAGCAGCACTTGTGTACCGTTAAGTAATATGCGTTAGCGCGCCCACTGTATTGACTGGCTGCGCCATACTTCACTTGCAACGACCGATGCTCACTTCTTGATTTTTAATGGGACCTCTCGATGAGCTTGGTTTTGATGTTTAGCTCAAGAATTTTGTACGAACGGGGAGCAAAGGCACTTCATTTGCTTAAGCAGTTGGCAACAACAGTTTCCATTGCAAAAGGTCAATAAGCGATGCGCGCAAAGTACGCAGGTGCACACTGCTGACGTCGAGAGCTCATTATAACACCTGTGTATTATTGCAATTGGCTGTATTGCCGATAAAAAGAGAAGTTGATATTGAAACAATTAAAATTGATGATCGTTGCACATCCTAGAAAGTCGAATCGGCTGGGGGGCCTCTTCCGATTCGAACTGCATCAATAGCTGCCTATTTTTCTCTGCTCATTTGTCAAGCTTAATAACAAAAACAACAGCAACAACAACAGCTGTTGCAATAACAAGAGAAATTTGTTGCTTTGGATGGTTGACCAACCGAAGGCACATCGATTGTTCGTTTTTTTTTTAAGCAAGGATCGACGAGTCACGTACGAGGGTGCCCCAGCGGCTCGTACTCCGGGGTACTGGTATTTCGATTGATAATTGAGATCGGGCTCGATGCGTAATAGCCCGCCATAGCACAACCAAACAATAAATAGTTTCTTTGTTGGGCAATTCCAGGGAGGCGGTCGATTATCCTGTAAAATACAGTTATGATGGATAGCAGCATTGTCTGCCGGCTCTCTCGGACCGTTCAAACTTCAACATCGCCCGTAATGACTGCGGCCCCGACATTTTTACTAACAGCAGTGAAACTCCTAAGTGTACTTCAATCTCTTCGTCCGACGAAATAGAAAGTTCTGGAATTTATATTAGTAAGGCTAACTGTAACAACACCGAGAGCCACAGCTGACGCGCACGAGTGTGTGTATGTGTAAGTGTATATACAATACAGAACGAGGCGTTATTTGCCGGGTAAATTTTGTAAATTAGTTCAACTTTTGACATTAAGTTTATTACGGCATTATATCTCTCTCTCTCTCTCTCTCTCTCTCTCTCTCTCTCTCTCTCTCTCTCTCTCTCTCTCTTTATTTTCCCTGTAATAACAATCCGAATAAATGCAATGCGATAACCTTGAATGTTTATCATTAAATTTGTAAACAACAAGGGAAATTTTGCTGTCGCCGCTCCGCTGTCCTGCCTCTGCCCCACTGCTGCTTTTATTTCCGAGAGAGAGATAACAATGTTTAAATATGTTTTGTTAAATGAATAAGAGTGCAGTTAATGCGACATTTTTATTTGCCCTCGTTATCTAATTTTGCTATACGTAAAAGTTATACCTTTTTCTTCTTCTTCTTTTCTTTTTCACTCAAACTGACTTATACTTTAATGATATTGACACAAATGTGCGCTTTTTCGTTTTATCAAAAGGCTTCGATTGCTAATTACGTAAATTGTAACAGGATATTTTTTTCGCGGACAATTCAATAACTTCAATTTTATCGGGGCCACATGACCAACCGAGCTGGGTTAATTAAAGAAAAAGCAGCGAAGGAGGAAGAAAGACGTTTACGGCGAAAGGAGGAACAAGATAAAAGTAAAAAAAAAAAAATGTACAAAGCGAGATCGTTGGCTGGTGTAAAGTCGATGGCCGGTACGTCTCTAGTCCTACCTTAGCGCTCCATTGCGACACTTGTTTCTTCATTCTCGGCAGCTACATCTCGATTTCCTTGTAGTCTTTCCTTAAAATTTGCCATCGGAATCGTAACAATGGGATCAATGGCGGAGGGCGGGAGGTACAAGTTTACCGCTATATCCATTTTGCCTTTGCCTACGTAGCGGCGGCCTTTTTATTTTATCCTTAAGCGCGTGTGCACACGCCCGTCAAGCCCGCTGTGTAGCCGGGTTTTCTGGCTTGCTGCTATACGGGGCTTTGCGATTCAGCCGCTGTAATCGGCCGATCGGCGCAGAGTCGAGCTGCTCTTCCTTTTTTTCCCCTCGATTTCACTTGGGAATCCCTCTGGGATCTGCCCTCCCTCTCCTCGACTCTCTTGCGTTGCTCGTACGCAGGCCTCGCTTGTTTTGCTTCTTTTTCCCTCTTTTTTCTTCCCCGCTCTCAGCCGCCGCGAAGAGAGCTCTTTAAGAATGATTTATCAGCGCATTGTTCGTTTTACGTTTGCCGGCGCGCGAACATGTCCTTTCGGCCAGCCCAGTGACGTCAATAATCTTCTGTTTTTCTTATTTCTTTTCTTCTGGCCCTGTTCGCCGCCTGCCGAATCAATAAGTAATGCAGTTACGAAATCTGATATATATATATACATGTATAGCGGCCGTGCGATTTTAAAAAGTTCGCCTCACCCACCACCTGAAACAAAAATGCTATTCGCGACCAAAGCTTAGATTTATCATTTGTTCGTATAGTAAAATCACACTATTCGGAAGGGCATTGTAGTAAAAATATGTTTACTAGGAGTTTGTTCATTCAACTTTCGATTTATGCCGTAGCGAAGCAGCAATTATAGAGACATTGTTAAAAGAGAAGAAAAAATCCGAAATCGCCCAAATAAGGGGCAGTAAGCCGCTTCTCCCGTCGCTGAGATCCCTTCGCCACTTAGCTTGGCTTCTCGAGGGCCAAGTCCAAACTGGGTCGCCGTTTTTATTTCGTTGCCATCGAAAAACGGCATCCTCTTGCCTTGGGAACAACCGTTCTGGAGGAAGGCCGATTCTCTTCGAGTCTTTCGGCTAACTAACGATAATACTTTCATTTTATAGAAGCTTAAATCATCACTCGGAGCATTGGTAGGCTTATTTTAAACTTGCATCTTATTAATGGTAATGATCACGTCCAAGACCATTGAGCATTGATATTTTTGATGTAAGATGAAATATTTTTCCATAACAATAAGCTATAAGTTTTACGTTTAATGAAAAACGTTTGCGTATACGTGTAACTTTATAACTTTGCACAAGTGCTCGTAGCTTATCTCGTGCGTCATGACTTATAGTACAACTAGACGTAACCTAATAAATTTTCTAAGAAAGACCCATCAACAATAGTTGAATATCATTGTTTTATATAATCGTTTTATTGACGGAGGCGCATTACCATGGCAAATGGCAAAATTTCGTAATGAATTTTTTATGCGTCTTAAAGGTTATCAAAAATATAATTAATAACTAAGCGAAAGCTCAATTTTAAATTTAAAGCAAGTGGGCCACACAATTAACGTTTAGTATGATTTTAAAAAAAAGAAGTGTCGGAATTTAAAGTTTCAAATAAGGGAGACAAGCACAGGTTCGCTAACTCTCGCCTCTTACTGAAGACGCAAGTAAGACTTGTACAACCGAGAGAGAGAGAGAAGCTGTATAAAAGAAGCAATCGGGGAGAGCTGCTGGCGGAGCCGGCAAAGGGCGAACCTGTTTCTCTTCCCTGCGCGCACGCTCGGCTCATTTTATTCGGCCTTTTTTTCGGTCCACCTTGGCTTCGTTATACAATTTTACATTTAGCCAGAAAAATAAGACTACCCAGACGGATATGTCTCTGTAAAGGACTCGCGGAGATTATAAAAATTCATTTTCATTCGATCGAAGACTCGACGATATTTTCTCACGTGCTCTTGGGCAAGACTACCCCGTGAAACGAAAGATCGAGTTGCGGCAATGATGAATAGTGAAATTTAAATGGATGAAAAAAAAAAATAATAATGCCTGCCAAGTGTTGTGTGTGGGTGGCTGAGCGTGCGAGTTTCAAAGTGATAAAAATTTGAAAAACAATATTCAAATGACACAGGTCGTGCTTTTTTGGCTCGTCGCTTTTTTATTGCGTTTACTTGTAAAATACAGGTGTTCTCAAGGTCTTACACGTGCCCGCTTCCAGTCGATCGCGACAAATGTACACGCGCCCAATGCCCCCGAGTGTGTTTATCACGCATTTTCTCCCCCGTTGTCGTGTATATGTGTGTGTGTGTGTGTGTGTGTGTGTGTGTGTGTGTGTGTGTGTGTGTGTGTGCATAACGCGCACCCGCGCTCTTATTGCATTCGCGTGATATTTGTATATCGGCATTACTCTTGTTGCCATGCTCATTGGGCTCGAGCCCATACTCATTCTTCTTCTTTTCAATATATTCATCAGTATATCAATATATGACATTGTAAACGCAGCCGTAAGCGCGCCGTCCTAGTCCATTTAATGTTTCAGTTTCTTTTTTTTTTCTCTTCTTTTTATCTCGATGACAGGGCAACAGCCCCTCCATTTGTCAACCTCAACTACGTCAATTCTACTTAAACGTTTTTTAAGTTGCCATAAAAATTTTGAAGAAAACGTCATTATCTTGAAAAATTTTAATAAGCATTAACGCACGAGACTTTTAACATACGCTTTGGCCAATATTTGAATTATAGCCGATTTCCAGACGGCTCTTATTCATTTTTAAATGACTGATTAACTGGCTTACGGCTATTTAATTGGAATCTGTTTGTTTCGTACGAGTGTATTTTTAAATTTCAAACTTCCCGAAAAGCCAAGCTTTCTTACCTTTGTTTTGTTTCTTCCGAGTACGTGTTCTTTTTGATTATACGTATTCAGACGAGCATACAAGCGCTACGTATACAAGACTAGATAGCCTAGGTACATTGGAGGATCTATCTAACGTCGGGGATGGTCAGCTGTTTTGTGGGCCCGGAATTGGCCAGCAGCAATAGAGAGCTGGACGGCGCGCCGGAGAAGCCGGGAATGGCAGAGCAGTGGTGCGGCGCGCGAGCCCGAGCACGTGCATGAATCTGGGTCAAGGACCTCGGGGAGCCCGTACACCGTTGCGCTCGTTGAGGGATACAAGAGAGAAAGAGAGTCCGCCGGCAGCACCGCTACACTGCAGCCACCGCTGCTTTTCTCCAAGCCAATAGCTGAGCTACCTCAGGCCGCCTGCAGGCGCGCCAGATATATACATACCCTCTCTTATTCGACCCTCTATTCCATCGTCCTCTGGACAAAAGCGCACGTCTTTCTCATTCTATTTTTATGTGCAGGGGAAACGTTGGAAAATCGCGTAGCTAATAGTACGATAAACTTTATTACTTATTGAATTCGCGTTGAGGAAAAAAATATCAAATGGCTGATGGGCATCGATTAGAAAGCGATGGAATAAGGTGAGGTTCTTGCTTAGCGCACTTCTGTCAAAATGCTGATTAATGACACATGATACGATTTTCGAGGCTACAATGATCCAATAAGTCCCCAGTGAAAGTAACTGTTATTTTTAGTAAAGAGCGCATTGCTTGACGTTGAAAAAAATTTGTTACTATAGCTAATAAGCATTTCTTCGAATACTTTTTCCGGATAATACGTGTTTTTTCATAGCTCTTCTCTCACACACACGCCACACACTTACGAGATATTGACGATAATGAATTATTTACATGACTTATTAATAATTTTTTTTTCCTGTTACCGCATGAGGAAGTCTGTAATCGCATTCACAATAACGAAGTGTACCGATATGTTAAGAGTAGATAACGAAATATTTCAAGTGTGATAAAGTAAATTTCAATGTTATCGTTGAATCCAGTACAGTTACTAACGCTTAGCAAATTGCTTGTCTTTCACGAAAATCGAAAGAGCAATAATTCATTTTACGACGTCGTAAAAGAAAGAAAAAAAGGTAAACAACTTTTTATTCGTACTTCTGGTTCGTAGAAAAACATAACTTCTGTACAAATTCGAATGAAGGAAATGACTTAAACGTAATGCAGCAGCTTTTTTTTCGGCTGTCTGTATGAAAAGTGAGGGATGCTGTTTGTCAGTAATCTACTTTCATTTATCATTTCTCAACACTGCAGGTTTTTTTGCTGTTGTCATTTTTGCCTTAACCAGGTTAATTTTGAGTTTAACTGTACGTATGAAGAACATTGCTTTTAAATGAATGTTTGTTGCCGATCAATTATCGTTGAAGAACTACAGTCGTTGGCCGATATTGAGGAAGTACAAGCAAAATCCCCTAGTCGCGGAGTAATAAAAGGCGCGCGGAGAAGTCTACAGTACGATCGTCTATGCAGCAAAGCAAATGTCGTTCCTCCCCGGCTCTTCTCCCCTGACCCCCTGACAAATCCTACAGCCCGTCCCGAAGCGCTTTTCCTTGTTCTTTTGTTTCGTTAAACTTCCTTTCAAGCCTTGGTGCCTAGAGAGCAACGCTGCAGAAGCTGCGTTGCGCAAGCCTCCCTCGTCGACTGCATAACGCGCTTGCAGCAGCGCGCCAGCAAGTGCACCGAAATTCTTTTCCGAGAGTTGCGCGCGCCGGCGACGCAGCGTAACGAGCTCGCTAATTTTGCCCGGGCATTATGCAAAGCCGGGCATTTTTCATAAATCCGGCTACTGCTCGCCCGCTAATTGCAACCCCCTCCCCCCCCCCTCCCCACCCCGCTTGCTCCTTTCCGCTCCATCGGCGCTCTGCTCTTTCGCACATAACCGCCACTTGTGCCAGCCACCTGGCTTTTCCAAAGCTCCGCGATAACACGTTTTTCGTTGGTTATTTCTTTCTTTTATTTTCACTCGATCGACCTCGGCCAAATTGCCGCTACCGCCTTGCGCTTCTGGGAGAGCGTTGCGCCCGCGGCAATTATAGGAGCACACGCCTCTTAAAAATTTGACGATTAGCGAGAGGCACACGTGTGCGCATATCATTGACACGTTATTCCATTGGCCCATCTGCGCAATCTCACGGACGCCTAGCCTGACGCTCGATGGGCAGCCACTTGCTCCAGCAGTCGTATGATTAAGTGCTTATACCCTCCGGTCATGGGCTTACCCAGCAGCATTTGCTATGGCCCACTTACGGCTGTCGTTAGCCGTTATTCGATCTATTGGTTCGGCAAAAAAAGGGTATTTTAAAAATATCCTCGGGTTGACCACGAATTAATCAAACTCCGATCTTATTCGGTTTTTCCGATTTTCAAAATTGTCCTTCTTCTTTCGCAACTGTTAACCCTGAACAGTTTTGCAACAGAGAATTCGGTTTCCAATAGATTTAAATTTTTGAGAAGAGGCGCATTGTTGGACAGCTTGGATCGGTCAAATACCTGCGGCTTTTTTCAAAGAACAATCGAATGGCGGCGACAAGAGTCATAACTGCACCGGTCGCGCTCAAAGGCAGGTCGTTTGAATGCCTCGCGCGGCCAAAAGATTGGGCTTGGGCAACGAATTTATTGTTCCGTCTACGTACGCGCAATTACGTTGCTACAGATATAAATGCGAGCTCCGGTCAGAATCGCAAGCTGATGCCAGCCGTAAATCAGATTAGCTCTCTCTCTCTCTCTCTCTCTCGGTGCTGGTATTGCTGCTGCTACCAGTGCTCGGCGGACATGACAACGGCTATGCTGGCGGCCCTCGAACGATTTTGCCTCGTTCCCACAGCCGCTGCAGTGATTTCTAATTCAGAGTGCCCGAGAGAGGCGTAGCTTATACGCGCGAGAATGCTGGAACAGGGCGTGGTGGTAGCACACAGGCGCACTGCTCGCCGCCGCAGCCACCGTCACCGGTTACCTCTCCTCGGCAAGGCCGTTTGCGTTCCGGTTTTGGAAAAGTCCCGCGCCAGCTGTATGCTTAGTCCTGCTGCCGTTCGAGCCGCAGCCTAAGTACGCTGGCTGCTATGTGCCTAGTGGCTGCAGCAAATAGTCCCCATAGGAAGGTGGGGGCAGACTCTGCAGGGCTAGACTACAGCTGCCGAGAGCAATACCTGTCTCTCTTGATATCTGCCCTCTTCTCTCCTGTAGCTTCTTGCGCTACTCCAACTTCAACTCTGCTGCGCTGAGTGTGCTCACACGCTCGGGAAAAATGTACAAGAGCCAATCGTCACTTGACAATTCAACGACTTTACACTCTTCGCTTTCTCCTCCTTCTCCCCGCCCTCTTCGTTCTCTGTTCTATTGAATTTTTATTCTTAAATTCTTAGAATGAAATTTAACAATAGGAGGGGCAAGTTATTTATCTTAAATTGTGTGAAAATACTGCCTATCACGTTTAATCATTAGTAATTTGGGACTTGTTATTATAGCACACTTTCGTGCGGCTAAAATATTCATGAAAAACATCGGGTGCCGTGATGTCGGGTATTAATGCTGGGCGTTTGACGCTCTGAAAATGTTATTAAGGAAAAATATTTGAAGAAAGTCATCTCCGCGTCGGCCCGGCTTAACAGCCCAGTCGGATTATGTCTGTTTGCTTTCAACCTGCAGTTCACACGAATAATATTTTCAAATGTAACATGACGAGTATGAAAATATGACGATTTGAGCTCGTTAAGAGAGGAGAAAAAAAACGAGGATTATCATATCAATGACGATTGGAGAAAGTCCGAGCTAAACTTTAAACGATTACTCGCCATAGACTTCGTAAACTTCCGAAAGTTGCAAAATTCGGTCTCGGCGCGATTTCCCATAGCTGTGCACAGCAATTGCATTCGACCTTGGGCATTTTAAGAGAAAGTTACGAAAAATATTAGTGGTATTATAATAAGAATAACAACAACAACGATATTGTTATAATAATGATAATGGTCCTGAGTGTCGCAAGAGCGAGCTGCAGCGAGCGAGCGGGCACGTGGGCGAAAGTCGAGTGTGCCCGGTGCAGCCAGAAGTTTTCATAGTCACGTATATAAGCAGCAGCCTATAGCCGCTGGAAAAACCTGCGGCAAGAGAGAAGGGGGGAGGGAGAGAGAAGGAGAAGGAGAGCCATCGCTCCGACACACCCTGCTCGTTTATGTGCGCGATTTGTCGCGCGCGCGAGCTTCGGCAAAAAGTTTCGTGGCAGTTGGACGAGGGGAAAGAGAGAGAGAGAGAGGCTGCGAGAGCAGGAGGGGCTGCTAGGAGGAACGCGCTTGCCTTTCTAGACGGATAGGTGTAGAGCCGAGTGCTCGGCCGCAGAACGCGCCTCGACTCTGGATTACAAGTGTACAGTGTCGCTACATAGGCTCACACAGCAAGACGGTCTAAACGACGACAGCCGCTTTTTTTTTGTTGTGTTGTCCGAACCGAGATTGAGCAGCAAACAGAGCCAGCGCGGCCGGTTGCGAGCCTGCCGAGAGAATATCGAGAAAAATCTCGACGACCACTCGGTTTCCGATACATTCCAGTCGGACCTTTTCCAATCTGGAGTGACGACTTAACCGTACGCTCCTGCTACTGCGCTCACCGAATTTTTCCACCGGATATGTATGTTACAGCTGTATCGCTGCTGCAGGTTCTGAGCTCGCGAGCAAAAGCTCGCCGATTCGGCAGGTCTTTGACGTGGAGATTCAACGAAGCAGCTATACTTTGTAGCTGACGATTATGAGAAACAATCGAAGCCGCTTGACGGTATTACTACTAATCGGCAACTGTGCAAACCTATTTTTACATACCTAATATAATTATATACGCGCACGCGTGTATCTGTCTAGGTACGTTTCTACACGTGTATTATAGAGAGGCTTAATGCTATTCAAGAGAGGCGAGTTCGATCTCGCCGGGGCCGGCGTGAAGTCGCCACGTGCGCGCACACACACCGACATCGCTCAACGGCGCTCCTGGCCCAAAAACGACCGGTCACTGACCCGATCCCCCTTGGCTTACCTGCCAAGCCGCGTCAGGCGGGGAACAGGTGCAGCCGTCACCTTTTTTGATTTCAGATCTCCCACGCCTCCTTTTTCTCTACGTCTATGCTTCTTTAGGAATTCGATATGCACCCCTCGCCATTGAGGCTGTATTTTGCATCGCGTCTTCGTGCGGCTCTTACAAATATTTGCGTGGACAACGTTATAATATCCTTGCTTTCTTTTCTTTTGACAATTATCAGAGTTCGCGGTCGAGTGAAGGGCGTGTCTTGCGACTCTGATCCGCAATTATTATTTTGGGAGGAAAAGAAGCAAACGAGAAGGGAGAAAGAACGTCCGTCCACGCACACGCTGGTGTGTTTGTATGTACGTGTACGTGTCTGTGAGCGGCTGCAAGAGAGAGAAAATGTGGGAATTCGACTCGAGAGGTTCGTGTAAGCCAAAGCTCATTGCCTCTTCTTTGGCTTCATATTTTTTCTCCCCCTTCCCACTGTCTCATTACATTTTTATTTTCTTCTTTTACTCTCCCGTACACTTTTTCTGCGGCAGTTTGGCCTTTTTTTTTCTTTGTACAATCTTGCGATTCGAATTATCGCAGCTCCTCTCTCCGGGCTATTCTTTACTTATTTACAATTGCAATAAAAACAATTAAAATAATATATCCGGTCGTTTTATGTTAAATAAATGGGAGAAAAATTCATATAAGTTGAACGAATGAAACATAATTGTACAGAGTAGCTGTTCGAATTAGTTTTACGATATTTGAAAAAAAAACGTTAAATAATTAATCATAAATTAATGGAGCTTCGTTGTTAGCGTTGGCTGATATGCTAGTGACGGCGTTTGGGGATGAAAAAAAAATGTAAAAGCCAAGATAAGCGTAGAGCCTGTGAGTTTAATTCAGCTCGATTTCTCGAGGCTACACGGGTTTCGAGTAAAACTCAGGGCCTTTGTCAGTAGCCTCTCCCTCGATCTCTCTCTCCTGTCCTGCATTTTCGCTCGGTGCCGTATAAAAAGACGCCGCCCAGCAGAAGGCACACGCACGCGAATGCCCAACAACGAAGGACGAGAGAGAGAGAGAGAGAGAGAGAGAGAGAGAGAGAGAGAGAGCCTCACCCCTCGTAAATTGCGCGTATCGGCTTTTCGGGACGAGACGGTCCAAGCCGGTTCTCCGACCTCGTGAAAGCACCAACACAACATTTCGCGAGCTGTATATCTCAAATAAGAGAAGGAGAGACGCCGAGTAACCGCGCCCGTTAAAATCCGTGGCGGCCCAGGGGGGGGGGGAGGAGCGGGCGGGCACGGGGACACCGAGAACTGCTCGATCGGCTGGCTTATACTTTAAAGGATATCATCTCACCAGCGGCCCTCTGCTTTTTTCCACCCAACACTTTCGAGTTGTAGGCTCATTTTCGAGGCTCGCTTTAACCAACCCCCTCCGCAACGACCGCAGTCGTGTCATGGACTTTGGCGAGCGAGCTACACCCTTGACCGGCTCCGCATTCTGACGACACCGGCATCTCGTGTAGCTTTGTAATGCTGTCTCTGCGCTTGAATGTATTTTTTAGTCGCCGCCGATTAAATCTAGGCTTGACGAAATATCACCGGCTCTTTACGAATCCTATATAGAATGCCTCTGGATCGTTGACCAAATTCATTATATTGCTTATGAATATGCTGTCAATTATCTTTGGATCTTATGCAAATCGGACGCACGAGTCGCCTCGTTAAAATATATATGTAGACGCTTTACTTTTGCGAATAACTTTACATGTCACGCAGACTCCTGACCCAGTTATCAAAATTCCTGCAAAAAAAGAACGAGAGTAGAGAGAAATGCGCGTTTTAAAAATGGAAAAAAAAACATAACAGGCTTATCGATACGTAAATCGTCTGAAATTGAAATGTACACTTTGATTTTGCCTGATTAAAACATAGATAAAGACGTGACGCTATAAGAGTTCAAGGTTTGTCTTACGAAAAAAATATTAAAATAACAATGATTTTTTTTTAGATGCGTCAAACGCTGAACACATACATAATCATGTAATTTGCTCGTGTACGTCAATAGGCATATTTTTCATTTTTTTTCCTCCTTCAGATAATAGCTTAACGTCGACGCTATATTGTTCCGTTTAATTTTCAATCAATTAGTCGCATTGAATTTCAGTAACTTTAAAGAGCGTGAAAAAACTAGAGAATTAACGAAACGATAAAATAAAGCCGAGGATTTGAGTTAGTATATCGTGCCGAAGTGGAGAAGAGTGAAAGAGGAGATAGGCTCGAGGTGGAGTAAAAAAGGCGAGTCGTTAAACTGGATGCGTCTCTCCTTCCCTGCAGGTCCCGTCATTTTTCCAGATCGAGCCGGGTAATGACGCTCGTGCGCGCGATCGGACTCCTTTCACGCCCAAACGATCTCCGCCGGCGACTCCCCTCGGATTTCGGCTGAGCGAACGTGTCCAGCGTCGGAGGAGGAGAAGGAGCTGCGCTGAAGGATGAAGAGGAGAAGGAGGAGGAGGTCGACCGAGTTCCGACTCGCTGCGGCCGCGGCACACATAAGCGCGCAGCAGGGCGTGGCAGGGGAGCCCTGGCGGTCGCGGCGGCGAATCAAAAGCCCCAAATTCCGCGCGGCCCGGATAATTGACGCTTTCACGGCGCCTCTCCGTGCCTGCAGTGTGCTATACAGCACTTATTTTACCGGGCACGTCGGCCGCCCGGTAAAAATTTCCCCGATATATAGCGGAGAGCACCGCGCTGGGAGAGTTAATGCCGAGAGTACGCCGTGACCACTTGCTTCCTCCTCGCGTTATCCAGCACCCCTGCCCCTCCCCTCATCCTTGCGATGTATACGCGGGCTTGCCCAACAGGACGGGCAATTGACTTTTTACGCGCGCCAGCACGAATTTCACTGACTGTTGTGACCCACTCGCGTCCGCGCTTAATTGTACGCTACACTCGGCCAAAACGCCCCTTACCTCCTATACCCCGGTACCCCCTACGATCGCCCCTCCCAAATTTTTTGTATTTATTGTTTATTCCTCCTGCGAATCGCGTTAACGACTGGCTACACGCACTCGTCTCGGCGAGTACGCCCGAGAACTCGATGAAAATTTTTATTAGCCTTTTAATCTCATGCAAATTCAAAGGCGGATCATGCACCGCCCGGCTATCGTATGGCGCTCCGACCGAAATGAAGATGTTCTCTTTTCTCCCAACATGCCGTTATTAAGTTTAACGTTTATTGCCGTGCGCCGCTCTCGCGTTGAAAATAAAAGCCTCGATCGCAGGAGAGACAATAGCGTGTGGTACCGCGATAGGGAAACAATTTGGCCTTTCGGGCTGGCTTTCGCTTCGGTAATAATCGGACCTGCTCGCGGGGGAGCCTCGAGAAATTACTCCGACTACCGCTTTTGCCCGGGAGAGAAATCTATACTCGATCGATCTATGCCCGCGGCTGCCTCGACGATGCCTTGGACACACCCGCGCTCCGATAATTACATCGCCCAAGGCCCGATTGCCCGATTATCTTTCAGGCCCTCCAGCACTGCCCCCGGAGAAATTCGTCGTTTCGACAATCCTATTCTTTCCGCTTCGTTTTCAAACGGAATAAGCCTAGTCTACGATTTTGTGTTTTTTTTTATCTCTACGACTTTCCAAATTGAGAAATGACCGATCGAAACAAACTATGTACTACGTACGTTATAGCCTAGGATACGCGTATGTTCCAAATTCTCTTGCTTTCTAGCTTGGGCCTTTTATTTTCTTTTCCAATTCCTTTTATCAGTCTATACATCTGTAGGTTACAAAAAATAAATAAGACCATTAATAGTAAGAACTACCCAATATTAACGGTTAGACAGTTTAAAGTGGTTATAGTTGCATAATGTTTCATTTATTCACAGATAGCAATAATATAATTTTGAAATTAAATTTAAAGCTATTTTTCAATTGCACAAAGCGGAAATATTGTTTAAATAAATGTACGCGAAATATATATAAGTGCGTCCGTAGGCGAAATTTCAAGCTTGACAGGACAAATTTCGATGTAAAAAGGGGGAAAAGTGCAGAAATGTATGATTATTTTTTCTCGTTTATCACACTTGCGGCATTATACGGCACGTACGGGCAGTTTTGAAAGTGAAATTCCTAGTTACACCGTATTTTATGAATATTCATGATTTCGTCGTAACGAACGGGCAAATCACAGAAACAGAAATCGTTCGAAAGGAAATGTCGTGAATTTAATTAATTGCTATAGTTATTTTAGGGTGTGCGACAATGAGCGACAGTTTACCTTATTTGAAAAAAAAAAATTCGTTCTACTTTTGGCCGAAGGTAAAAGTGTTTGTAGTGACATTTGTTATAGGGAGGTGTAATGAAACAAGGTGTCTTCATTGAAAAGAAAATCCGAGCAAAAGAGCCGGGGCGCAGTGGCTGAGCGATTAGCTGGCTACCTTTCAAACTCTCACGCGTAACACGTACAACGGCGCGCTTGCAACTTTATTTGCAACTGGGGAATTTCGTAAAAATTTCTCGGAACTTGGCCGCGCGCGCATATATAGGCTTATAAGAGGCCACGCCCGGCTGCAGCTGCCCAAGCAATGCGCGCTCAGGTTGTATTGGCGATCTATACAGCGCTACCACCGCCGCCGCTGTCCCGGCCAATTGCCCAAGACTTATTACTTATAACCTGTCTTATTATATCGAACTCTGAATTACATTCGGTGGAGCATTTGAAAGAACATTATCACCTCGTTTTTCCTTTTTAATTATTCTATATTAGATCAGCCTATTTGACCAAGTAATTTTTTGTTTGAATTACACCTCATCTATATATTTCCCGTTAATTTACAAATTTCAGGTTCGATCGCCCGAGTAAGAGCAACCCGTCAGACGCTCGTAGAAGTATCGAAAGTTGTCGTTACGAATGAGAGAGACTCGTACCCGTCGCCATCGGCACGTCCTTTTCTCGAAACCGACGATAAAATCGACAAGTGACCCTAGGTCTTGCTCAGTGTCGAGCGTCAGTAGGGCGCGTTACAGGCTGGCTGACCGAGTAGCGCCTGGAATCCGGATGTTCGCAGCCGCGAGAAAAGTGACGGGCCGTGCGTTTACGGCTCGGGTACGGAGCCTTTCCAACAATCTCGACTGATCCATGCTGATCTCCTCTTGGATCAGGCTACCGGTCGTTGGGACAAGTCGCTATGCAAAATGTTTCTTTTTCATTCATAATTCGTTATATACCACTAGACGAGTGGAGAGATGTAGAGGATGGCAAGTGCCGGAGTGTAGAGAGAGCAGGCTCCCGAGGAGAAATTCAATATTCGGCTTGTCGCGTGAGTAAACGGCGAGACGGGCTGTGAGAGAGAGATGAGGAATCCGTCGAAGTGCAGAGGCTCTCTCGCGCGCGAAACTCAGTCGATCGGATCGAAATGTCAGCGGTATAGCAGCGAGAGCGAGAGAGTCGCGGTGTGTCGAAAAGCGCTCTCGCTTGGCGTTGCCATCAGCGAAGAATAAAAAGGCGAGAAGGCCTCTCTCCCTCTCTCTCTCGGAAATCGTCTCACGCTTACGCGCGCCCGCTGCGGTGGCGGCTGGCCTGGCCGCTGGCGACGGCTCATTGGCGAAAAATCCGGCGCTTAAAAATAATTTCGCTTCTTATTTTACCGGTTTCGCAAGCACCACCAGCGGCAACACCCAGCCATGGTGGGATAAGGGGGGGAAGAGAGAGCGATAACTTTTAAAACGCTCCGACTGTTACACTTAGCACTCGGTGTAACTGCTCTCGACTGCTCGCCGCCGCGTATTCAGATTACAATGACTGCGCAATTTTTTTTCATCCCTCGATACAATAATGCGGATACATTATCAGATCGAAACCAGCCGATTGTTGCCTACTACACAAGATGCGTGAGGCGATGAAAAAAAAAGAGTCAAGTTGTACCTACTTCAACCGGCGTCGCGACGAATATAATAACTCAGTCTGAAGTGCAGAGAGAGAGCCAAGTGTTGTGTACGTTGAAAGAAACGATGCCGACGACGAGTTTCAAAATTCAGCGAAACGACAAATCATACTTTTTTACAATGTAAATAATAAATTAATCCCCGCGAGCGGCGTTTGCAGTAGCTGTTAGCGCCGAGAGTCCACGCGAGAGTCGGCATGTATATGTATGCAATTGTAGCAATATCGCATGCAGGAGCGTGCACGCTCAACGTGTGTTCGACGCATTAAATTTATTAACTGCAGGCACGAAATTTCCTTATATCTCGCGCGCGTCTATATCCCCGAAGAGAGAAGCTACTACGGTCATTTCTAAATAATGATTTACAGGTCTTTAGGCGCTTCTTGGAAGCTTTTGCCAGACGATTGTGCGACGATACCGGCGCGACGTCGTGCATTAAAACGCTATTTCTAGCGCCGGCGACAACTATGTACAACACAGTCCGTCGGGGATGGCTTCCAAGTTCCAATTAGGCTTATCAGCCTGCTTTATTAGCTAATACAAATTTATACGTTATCGCTCTCGTTCTTTGGCTGTATAATTAAATGTTTATTCCTCGAATATGTCGATATCCTTCGGATCGGACAATGAAGCACGAGATTTTATGCAAATTTGTTGCTCCTGCTGCTGCGGCATTTCAACTTCGCGATTGTTTTAACGCTTATTTATTCGACAGGCGTTACGAAAACGTAATCTTAACTAGAAAGACGAAAATAAAACGCGATTAAAATTGCATATCTCTATCTCTCGCAACTTGCGGGGTTACGAGAGTGACGGCGTTGATTATAATCGATAATCGGAGAAAGTTTAAATGGCAAACTCGTCAAGCGTTGGTAATAAACGAGTTTATAAATGACGTGGGCTTATGTATCGTAAATGCAAATGAAATGGAGAAAAAGTGCTTTAATCACTGCAGTCTCTTTCTCCCCCTTCTTTCCTCTCTTTCTCTCTCTCTCTCACCCTCTCCTCGTCACTCAACCTTTTTCAAACGTTTTCGCCTACAGCTATGTTTTTTACACGTGCATTTTCCGACGTGTTCGCTAGCGTTAAAAATCAAATTACAAACGACGAATTTCGTGCATTGTCCTTAGCGCGTCGACTGGGACTTGGCAACTCTTCCGATCTTTATCAGCAGCAGCTTACACGTTACATCCTAGTCGTGTATATCGCGCGTATATATCTTATCTTCGGTGACTCACGCGATGAAGGAGATGTCAAAGGTTATTGACTTTTGTTAAATTCACGCGATGTAGAATGTATGGAAAACACTTGCGCATTCTCTAAGACTCTGTAGGAACGAAGGAAATAGCGAAATAACGAAGCGAAGGAGAGAAAATAAACGAGATAAAGACAATGCGATGATTTGCGTAATGGTATAAAGAGGCGCATAATAGGTCCTTGGGTGCGTTTTACGCGGAGAGCGAGAACAATCAAGAGGGGATACGAGGAGGAGCTTGGGCTTTCAGGCTGCGGGCCAATCGATTATGCGCGCCTCTCTCGGCTTTATCCGACGAGCTATAAAATACAATTAGCCTTGAGGCAGATTGATCCGCAGCTCGCATCATACGTACACACCATGTACCTGCAGCAGCGCACTCGAGAGCCTGAGAATTTGCAAAAGTATTGAAGCATTCAAGTGTGTCGAGGAGATTTTATGTGTTTTTTCGTTTCTTTTATTTTTTTTCGTTTTTCGCAAGAGAAAAAAAATCACTCGCGAAGCGTCGTGACTGCGTATTCAATAGCGGGGCGAGGAGTAAAAGTTTCATGAAAATTTAATCGTTTTAAGTCGATCGAGAGCAAAGTCGAGTGTCAAATTCCAAGGCTCGGTCGTACGCACACGTACACACTGGGAGAGAGAGAGAGAGACGGTTAAGACGTTCGTTATGCATTACGCTTAAGTCTCAGACGATCATTCTGGCTGCGTAAGTACCTTTCTCCTTCGTTACGAGCGAGGAACGCGGTTTCAATTAAATAGCGCTCGGCCGGCATTAAGGCCGCGCGCGACACCTCGGAAAGCCGAGAGAGAGAAATTCTTTTTTTTTTTGTTGTTTTCTTCACTTTTGTTTTCCTTTTTCCTTCGCTCTCTTTTTATACCTTGACACCCTGATCTATTCGTCGGCCCTGTGTATGTAGGCGCTGTATTCGTTTATCATTTTTATTGCCGCAGATAAAGCTGTGCATGCGGGTGTACGAGCATTCATTTTATCGCGAGCTATGTATGCAGAATAAAAAAAGCCCGGCAAAGCGCAACAATGTCGTTTTCGTTGCTGGGCTGCAGGAGCCGCCGTGGAAAGCGAGCGATGAGCGCCGCGCACGGAGAAGAAGGTAGACACGAGGGAATGGGGGTGGAGGAGCACGCTCCGCACTCCTGCCGGATTCCGTTTCCGAAGTGAAAGGTAGACGCGCAAACACGTGCGCTCGCTGCACTCGCACACACAGCCGAGCGCATGCAAACGCATGCACACGGATAGTCCAGTCAAATTTTACTGAAAATTCCATTGCCGGAGCTTTTAGCTTTGACTTTTTCCGATTTACGATCCTACCTCTCTCGCGAGTAAAATAGTGCTTTATTATTTATTGTCGAGATCGAAGCATCGACGAGTCATCAGCAGCCTGTAATTGTTATTATTCAAGTTTTACAATAACGGCCTCGAGAAACGAGAGACGCGAGTAGACGTGTAGGAAAGAAAGCCACTTAGCGGTCAGAGTACTGACACGAATAGGTCAAGGACGTCTTCGTCTTGGAGAATATGCGGCCGCTGCTGCTGACGGAGTGAGCGCTCGAGTGTTCTGGTTAATTCAGGCAATTAATTGCGCTCTCCCTCTCTCCCGGAGAGCGCATAAGCAATGCGGAGAGCCGCATCCGGATGTGCCTCGAAATCATCCTCCGAGCTAATCAAGCGTAACGATGATAGCCTCTCGTAGAGTGAAACTATGCGCGCAGGCCCGGTGAAAGTGTTGCTGCTGTACGCCGGCAGCTCTGCAGCCTTTGCTCCGCTTGCTGCGCGCTATACCGCGCTCCAGCGCCAACCAAAGTCTCTCTGCTGTTTTATTCGTATAGGCAAATCTGTATGAAAATTTACGCGTAAAATTTGTTGCTGTGCCTACCCAACGAATCCGTTGCTCTTGCCAATCTGCTTATACATTGTCTGACCATTTCGTCGCTTATCGGCCGCTACTACTGGCGCAGTTGTCGCAACGAAATGAAACCGAGAATAATTATTACCCAGCTCATCGTTGCAGACATATTCCAATTGAGCGTGCAGTCAGATTTCATAACTAAATCGAAATGGAATCGCGTGGGCGGCCGCGACGGCTTGCGCTAGCCCGAAAAATATCGAATAATGGTGGCAGGCGCAGTAGTTTGAAAGATTTGAAGAACAAGATAGGATGGGGCCGCCGAGAGGGAGAGAGGGCTGTGGGTGGGCTGGGGTGGCCCGGAGGCATAAAGAAATTGAGGAGCTATCGGTAGAGGCTGGAGGCCTAATGATACTCGGAAGAAGCGGGTTGCGCAAGGAAATTGGCTCGGAATATCGATCGATCCTCGTATTGTTTCACAAGATATGCTACGCTGCTATTTCGAGAAATCCCCTGGGCCGCACGTCATGTCCGTGAAAAAGGGCGAAAACTCGCAAAGGATCGGAAGAGTAGGTGTTGAAGGAGAGAGAGCTCGGTATATGCGGCTGCACCCACGTGTGCGGGGCTCTCTCTCTCTAGTCCGTAACAATCGGCAGTGCTGGGGCGGTAAATCACGCGCTCGCCGCGGCGACAGTCCGCTGGCGCCGTCGTCTACGTCGCGTTCCCTGACACGCGCGAATAATCGATACTTATCGGCTGCTGCTGCAGCTGCTACTACTTGGCGAAGGAGCCAAGTGCGCGACCGCAGCTCTTGCAGCTCGGGGGGCTGATCGGCTCCAGTGCAGTTACATAGTCCGTAGGAGACAGGCGCCCCTGTGTAATGTAAGTATATAGAAGTGACGGCGGCGACGGCAGACGCGCGGAAAAGTAGAGCGCAATAAGCGCCCGGCTCTCTCTGCTCAGAGAAAGAGATAGAGCTCTCTAAGGCTTATTCGTCGAGACGCCTCTCTCGCATCGTTTGGCCGCGCTGGCAAGCCGCAGCAATAAGCCGGAAGTCGCCTGATTCTCCGCCGAGATTATACTCTAGCGCTCGCCGTAGCCCCCCCCTTCCCCCTACAACAATTCGCAACTGCTCTCTCCCGCTCCTTCTTCATCCCCGTCTGCCCCGGCCACGTTCATCTCGACTTGCAGCCGCGCTGCTGCTCTATACTTTTGACAACTATCATCGACAACGCGATTGCCTTATCCCTAAATTGCAAGATTGCTTTGTTTCACTTAATAAATCATTGAATTTGCGCGAATTTTTGGCAAATTATCAAGGCTGGTATAACTGACTGATGAGACGAGTCTTTAACGCCGTGAAGATAAGCCAAGATGGTAAAAGACGGCAGGAGCAGTTCAAATAGAAAATTTAAGGGCCGCGCGAGGCGTTTGCCGGGCGAATCGCTATGTAGGTGCAACGTTAAATAAATCGGAGCTGCGCACATTCCAAAGCGGCCCGTTCTTTCTCTCTCTCTCTCCTCGTCTATACACACATAGCGAGCCAGCCGTATGTGCGCCCGTTCTCCCGCAGCCAGCAGCAGCAGAGAGGTCTCGCGTATGCGCGCACACAGACACATGCTCGCGTCGACACGTGAGTCAGGCAGGTTGGCAACTTGGCTATGCCAGGGCACATGTATACGTATACATCGCCGGTTGGCTGCAGCTCGGCTGCGCGCATGCAAGCATCCGGCATTTTTGACCCTCAATGCGCTCGATTGCGCTCTCTCGTCTATGGGGGCAGGCGCGCGCTCGCGCCGCCCATTAGAATCCCGAGCCGGCCGGCACCAACTTCACTACTGCGCTACACCGCCTCGACTGCAGACTGGCCAGCTCTTTCTTGCTCCTGCTGCAATTCACTTTTCAAAACCAATTTGAATTTCATTTTCAAATTTCACTCCTTGTCTATTCCGCTGTTAATTTAACGGGTGAGGGTGCAGTCAATCGTTGGCTGATAGTCTAATAATTTGTATAGTTATACAGCGATTCGCGAGCGGGCGAGTTTGAGTAATATGGGCTATTCGAAAGTTCGTCCTATCTTGACGAATAATGAGCTGGTAAGCAGACGACGAGGCGAATGACGAGAATGAGGAATAAGTAGAACACGTCGTGAGGGCAAAAAGCGTGCGGAAACGAGCTGTGTATATGTATCCTGAGCAGGGCACCGGCTGCTGTTGCTGCGCAGATCGATCAATACAGCCATATAGCAACGCAGCTGCTTAATCGGCCGCTGATCTTCTTGCAATTGCGACAATCGGCTAATGCTCAATTAGACAGAGGAACTTGCGTGGCTCGCGCTTGTGATGCTAGAGTCCCTGTGTGTGCGTCAAACGAGCCGAGACTGAAGCCGAGCTGTACTTGGTTGTTGCATTTGCCGCTTCTGCCTGCGCCTACACCAACTTCTATCTACGTTTAAAACAATTTAAGAGCTGGTAGATGACGAGCGCTGTAAAAAGATGAGGCTTGTTAATTGAGCAATCCCAAGGTTTACCCAAAAGAAGAGATCCTTATAGGTGTTAGAGAGAGGGAAAGCTGTCGAAATCAGGACAGGCGTTGAAAAAATAAGCAGAAGCAACTGTATAGGAGCAGCGTCAGGAGGAAGAGAAGCAGGAGCGCAGCAACCTCCTGAGAGACGATCGAACGTAGCGCGCATCGGCGATTGGCAACATCGCGTTCGTATCGAGGCTGCGACTAACACACAGAGAACGAGAACTCGCAGAAGGACCGCGAGAGCTTCATCCGAATCGAAAAACAAAAAAAAAATAACGAAACAGAGAGCTTGGCATATACGCTGGCAACTCGTCGTAATCGATCCATGTGCTCTCGCTTGTTCGAATACACCATTGCGCCAGCGGCCTCGAACAATTACCCTAGTATTGCGCCGCGTGTATACAACGAGCCTCCGCAGCTGGCTAGCTCATCTGGCTAGCGATGTGCTAATGGGCCACGGGAATCGATCGCTCTCCGATCAGCCGATTTTAAACGTCCGTTGCGTTTCTCGGCTTTGTTGCCACCTGTAGCCAGCTCCTTTGGCTTCGTCTTATACGCTCCTTCGCCACTCGCAGTCGATCGCGACCTACTGCTCGGCGCCGAGGTTTTTTTTTCAAATCCAATTGTTCAGCTGCGCGCCAAGCGCACGTGCGCCCCTCCGGCTATGTTTTACTTTCTAGCCGCGAGCCTCGCTATCTGCTCCTTACCTGCTCCTTATATTGAGCCCCCCCTCTTTACTGCTGCTGCTGCTGCTGGTAATACTGCTTCTATACGCTCTGGCAGAAAACACTGCAACCAACGCACTTTTCCCTGTAATAAATTCACGCTTTATTCAACTTTACTTCCTGGTAATTATTGCCCTATTTCAAAGGTAGTTGACAAAAATATGACGTTTATTTTTTAAAACACGTAATAATTCTTATCTGACGCATACATAATTTGACTTTTACAAACATTAAACTGAACCTTCGAAAGTGATCAACTTACGGCCAATCTTTGGAATAATGTGTTTAAATATTTAACATCCCAAACACTGTGTGTGAATATTATATATACACGATACAGTGTGGTGAGGTCGCTAGCAGTCGGAACTTGTACTAGCAAACTATGTATCAGCCGTTGGTAAAACTGTCTTACCATCAGTGGATTATTATATTTTAAATGATTTACTATACAGGTATGATAACAAATTTGTTTTTGTTTAATACTAAAAGAATCTGACAATTGCAATGACAAGTTTATAATTATGCATTGGAACAAAAGTTTTGCAAAAAATTACTTGCAATCAATTTACTTGACAGTAGAATTTTTCAACATTCCAATTTTTTTCTCAAACATGTTTTTGTTTTTTTCCAAGAATTTGTAGGAAAGGGTTATAAAAAAATTAAGCATTTAATTATGTTTCAAATATGTATGCACTTAACTGGGTATGTACATATAGGGCGTGGTCAATTGATTATAATAGGATTAGTTCGGTGCTTGCCGCTAGCTGGCGTCAAATCGATTGATGCAAACGCAAATTGCTCGCCTCGAATTTGTTAGGTATTAATGCATGCTATGGTCGTGCGAAATCAATGGAAAATAACGCTGTATGGTGTCTGCGGCGAAAAAGAATTTATCTTCGTCCAATGAAGAACTATTTGATAAAAATCTTATTTTTTAAATAATGTTAACAGTAATAAATCTTAACATTAATAAATTTGCCGAGGCTCAATGACGATGTAACACAATGTAATTTTAATTAGTGACACGAGCTTTTTAAACCTTTGCCGTTAATTAAAATCTAAATACCTAATGGTTTTTTTCTCTCGTTACTTTACAAATGAACCTGGCGTGTTTTTTTTATTCCACCTCACCGTTCGTTAATGAATAATATTCCGTTCAATGAGGTCATAAATAACAAGCTACGTAACATCTTTATACTCACGACTTAATTATCTGTTCGATTTTAATATTTGTATATTGTTGTAATTAATAATACCTAAAAAAATACTTGAAACAAAAATTTATTTCTCATTAAAATATTTAAACTTGAATAAATCGTCCATACTTTATATAAACAATATTTATATTCGAAACGTATGGATAAAAATATAAAACAATGAATCGCATGATTAAATTGAATATAATATATTTCGTTGAAAATCATATTCACCGGGCGATTAAACTCGAACAGGCACAATAATAAATCCTGAGCGAGTGTGGTCTCTGAAACAAGACGCATGAATGTTAATTCAATAATCTTCTTAAACTGGAGGGAGAGTAAGAGCGAGGGTGAGTGTGTGGGGGGGGGAGGAGCGAGAGAAAGAGAAGCTTTCCTTCATTTCTGCACAGTTCATAACGCGATGAGATGAAATCAGCCGCACGAAAATCCCTTAAAGCGCTTTACAGCAGAACCGAGAAAAGTGTCGACTTTCAGAGATTACCAAGAGATTACTTTCCTCAAAACCTGTTTTAGATTTACACTTTTAAACTTCTCCCTTTATAAAATACAGCATTTATTAAAACTGCCGCGGCTGCAAATATAAGAAACTCTTGGCTTTGAGCTTTAAGCAAAATAAACTTGAACGCAATAAGAATGTTGTTGCTGAGAAAATAATATCGGAGGAGGAGAAAAACAAGAAACGAATAGTTCTTTCCTAATGATTGGAAAAAAATTGGTAAAATTATGGGTCAATATGCTCGCGACACTTAGGGGGAGGACGACAAGTCCGTCGAGAGCCGGGGCTTAGTACGGTTTCGACGTAGCCATGGATCGACCGGGACGATTTCCGGGAGCTGCCGACAATTACTTTCTCTCTCTCCCTGGGACACGTTGATTTGTATTTTTTCACTTGCTCCTATCCGTCCCTCGACTATCTGGAGCCACGGTATTTCGATGAAACTCACCGCGAGTGTGCAAAGCTCCTGTCGCTTTTAATCCGCGATCTCGCCATTTCTCTCCCTGTCTCCCCTCCCCCTCAGACATCCTCTGATCACTAGCGGCTGGCAAATTGAATCATTCGAGACACGCGGCTTTTCCACTTTTATTCATTTATCTGCAAGCTCGAGCAGCAATCGCGCAGCTTAATCTAATAGTCCGACTCTCGGCGATTAGCTGCCTATGACTACTGAGAAAAGTCACGCAAGCTACAATATTTTTACCTATTATGTACGTGTTACCTTTTGCTTTGTTCAATCGAACGAGGAAAAAAATGGTTGGGAGTAATATTCATGAGAAGGGTTTTCCTCAAATAAATAGAATCAACTAACCACAATGTGTATAAAAATGTAAAAAAAGGACTTTCCATTTCCATTAATCTGATCCAATCAAATCAAATGGACCTTCGGAGGCTCGCGCAGACAACATCGACTCGCGCAGATAGAGATGGCCGTAGTGGCAGCAATAACGAAATAGATCCGAGATCACTAAAGAGTAGGAGAAAGAACTTTATCCTGCGCTGGACTAATGGCTGAAACTCGATCGAAATCACTATTTGCGGCGCCAGAGGGCTGATGGTGGACACGGTACGAGACTCCGCGCGGGCTCCGTATGCTTTGTGTACTATTTCGTTTCTTCCTTTTTTCGGAATAACAACGAAAATGTAAAAGGACAAAAGGAGAGCGTACGCGGGAGCAAAAGCGTGCGGGTAAAAACGACTTTGACAACACGCTGCAGAGATTACCATGGTAGGGCGTCCATTTGTTAAGAGCTGCTACGCAGAGAGAGCGGCTGGAGCGCGCGCGTGCACTCGAGCGTCACAATGAAGGAGGAGCTCGAGCTGCTCGAGCACGCCTCTTGTTTGTCATCGGGAAAAAGACGTAATGTGATTTAAAAAGCCCCGCGGAAATCCCTCCATTGTCGCCTCTGTCCTCCTCGCAGTCATCATTTTTCTCAAACCCCCCGCTTGCCACCATCTCCATTCCCATCCTCTTGTCATGTCCTCTTCTGTCCGCGCGCTTTTCTCCTCGCTCGCTCTCTCGAGTGAAGAAGAGGCCGAGAGGAGGGAGGTAGGACGAGGACGAAGCAGAAGATGCCCATGATCCTATCGTGTTTCAAGACTATCTGCATAAACGAGAGATGAGAAATCCCGGTGGTATCCTATACACAAGTGGCTGGTGTGCCCTGTATATGTGGGAATTGGGCGCTGGTACGCCGATGACGTAGCCTAGCCACGGAACACGAGATGTGCGGAAGAAAAGCGCACGATTGAGAGAAGTGCCAAGCGGCAATGGCGGCTGTATATAGATAAAGCTATATAAGACGCTATCTGTTTGTGGGCTAGAGCGAGCTCTCATGTGAAATTCAACTGTTATGCTTCGAGCTGGACGAGGGCTTTTCTTCGGCGAGCGTTGATCGTTGGCCCCGCACTCGCGCGCGTGCTTTATCTTATATTCCACGAGATTTATTTGATCATCTATGGCTATAAGTGACAGGCAGATCTTTTAAATAAATTGTGCTCTTTGAGCGATGAGTGCGACTGTAGAGGGAACTCGAGAGGCCCAGGGACTAAATTTTAAGAAGATTTCGAGCCTCTACAATGATAAATTAAATTTTTTTTCTAAAAAAATAGATTCACATGAAGGATAATCATTTTCGTTACGCCCTAGTTTTGTTTGTTCTGCCGTGATCAGCTGGCGAGTCGCCGTTAGTCGAGGCATTGTCCGAAATAATATTAACCTGCTTTTTAGCCGGGTAGAATATGATAAGGTTATATTTTTAAGTTGCCTTGGTTTCGCTGGCCGGCCACTTAGGCTTAATGCACTTAGTATAGTATACCTGAGATGAGAATTATGTGTATTTAGTTGCCGGAACTCGGCTCTTTGCTGCTGCCGGCTGAAACTTTGTTCGTCGTCGCCACACCGCCGCCACATGCTGTTACGTGCGTGTTTCTGAATTTACAACATAATTTCAAGGCAAATTCCAACGAATCCAATCCTTATTTACAATTATAACATTTCATTTATATTACGTCTAGCGCAAGTTCGAATGAATAATTGTTTTAAATGATATACGTGTGTTTCACACGTAATATGTTTATAAACAAAAAATTAATAAAACAATGCATCAACCTATAAAAACTTGACGCATGAAATATTTTTCATTTCTATCTCACGACGGTTACAAGCTAAAAGACTAAAAAGTGAGTAAAAAGAGAAAATTTGTAAAAGGACCCGATGGTATAGGTGGGGTGGTGACGAAGAGGAAAATGCTTGCCTGTGGCTCGTGCAAGAAAGGGGCGGCGGATCTGGCAGATTGCGGCTAGAGATCGAGTTTGTCTAGGAGCAGTGGCTCCTGGAGTAAGAGCAGGAGCAGTAGCGCCGTGATCGGGGGTGGCAGCGGCGGAGCTGCCGGGAAAATGCCTGTATATAGCGCAGCTCGTTCGGAATGCAGCCAATGCATCGAGGAGGAAATCCTTGTCGCGGCGTCTTGCGCGACGACGACGGAGCGCCCGGAATTTCCCGTCGACTACGGCGTAATTAGTTCGAGGCGTGAGCTCCTGCAATGAAGCCAATGACCAATTGACTATAGACTAATTAGCTTGATTAGCAGCTCGAGCTAGAGCAGTGCATCTTTTTTTCTTCTCTCCCTCTCGCTCTCGCTCCTTTTAAAACGAGACCCCACTCTGCTCGTATCCTTCTTCCCTTAGCTTCGCTCCAGCTCTCCCCGCTACTTCGTGCTTTTTATTCCGTTTTGCGCCAAGAGTAGAAGTCGCGGATAATTTTAATTAATGTTGTCTGTTACGCTTTTCAGCTGGTCTGCCGAGATTTTTTCAGCGGAAAACTTTTCTTATTGTTTCCGGGCGGGGGTTTCTTCTTCTTTTTTTTTGCAAACTTGTTATAAATTATTTAATATACCCGCAGCTTTTGAAAGTAATGAAAATAAAAGCCGTTGTTGCGGGTAAAAAGCAAAAAATAAGAAGGTTCGTGAAAAAAGTTGATCTTTCGAGGAGATTAAAAATCTATAAACTCGCGATTACGAGTTGGAATTAAATTGCGTTTATTGTTAGCCCCGCGATCGATCTTATTTTCCATCGGGGCAAAATTAACGTTGAATGCGGTAAATGAAAAGTTTATATTAATAGGAGTTTCCAGCCAACTTTATATCTGGGCAATTTGTTACCTAATTTCCTCCATCCATTTCACTAATTTAATAATTCACCCCAACAATGCCAGCAGCCATGATAATAATAATAATAATAATAATAATAATAATAATAGTGATGAAAATAATAAATCCTAGAAAAAAAAAAATAAAATGGTAATGCTAATTCTAATGAAAAAGTTACATATTCAACGCGCGATTATAAATAGTTGGAGAATAAGCAATGTAAGTGTATTCTTCAAACACTAACAGTTCAACGCTCTGCAATCATTCTGTGCTAAGAATACGGGGAATATGTCTGATACGTGGAATACTAAGAATAGTTCAGAATAGCTGAAGAGAGGCGTTGAAGAATCACGTAAAATAATTGCGGAATATTGCTGAGCATATAATGGAAATAAGAGCTAGGTCATTTAACATTAAGCTTCATCGCAATTACGACTTATTTACTATTATTCTATTAACAGACGCACGAATAGCTTGATGTTCTATATATTGTTTCGCTTGCTACTCGTCTAATTACATTCAATGATAAAACATGAGCTGTACAAGCTAACTGGTCAATTAGGTAGAAGAAACCGTCGCGATTTATTTAAATAACCGCAAACGTAATGCTCATCTGCTCCAGCGATGTATAAAAAGCTCAGCAGTAGCCGTGCGAGGGAGTTTTTTTATAAAATAAAGAAATCCAAGGGACGTATTTAAAGAAACTGTCATTGGCAACTCTCGGAAACGGAAGTCTGCAATGCGTAAAAAGCCGCGCGCGGCGGTGCAATCGAGCTCTTCCAGCCACAGCCTCCCTCCAGCCCGCGCGCGCCCTGCAAAACAACAAGATCGTAAATAAATCGTAAATGAAGGAGCGAAAAAATAGAACATCAAACGCTCCGGGTGCCCGGCTCTCAAAAGCGAGTCGATCAAAAATAAAGAGGCAAGGGAAGGAAGCAAGCCGAAAATACATTATGATAAGCGGAGCGTGGCGGTGTACCCGCTGCGCACGGCGGCTGCTGCTGCTGCTGCTGCAAGCTGAGCAAGGCAAAACAGTTTAGCAGGGTTAAAAAGAAGAGCAAAAATGGGAGGAAGAAGGGCCACGTATATATGCGTATATGCGCCTGCCTCGACTGCAATTCAACTGCAGCTTCGTTTTTAGCGCTATTTCATTAACTACTTCGGGGAATAATTATTTAGTTTGTTTATTTAAAAAATAATGCATTACATATACTATTTTTAATTAAATTTTTGTGGACTGTACACTTTGATTATTTTTAACAGTAGCTAATCTGTCTTTTGCAGAGAAAATATCATTGACCTTTGGACCGGCAGCTCAGCGTGACATATAAATAGTATTGAAGGAAGAGAGTCGAAGAAGTGTAAGGCGTGGGAAGAAGAAGAGAAAAGGACGAAGGAGCATAGATAAGTCAAGCTACAGTAGCAGCAGTAGCAGTATAGCAGATCAAATGAAAAAGGCTGTTGGCGAGTAAGTGGGTAGTAGGGGGGGGGGTGAAAAAAGGAGATAAGCGAGCGTGCAAGCCAAGTATATGGCTAGGTTCGAATAAGGAAGGGTGGCGCGGTGGCTGGAGGAGCGGCGGGACTACTCTCGAGTCTTTAGCCGTCGGCGACACGTTTGACTCGCACTCCGGCTTCCACACTCCAGGGCCGCTGCCATGGAGTGTGGAATGGAGCAATGGAGGCTGCCAGGAGCAAACACAGATGTATACATATACAGAGAGGAGCGGCGCTCGCGCACCAACACCATCCTCCTGCCGAGTGACGGCGACGCCGGGGGCGGCATCAGGCCTTATTAAGCCCCCGAGCGCATGCGAGCTCACGTACGCGGGCGCTTGGCCACTGCCACCGCCGGACTCTATGTGTTCTTGGTACAAGACTGGCAGGGACAAGGCCCGCTCGTAACGCTCATTCACGGGGGCCCGGCGTCTGGGCCGAGAGAGGGAGCGACGACGGTTGCTGGCATGATCGCGTCAATGCGCGCAGATATCGCACAATGCCCGGCCGTATAAAGTAGCGCGAGAGACGGCTTTTCTCCCTAGGCCGTGACGCCCGTGACTGGAGCGCGGATCAGTCCCGATTCATTCAATCCACGGCGGCGAGGAGCCTCTTGGTCATCCTCCTTCCTTTCCAGCGACCACCTCCCCCGCCCGTTCATCCGCTGGCCCGGGGCTTTGGCCGTACGGTCACGCAGGTAGCCGAGCCTCCCCCAGCTGTGCTCTCAGCTGCTCCCCCCGCTTCCTGCCTCCGCGCCCTCCTCTCATCCGACATATCCGCCCGTGGCAGGAGAAAGAGCGGAATTGGAGGATAACGAGTCCGCCCGCAGACGATGCGCGACTCTCCCTTACGGAATTACTACTCTGCTGTATCGCGTGCTTTTTTAATTGGCCTCTTATTAGAGCATACCCAGGTGGTTCAAAAACTTGTAATTGGAGGATGTCGCAATTTCTCCGAGTTTCTTTACGAAATCTGTACTACAGCTGGATATGTACGGTCGTGTATGAAAGAGCGAAGAATCGAACTCGTGTTTTATAAGCTCATTGTTTAGTCGAATTTATAGGGTCGTTGAAAGTTATGCAGAAACGATAACCTCTGGCTACCGGCGCTAGTTGCTCGCTGAGGCAAAGTATTCTCTAATACACGTACAACGGCGCTAACCGTTTCGCATAGAATAACGTTAGCTTTTGCGAAGGACGTAAGTTGAAGCGAGCGAGGATTTTTATTGGCAGCCCCGGTCTCGCTAAATCAGAGCTCGTAACGCTCGGGAGGTGGCTCTATAACGATCGCCGATGCAAAAAATGAATGTACGGCATAACAATATTTTATTTAATCTCTTTCCGGCCAAAGTGCATTTTAATCGTGCTTATCCGCGTCCCGTCACGTATGGGTAAATTATTCAATCCGTTGGAATTGCCGCTCTCGCTCGCTCTCAGAGAGAGAGAGAGAGAGAGAGAGAGAGAGAGAGAGAGAGAGAGAGCTGCAACTGTTGCGACGTAGTATACTATACGGCGCCACGTGCTCGGACCCCGCTGCTTTGCCGCTCGCTATTGCTTTGTCGGCTGCTGCATACTTTTGCCTCCGTGTTACATACACGTATTCCGCTGCGCTCCGAGAGCGGCATTGGAAGGGGATTTCCATTTATCTTGGAAATAAATAAACTATTGCAGTCGCGAAGATCAGGGCGAGAGTGGATTCTAAGGGGGCAATTTAAATGACTAAGCAGCTGTGGCTGTACAATACTTTGTTTAAATGCGCGCATAAGTTAACAATATCATATAAAGTGTAAGGGTAAAGTTGAGCCTGACGCTGCGTAGTCGTGAAATATATTCATCAATTAGGCGAGCTTCAGCTGCAGGCTGCAGGCGGGGTGGGAGGCGCGGCGGAGGAGTAGCCGATCAGCCGGCAACACACAGAGTAGGCTCCGCGTTAATTTGGATCAAGTCGACGGGCTTGGAGGATGGGCTGAGCGGCCGAAGGTTTCGCATAGCTCTCTCTGCCTCTCGATAGTTCAGCCGTACGGCCCAGGCGCCAGCGCTGTTAGGGCCGGGACCGCGTCAACGCCGCGTCACCGCGGGGCTAAATGAAATTTCAAAGCACGTCAGCTCCTGGGCGTAAAACCGTACGGGGCGCGCGCGCGTTATTGATGTTTTCACGCTGTTCTGGGGCTGCATGGAAAAGTTTGCCGGCCTAGTGGTAGTCCCGGGGCCCAGAGAACTACACACACACACACTTACCGGTGCCGAAACTAAAAACCCGCTACATCGAATACATAAGTGGCCCCGACTCTCGCGATCGAAAAGCTCTCCCATAGCTCGGGACAATCTCTTCATCCATCTTTTCCCGAAATTTCTTTTATCGCTGACGCGCTCGTTCATCCTTCAACTTTCTTCATCTCTCTCTCTCTCTCTTGCTTTGAAAGCCAAGAAAGGTATACAGGAGCACGCGTCAATCTGTATTCGTTGTGTAGAAGTGGTGGTAGTAGTAGCAGCTCAACTAATAGCCGCAGGAGCATCAAGCGAGGTATAGGGAAAGTCATAATGTTATAAAAAGTATGCATACGGCTAGCTCCGGAGGTCCATTAGTGAGTGGGTGGCTTATCTGGAGTAGCTTATACAGTGGGCCTGTTTACAAAGGTCCAATAATTACGGGCGAGTTGTAAAAGACGATCGGTATCGTCAGCCTTGAAACACGAAAACCTCTCAGCGGCTCCATTAATAACGAATCAATAGGCCCAGAAGGACAAGCGGACCGGAGAGAGTCGAGCGCGCTCGGACTGTGGTCAGACGGAGATGGAGAAAGGGAGGAATGGGCTTATCAAGTTGTCTTGGACGGCCTCGGAGCAGCAACGCCAGCGATATAAGCTCTGGAAAGCCACTCTCCGTGTGCTATGAGCTAGTCGTCGGAGATGCGGAGGAGGAGGAGGAGGAGAGGAAGGCGGGCGTAATAACGCCACGCGCAGCGAGTCGACTGAAATCGGGCTTTATGAAGAAATTCCCGCCGCCGCTGCCGCCGGTCTCTGGCGCACTACGAGGTAAGAGAGCTACGATATAGACAGCCGCCGCCGCCGACGACGACGCTTCCTCCTATCTCTAGCGGGGATCGGCGTTTTCCCGCTGGGCCACACAAGCTATAGCTTTGTCACTTTGTCTTTTATCCGATCGACCGATGGACATAAAAAAACAAGTGGCCACAAGTAGAAAGTAGAAGGAGGAGTAAAAGGGAGCACAGAAATATCGGAGAGCGGCTCCCGTTGAAGAGTAACAAGTGCCGCTGGACAAAGTGTGCGTCTGCGCCAGCGACAACTAGATCTCGCACTACACGGGCGTTACTAAAAAACGTCTCTCTGTACGTGCGGGGCAACAACAGCAGCAGTAGCTATACTTACACAGCGGTCTGTAGGTTAGCTCAGCTCGTTAACTCTTTCTCGGAACGGAGTCGTGTGTTTTCGTTTACATAGTCGTAACGCTGCGATGTCGTTTTGACCGAGACAAAGCCTACTGTAACCAGCTGATGCGTGACATACGTGTCAGGAGTTGGAGGTGTACTCGATTGCTGTATAAGGACGACTGATATGATTCCAGGAAATTAGCCGAGTCGAGTAATTAATACGACTTGATTGTAGGCCAAGACGCGAATTAGCCTACTGTTATACTTTTCGTGGGTTGGGGATAGAGCTCGGGTAGTACTCGATGATGCGACATTCAATTAGCGATATAGACCTGCTTTTATACGGCTCTTGCTATTTGGAAAACCTCTAATTGTGCCGCTGGAGAAAAGTAAACGATAGCTTTTCCAGCAAATGCTAAGTAAACGTACGAGCGCGCTCACCGGGACGCATAGCCAAGGCGCGCTCCGACATTCCCCCTGCCGCCAAACTCAACCAAGAGCAGCGCACTTTTCAAACTTTCCATCAACTTGCCGACATTGTCATTTTATGTTATTACTCTCATATCTATATGTGCCCAGAGCCACAAAGTTTAAATTGGTTCGAATTATTTCATTGCATTTTCTCAGCCGTATATACGTTTCGCCGGAGGGCTTGGGGCTGTATGCGAATTCTTCGGTGTAAGCTTTAATTTCCAACGGCAAAAAAGCCGGGCGACGATTTGAACGATGACTAAATCGATTAAACTCGCAAGGGTTCGGGCAAGCTTTTTTTGTCTTCTCCAACCGGAGCTTTGCACTCGATAGGGAAAAAGATTAAAAGACTATGAAACCGATGGAAAAGGGAAAAATGACAAAGATTGTTGCTGCTGGGCTGGCGGCTGGTCCGCTTGTTTCCGACTTTTCCTCCCGGCCGATGAGCACGACCGCGTCAGAGCGTAAAGAGCGAATAACGCGCAAAAAGAAGCAGAGAACGGCGAATGGGGGATGGGAGGAGGGAAGCGTGCAACGGAGCGGGGGTGTGGAGCAGGGGGACAAAAGGAGGAGGAATAAAGCCAATATAAGCCGGGGGAGCTGCTGCGTCTCCGTCGGCTGTTCCACGCGCGCGCGCGCGGGCAACAACCAAGTTAATTTTCATTTCCACGGCTAGTCCCGCCGCCTCGGCGACTAATTATTTCGGCTTTCTTGGAGCTTGCAGCAGTGAAAATCACAACAGCTGGAGGAGGAGGAGGCGGGTGGGATGACAGCTGCCGGCGTCTCCTGCGCGAAATCGTGACAGTGCAGCTACCGAGCAGAGTCATCTCTATATATAGCTCCTCCTCCCTACCCCCGAATGTTGATGTAGACAACAATTATACTCGTCGGCTGAAATTTGATGAGAAACAAGAAGGCGTAGAGGCTGATTAAGTGAAATCGGTTAATCAAAAGCTCGAGGCAACAAATTCATCAAGTTTCCCTTGCTGATGCTCCTCCTCTCTTTTTCTCGCCGCGCGCGGTAAATCTCAGGGCAATTCGCGATATATCGCGAATTACCTGAGATTCCCTTGCTCCTCCTTCTTACTACTACCGCCAGAGCCTGCCTACAACTTTCTTATTTTTTCCCTCGGCAATTCTCCTTTCCAATCACGTCCCGTCAATTTAGATACTTTTAACGCGAGTGATTTACATGAGGCGCGTTTTAGACCGGATCATGTGTAGGATCGCGAGTTTAGCAGAGGCTATCTCGTGCTTTGCGGCTGGCGCTCGCCGGCGAAGCGCGCGCTCATCTCCCAGCCGCAGCCAGTCCGCGTGAGCGTCAGCCGGAGACGGAGTGAGAGAAAGACCGAGCGAGCGAGAAGGAGAGAGAAACAAATCTGACTCTCTGGTCGAGAGGAAAGGGGTAGGATGGAAGGCGGATGAGAGTTGGTCGAAGAGGAGGAGGAGGAGGAGGCAAAGAGGCGAAGAAAGGAGTGGAAAAAGGTGGAGAACGAGCGGCCAAAGCCGAGATGCGGAGATAGCTGGAGAGAGAAAGAGCGAGAGAGGAGGGAAAAAGGAAAAAGGTGCAGGAAAAGGAACAAGACGATCTCCGGGAGAGGAGGAGAGCAAGGAGTCAGCGGGAAAGAAAGAGCCAAGACAAATGAAAGAGAGAGAGAGAGGGAAAGCGCAAGCAAGGATGAAAACACTCTTTTGCTATATATATACGTAGATGTAATACTGCATATACTGCGTAGATGTGTATACATATACATAAGCATGAGTAGGTACGTGTACTAAGGTATACGGAGGTAGCACGTAAACTAGCCCGCAGACTTGCAAACGTACATAATGTGTATAGCTATACGGCATGTGTGTACGCAAACACACACATAGGCTGTTGTATATTGCAATAAACGGGCTGGGCTCTCTCTCGAGCAGCCTTGAGAGTTGAGGCTCAACTCGTAAGATACGGCAGGAGGTGTGTTTTGATGACAAAACAGAAAAGGAGACGAGATGAAAAACAGAAGCCAAAGGTGAAAAAGACGCGTAAACAGGTGGACCGATTGTGCGCGAGGCCGAGGAGGAAAGGAGAGGCGAATTTAGTCGATCCGAGAACGCAGGTTGAAAAAAAAGTCGGATAACGTAGGCGTTTGAGAAACGAAGAAACTCGTTAAAAAAAGGATGAGGAGCCGCGGAGAGGCAGAGGTGTGCCGGAGAATTAAGCTAGACGGAACGAAACGAATTAAATGAAGAATCGAGCAGGCACAAAAGAAGTAGAGATCGAGTAAGAGTCAAAGGAGGAAAGAGCGAGAGATTAAAAATCGCGCCTGCCGCGCTGGAGAGGCTTTAACAGGAGCATCAGCAGGATATCAGGCCTGACGTGTATCTGCCAAGCTTACTCCGAGGCAATGAGCCGAGGAGGCGTTGGCCCTGATATCTGCGTTATAATAATGTTCAAGGAGCTCGTCCATAGTCTTAGCAGAGTCGCCTACAGCAAGCCGGCCAGACAGCTTTGGAGAGCTGGTGCGCGAAGAGAGTCGCGCGCGACTAGCCCCGACATCGTCGCAGGCCCAGGGTAGAAAGCTGCGCGCGTGTATACGTGTAGGGCTCGTTAAAGGCGCGAGCGGGAAAGCGGCAAGAAGGGAGTGTACGTCGTCGCTCGTGTCGTCGTCGTCGTGCACTCCGCTCCACGTATATACTACACCTATACGTACATTTATATATATATAT